>OZ026620.1:92537055-92622055 GCA_964020975.1 Hermodice carunculata | reverse complement strand
ATTCTCCTGACCTATCTCCCATAGAGCATTTGTGGGATTGGACTGGCCATCGAATTAGGATGAGTATGCAGAATCCGCAGCAACCTTGGACCAACTGGCACAAAGGCTCACAGACCAGCGGAATCTAATTCCCCAGGCTGCGATCACCAAGAAGACAAGCAGCTTGCCAAGGCGGACCCATGCTTGCTTACCAAAGCGTTGGTGGTCCCACTCGCTATTGATGCATGCAGCCTCCCAACAACAACAACAACAACAACAACAACAACAACGACAACAACAACTAAAAAGGTCTTTTTGGGGACCACCGTTTTCTCCCAAAAGACATGTGAAAAGCAATGGTATAATCAAGTAAACAAACTCCCCCACATACCCTCATAACACGTGCATAATGTTGAACAAAGGGATAGTATCTTTTTTCCCAAGCAGTATATATGTGTGTGTGTGTGTGTGTGTGTGTGTGTGTGTGTGTGTGTGTGTGATAAATGCGTGCGTATGTCTATATGCCGAAGGACCAAATCACGGAGAAGTTAATGTAAAAGTGCATAATATTATTATGCAAGAAATAACAGAATGGAGCAAAAACTTTTTCGCGGAAAAATACCAGCGTGCTTCATCAACTGTACACAGCTTTGGTGCTCTGACAGCTTGTTTTGTGACCAGGGGTACCTGAAAATTAGATTTCGTCTTTTGTTGACTTTGGTTCCAGACATACTGCAGCGCATGCGTAAGACAATGTACTGCTACAGCAGGACAGATTACACATAAGATATGCACAGACATAGAAGAGTGCATACATAAGATAATGCACAGACATAGGAGAGTACATGAGTAAGATAATGTACAGACGTTCAAAAATGAATACATAAAATAATGTATACGCCAGTGCAAAACAAGATAATATACAGACACAGCACAGTGCGTAAATAATATACATGCAGGACAGTGCACACATGATATAATGCATGGACGACGAGAAAGACAAGAACATGCATAAAATTATGTACAGAAACAGGAGAGTCGACACAGATCACTTGTCTTCATTTTTCTCCAAACCAGAAGAATGCTTTATTCATACACATAAATCGTGCATATTTTTCAGCTGGAGACCGAGTTATGACGACGGTATCCAAAGACATTCGCAACCACGTGTTTCCAGGCCAACGGGGCACCACGAACATCGGGGTTGCCAGGGTGGATTATCAGTTTTATCCGTAGGTATCATTTTCCTTCACAGGTAGATGTCTTTTTAACATTGAATTCAGCTGTATATTTTTAAATACTGATATATATATATATATATATATATATATATATATATATATATATATATATATATATATATATACATATATGTGTGTGTGTGTGTGTGTGTGTGTGTGTGTGTGTGTGTGTGTGTGTGTGTGTGTGTGTGTATCTTGGCAAGTTCCATGTGCCATAAAGAATACTTAACATTTTAATTTTAAAGAAGTTCGTCATCATACACCCTTTTCAAAAGTCTCTGCCATATTTTGGACTATATTAGGTCTGCACTGACCAGTTTACTCCATTAAAAAGTCAACCGAGCTTTAGAAAAATATGCTTGTGACAGCTAATTATATATCCTTAAAAACCCATAGTTCATTAAACTGTTGCTGCTAGAAATCGTTAGAATGAATCAACTCAGTTATTCTGGCTTTGGGTCCGACTGTACAGGGCATCAAAATTGCAGTGAGATGTATATCAGCGGCAGCCAGGAAAGTCAAAGCACTGAAGATTTTGCCCCTTATGATGTAGTCCTAGAGTTTTCCTAACAGAATAACACTATGGTTATATTCAAAAGTGTTTCAATAATAGATACGAGCTAAAAAAAAAAAAAAAAAAAGAGCAAATTTTACATGTGAGTGAATGGGGTGTCCACCACAGCCTTATACTGGTTTTTGTCACAAGAGGTCAGCAGTGCGCCAAATAGGGCAGGGACTTTTGAATAGGGCGTATGATAATAAGCCAAATAGCCATCTCAGATGAGCATGTTCAGTAAGGTGTCTTTCTCGAATTAGGTCACAGGCCACAAGCTTCAACCACTTAACATAAAATTGTACACAGGTAAAACATAAAGCTTTGAAAAGAATTGTTACGAACGACAGTTTCATTTACTAAGAAGTTTGCTGGTGTGTTTTTTTTAATCATCAATAGGTACTTCAGTTTTAATATCTAAATGAAACTTGTTCAACAAATTGATAAAAATAAAAAAAAAATTATCTAGTTACCAGAGTAACTTAACATGTTACATGGGAAAAGGACACTTCCTGTGTTGAATGACCTATGACCTCAATAATCCTGTCTCTGGGCTGGGCTGGGCTGGGCTGGGCTGGGCTGAGATACCAACTCGGCTATAAACATCACCTGATATTAAAAGTGGGCTTTGATCATTTTGGTATGATTTTCATTGAAATAATTCCCCATGGTGATAACCTGTTGCATTTTCGGTGGATTTATTTGGATTGACAAATGAAGTTATATTTTTTTCAAGCCCCCCCCCCCCCCCACACGTTGCGATTTCTACTTACAATATCGTACGACAGCTGCGCTAAACGATATCGTAGGTAATCTCAAGGTTTTAAGTACGACTCAGGCAACTCATTTCTTGTCGATGGCATACACTCGCGTGCACTGCGAATATCTGAGATACCCTACGATAGCGTTCGACTGGCTGCGCGAACAATTCCGTAGATAGAAAAAAGACATCCGTGAAAGGGCTTTGAAGCACGTCTGTGGAATGGCTGTATATTGATAAGAAAGACGTGCAAGCAACGAATATTCATTTTCTTCAATAAATTTCCTGTGTAAAAACGAGAGATGGGCAGAACTCAGCCGTGTCGTTGGCTCAGCCTACTCAATTGAAAAAATAAGGCGAGCCGGTTCAAAAAAAAAAAGAAAAAAATACAGCTCAGCTCTGCTGATGGCTCAGGTCGAGGACTCAAGATTTTCTCCCAACGTATGTTATAACATAGATATATGGCTTGATATTGCCACAAATCCTGTTGCGAGCTGCAGTATCAGAACAAAACTAGAAAAGATTTGCTACCAAGCAAATCTGTCCGTGCCTCCAAAATTTGCATGAATTTTAATGCTACAGCTTCTGTTTGTGGCTCATTTGATGCGCCTTCAGGACAAACCTGTGAATTAAATTCGGAATGGCGTTTCTACCTATATAAGTTTCGAAGATATGCAACATTTAATCTTTTCAAGTGGCCCTAATAGTCATAAATTAAAAATTTTACAACTTTGGTTTGCAGTTCAATGCATGCACCTATAGCACAAACATATCAATTATTGAAGTTGGAATGGCATCTCTACATATATTAGTTATAAAGATATTCAACATTTAAACTTTTCAAGTGCCTCTAATTAGCATAAATTACAGTTCTACAGATTTTGTATGTGGTTCATTGGACGCACCTATGGCACAAACCTATAAAATGAAGTTGGAATGAAATCTCTACCTATAATAGTTTTGAAGATATTCAAAATGTGAAATTTAAAATGTCCCGATCCCTTTTCTGCATAATTTGAAATGCACTCAACCATCTTTGTAAAAAGGCACGACTTCATGTATGGATCTATGGACATACCAAGTTTGGAGTTTGTAAGTGTAGCAGAGTCCGAGAAAAATTTCGGACAAAATCGCTGGTAAAGAAGAAGACTTGAAAGAAAGAAAGAAAGAAAGAGAGAGAGAGAAAGAAAGAAAGAAAGAAAGAAAGAAAGAAAGAAAGAAAGAAAGAAAGAAAGAAAGAAAGAAAGAAAGAAAGAGGAACAAAGAAACTGGATGTCTCTGTTGGCACACAGATATAAATATAGCCTCTTCTGTTGGAATAGATATTTAAATATCAGAATGAATACATACTGATTTTGTTATAAAGTGTAATATACATACTTTATCAGTGGACAGCGTTTAATGAAATTAATTTCAGTTTGTAAAACACATCTGGATCGACCCTTCGTCAACTAAGTTGTCTTTTATTTACATATGAAAACCCGATCAGGCTGAGCCGTCCAATGAAGACCTGAGCAGGCCCATGTCTGTAATTCGAACCGTCCCGAATTTTTTTGCGAGATATGCCTATCACTAGTAAATCATCATTGTATGTGTGTCTTTTTGCCCAGAGCCACTTACTATTAGTCAATACCTTATTCCGCAGTCCGAACTCTTTACTCTCCATATGCCAACGTTATGCTTTGATGCAGGATGAAAGTGGCCCGTTTCTCGAGACCAAGTCTGGATTTTGCTTTCGGCCCTGGCATCAAGTTCAGTGCCAAAGCCATGGGAGCTGGTATGGCGCTGTCGGGAGGCTGGCTATACAAATTTAGAGTTCTTTTGTAAGTGTGCCACAGGTATTATATTAACAACTAAGAAGTGAACTGCTCTACGGGATCAAGTTGCCAAAAAGTTCGAAAAATAAATGAAAAGTACATACATACATACATACATACATACATACATACATACATACATACATACATACAAATAGCTTATTTTATCATGTACAGGTACTTTTTTGGGAAGCTCATAGTTTCGATATACATGTTAGCTCGTGTGTATTTTCCCTGGTATCTGATATTTTAATAAAGAATTATTATCAGCATCATCGTTAACGTTATTATTATAATTGAAGCACAGTTGCCTTGAACCGCTTCATAAACCTCTGTAGTGAGTGTCCGATTACTGTGCCCCTCTGGGTGATGCAGTTTGCCCCAGGCGCGAGGCGCAATTAATATGCCGTCACCGCTTTGTCTAAATACCGTGTACATCTCATTCACTAATAAGGTTAATTAAGTTTTAGTGCTTGCTCACCATAGATTGTAAGAATAGGTAAAAATCAACCTAGTACGAACCTTGCAAACAATGTTAAAAGCAAAGCTAGAGACAAGAAAATGGACAGGGTATCCACTACACACACGTCTTGATAAAAATATAGTTGTTATCTATAATTATTAGGCATCCTTTGACCCTAAGAGAAAAAAAAATTCGTAGACCCAAGGGGATGAACCCTTGTTTCTGCAATCATGTCTCAGGAACAATAAAAGGTCCTATATTTTCGCGCCGTTATATTGTTTTGCTGTGTGTTTCAGCGCTAGGCATCATGAGAGGGGTTCAATGGATCTACTGGTCAACAGGGTCAATTTTGACATATCTGTCCAGTTCGGTAGGTTTTAATTTTGACTCCTTGAATTGCTTCCTTTCGTTCTCGTTGGTTGTCTGATGTCTTTCTGATCAACAGAACTCCTAGTGCTTTGTATGGATTACAAACATTAAAAAAAACCCGGTTCTATGTCGGCGTGAAGTATGTTTAGTGTTGCATGAATGAAAATTGTTTGCAGCCTTTTAATTTCTTAGAACACAGTTCCAAATTCCAGGCCTAAACGTATTTTAAACCAGAGTATGTCGGTCCCAAAGGGCTTCAATCCAGCACTGCTTTCGTCACTCTCCACTGTGATTGTTTTCAGCGCTTTTGAAGTAGGAGTGTTTAGGAACCTAATGTTTGTGACACATCACTTCCTGGTGACAACGGCTGGCTAATAGACCATGTCAGAAATGAGTTTCACCACCAGATGAATCTGGGGTACTATACACCCTAGCCTGACAGAGTGCCCACTAGCTAAGCATGGCAGAGTATGGGAGGTGGACAGTCTTTGAGTTGAAACAGGAACTAATCAAGAGAGGAGCACCAACTAAAGGCAAAAAGTGTGATTTAGTAGAAGGTAAGTACTTGCTGATCAGTTTCATATATTATCTTACAGGAATTTATCCCAAGATTACAAGTTTAGTCACTTGACTCCAATGGGTTGAACCAGCAGTTTACATCACTGGTCATATATTCATATTGCTGTGTGTGTGTTGTCTCTTGGCCACACACAATTCTGTGACAAGTCAAATTATGAGACTGTGATTAAAAGTATAATTAATGTTCCATAAAGAGAGACTTTCATAGCCATACATACATTATTTTGAATGTGGAATAACCTGGTCAAAGTGTACATAAGCCACCAGTAGCCTGACCTGAGCCAAGCCTCTGGGGCCCAGCCAGTAGCTTGTATATTGGGTCACTCCAGGGGATTAGCAAGGTGTTAATGCTGCTGTTGTCTAGTTCATCTGGGGAGAGTGCTCTATTGGTGTGCTGTGTATACAAGACACTTGTTGGTAATGTGTTTGTCCAGAATAACAATGAGGTAAAAACACTGAATACTTAAAGGCAAAGATGAAAAACTGAACAAGAAAAGGAAAACTAACTTTGGGATGGGACATGCGCATTGGCGGTATGTTTTGTGTGCTTTCAGTTATGGTTTTGAATCCTTGGTCGGGCCATTGAGGAAGGGGTGTTTCTTTTTTCAGACTGAGTATAGGTTCAGAATGAAAATTGTTATTTCTGTCATATGCGTCAAGTCTGAAAAAAAGTGCAAGACTAAATATGTGTCCTGTCAACAGAACTGTATGAGGTAATGAAGGGCAGCCAAGCTGTTCAAATGTAAGGAAAAAGGTAAACTTTCAAACTGGAGGGGACATAAAGTTACTTTTCCTTTTCTTGTTTAGTTTTTCATCTTTGCCTTTGAGTATGCAGTGTTTTTACCTCATTGTTATTCTGGACAAACACATTACCAACAAGTGTCTTGTATACACAGCACACCAATAAAGCACTCTCCCCAGAGGAACTAGACAACAGCAGCATTAACACCTTGCTTATCCCCTGGAGTGACCCAATATACAAGCTACTGGCTGGGCCCCAGAGGCTTGGCTCAGGTCAGGCTACTGGTGGCCTATGTGCACTTTGACCAGGGTATTCCACATTCAAAATAATGTATGTATGGCTATGAAAGTCTCTCTTTATGGAACATTAATTATACTTTTAATCACAGTCTCATAATTTGACTTGTCACAGAATTGTGTGTGGCCAAGAGACAACACACACACAGCAATATATGACCAGTGATGTAAACTGCTGGTTCAACCCATTGGAGTCAAGTGACTAAACTTGTAATCTTGGGATAAATTCCTGTAAGATAATATATGAAACTGATCAGCAAGTACTTACCTTTCTACTAAATCACACTTTTTGCCTTTAGTTGGTGCTCCTCTCTTGATTAGTTCCTGTTTCTACTCAAAGACTGTCCACCTCCCATACTCTGCCATGCCTAGCTAGTGGGCACTCAGTCAAGCTAGGGTGTATAGTACCCCAGAGCCATCTGGTGGTGAAATTTCTGACATGGTCTATTAGATGAGCCCGATTTGTTTATCCTCGGGTGTCTGCACTAACTTGCAACGGCCGCAACCAGGGATAAGTATGACCAGGAGCACCATCCACACCGCACATTTTCCGTTTGGAGACACCGGGGGTACACAAGAGCTATATGAATAGTAGTGCTTGGTCGCAGAGCTGGTCGCTCTGCAGGAGGGCGTAGTTTCGTGAGTTACGATCGAAGCCTACACACAATCTATTTCCCGTGAACCTCCCCGAACAGGTCATCAGACACTAGCAGTTTGCGCATATGTCTGTCCGGTTGTTAGCAGTCTCTGATGGATAGGCACATAATGCATTCACCCCGCGTGATTCTGGGAAACATGAATCTGTCAGGGACACTTAGTCACCGAACGTGTGTCATTGAGCCGTCATTAACGGAAGCAAGTAGCCACAGCTCCCGTACTATCTCAAAGTTACATATATTTTGTAATAAGATGTCTTAGCAGTTTTGACCGAAATAAATGTGCTCTTTTTCAGGACTAAAAAGAGGATTCCCCAGGCTGAAGGTGGTGGCCTGTTCGTCAAAAGTGGGAAACTTCAAGTTAGACCTACGCAGCAACCATGGTGTACTGGGCTTCTTGTACCAAATATTCTCAAAGACCATCTCTGGGGCAGTACAAAACTTTTTAAATGCTTTGGTTAGTATTTTATAGGTTTTATCAATGCTTAGGTACTAGTCCGTTGGGGTTTGCACTTTGTGTATTTTGTGTGAAGCACGCATTGCTTGCTAGATCTTGAGAGTCCCAATGTCCTTGTCCACGCACCATATTTACGTCAAAACTACATTGCCTCCTCATTGCTTCATTCAAGGCGACGATGATTTGATGCAAGTAATGGCCAACAACATTAGTACTGATTTGACAAAATTTATATATGAAAATAGAAATATACATGAAAAAGACATTTATGAAAAGAGGTCCCACATCTGACTCGAAATACTTGTGTATCTTGTATGCAAAACGTCTATCTTGGTATTACGAACATTGAGAAAATATCGAACATAGCTTCCGTTTTACTTCCATATATGTCCCACTGCGCAACTCTAGATCTGACGCAATAAGTTTCATCAGTTAGTGAAAATATTGTACAGTTTCAAATGGATAGTTTGATTTTTCGACCAAACAGATCTATCTATCTATCTATCTATCTATCTATCTATCTATCTATCTATCTATCTATCTATCTATCTATCTATCTATCCTATCTATCTATCTATCTATCTATCTATCTATCTATCTATCTATCTATCTACTCTATCTATCTATCTATCTATCTATCTATCTATCTATCTATCTATCTATCTATCTATCTATCTATCTCCCTGTCTGTCTGTCTATCTGTCTGTCTGGCTATTTATTTATTATCCCAAACACAGACATTCTGTTTTTGATTAGTTTCTTTCTTCATTTCTTCTTTTTCTTCTCTCATCGTCCTCCTTGTTCTTTTCTCCTCCTCCTCCTCCTCCTCCTCCCTCCTCCTCCTCCTCCTCTTCCTCTTCCTCCTTCTTCTTCTTCGTCTTCTTCTTCTTTTTGTTCTTGTTCTTCTTCATTTTCTTTTTTCTTCTCTCTCAGACATTATTACAGTTAAAATCTCCAAACTCGGTACAATTATAGATCCAAACATGGCGTCGAGCCTTTTTACAAAGAGAGAGTGAAGATTTTGAAAATTATACAAATTGGAGCCATTTGAATCTTCACAACCCCCGCAAAAATGGGTCTTGTTAGCTTGAGACATCTTCAGTTAGCTTGTTAGGCAACACAATGGTCAGGTTTCGTAGCTAGTGACATCTGGTGGCTGAAGAGTGCAGCTCACGGTATGGGACAGTTGCTATGCAGTGTTCAGGCTCTCTGTAATAGGTAAGGCCAAGATCAGCTGGTTCATGTGGGTTCTCAGCAGAGGGGTCTGTAGGCAGGCGGGGTAGGTATATGTATTTCCATTAGTTTCCATTGTAATTTGCATCTAAATGTAACTTTAAAACTGCTCTGCCTAGAAACACTGAATTTCTTGTGGTAAATGGTTGTGTAGAGTTACAATACGCCTGTAAATTTGGTAACTTTTGCTGGAAAACTATTCAATGAATTGAATGTTACTTTAACATAAAATCTAATGGGAGTTAGACAGAAGATGTAGCCTTCAAATTTACGCAAATTTTAGAGGCACAAAGAGAGATTTGCTTTAAAACAAATGATCTTTTCTAGTTTAGTTAGTTAGTTAGTTAGTTAGTTAGTTAGTTAGTTAGTTAGTTAGTTAGTTAGTTAGTTAGTTAGTTAGTTAGTTAGTTAGTTAGTTAGTTAGTTTGTTAGTTAATTAATTAGCTGGCTAGTTAGTCAGTCAGTCAGTCAGTCAGTCTGTCAGTTAAGCAGTCTTTTTCTTTGGAGGAAAAAGAGAAGAATACTTGTGAAGCGCTCAGTAGAGACCTACAGGTGCAAGCTAGTACTGCATCTTTATAATAATCTTGAAGTTTTTCAAACATTAGATTTTCAAATTTTCACAATCGGCATAATCTAAAATCTAAGGTTTTTGTATAATATTGTTGGTTTAGCAATGATTCATAACAAGTTAGTATAAGATGAAATCTCAAGTTATCGAAGTTAAACAATAAAATGTCCTGAGTTACTCATATGAACCGAAGCTGGATGTTCAAGATTGAATTTTAAAATACACTGGAGCAATTGTATGAACCACGCTCACAAGTTTCATCCATTGGTGAGAAACCACGGCATGGTGACACATTACTTTTATTTTACTTCATTCTGAGTATTTCTTTTCATGAGAACATCACTTTCACAAAATGATTTCAAAATACAAAAAGAATTTGTCGATGTTTAAGGGACCAAGGCTCTTAACATCCTCATTTGAGAAATATTGGCTTAGGCGACTTCGCTGAGCCTTATTGCCACTGTGTATAGGTTATTGTCCATCACTAGTTGACTAGTACCTGTATAGAACAGATGAACGAAAACATAATTTCCTTACAGATGTGCAAAGAAAGCAACAAGGTCATCAACAAAAACGGAAACCTTGCCTTGGATACTCTGAACGGTGAGTATTGTTGTTGAATTAATCACATGGATTATTTTTTGAAGTTAGAGATCGGGATTATATGCCTATTCCCATGGAGGGTTCCAGCATAAGTTGACAACATATGTTTAGCCACATCTCTAAGTAAGGATAGATAAGTTTTGCTGCTGTGCCGATGGCTTAAGTCTGTTCACCATACCAATTCTATAGCAAACGAAATTTTCATACCAGCGCTAGTGGCCTTTATAAAGCAAAACCAGTGTGCTCACGGGGCGGGTGTGTGTGTGTGTGTTGTATATGTGTTAATTCTGATGATAATAAGCAGCTCTGTTTAATTTAACGTTGTAACATGTTAGTTGTTATTATCATCATCATCTCATCATCAGCAGCAGCAGCAGCAGCAGCAGCAATGCCCATATTTCTCACTTTTTAACATATTTGGCGTGTGGTGCATCCAGCTGTAATCATTTAACGTTTTTATTTAATTCAATTTCCAGATGCGAAATGTAGAATACATAATCAATTGGATATAGTTTCATCTTTCAGCTGGATGTCAGAAAGCCTCTCAATCCTTGAATATGTTTAACCTTTCAGTCTGATAGGTGGCTTGTTTTGTGTAGAATTGATCAGGACAATTTCGCGTAAACAGACAGGCGACTCAGGTACATCGTGGGTTTTGACATTTAAATATATTTTTCATTTTATTTACTTCATCACTAATAAATATCATCAATATGCTGATTAAGACATGAATCAATACGACCCTGAGAATATTTTTTTTTTCATCACAGTGGTTGCCCCAGTGTCCAGAGAGCTGCTCGATTTAGATTATACGTTTATGGCAACACCATCATTTAAAACAGGGGATCGGTTGGAATCGGATCTTATGGTAATGTATATATATATATATATATATATATATATATATATATATATATATATATATATATATATATATATATATATATATATATATATATATATATATATATATATATATAATGTATATATATATATGTGTGTGTGTATGTATATATATATATATATATATTTATATATTTATTTATTTATTTATTTATTTGTTTTTGTCATACAAGTACCTGTTTCATTCTTCGGAAATTCTACTGCAGACATTGAAAAAACTAATCGACACAAGTCGCTTATGATATGAATGAATGAATGAATGAATGAATGACCTTTATTGCAACTGCACCATTTCATACATATCCATGGTATTTTGTTGATGGGTCTAAAGAAAAAAACAAAACAAAACTAAACAAAAACAGTATAAACACAGTCTACATAAAAAGATCCCCCCTCAGCAAACCTGTTGGGAGCATAAACAATACTTACAAACACATACATATAAAGATGATAAAAAGAATTGTATATACAAAAAAAATCATGCAAACATATGTATCGAGTTGAACCAAAAGAATAGGTTACCTTTTCATCACAACTTTCCTCTGATTTTTAGAGTTTCTGTTATAAATTTTCCCAAATTCCAAATTACTTGCACGTCATCACATTTCATTAACTTAATAAATTTATCATCCGGAGTTAAACATTCAAAATCAGCTAGAAACTCTGACACGTTATCAATAAGTTGTATCCTGGCTTCAGAGAACTTTGACAAATTATAATGTAATGAGATGCGTGTTCTAATACAAAACACAAGTCACATATTTAAATTATGTGCACTGATTCTTAATCGGCTTAAATTTCTTCTTTCATCTATATTCTTCAATACCAGTAATTAATTTTCCATTTGAAACTTTGATTTAAATTTTGAATATGTTCTTAAATTTTCGTTTGGAAAAGATTGTCTAGAAAACTCAGTGTGCCATTGAATAAGAAATTTCTCCTGTAATAATTTTTGTATGATATTTGCCGATAAGTCTCCAAATTCATTGCCGCCATTGTTCTAAATAGCTTCGCATTCCAATTATTTTAGGGTGTTCTTCACAGTGTTTAGTCAGTTAGGGTTAGTCAATGACAGAATTTCGGAGTTACATTTTTAGGCATCATGCAACAATTTGTTATGGTTAGAGTTTATAATTCGGTACCAGTTTTTACATAGTCTTCCAGTATTTTCAGAGATATGTATGTATGTATGTATGTATGTATGTATGTATGTATGTATGTATGTGTAGCCTATATACCCTATTTGTCGAATGTAGCATGTTCCTACAATTTTATGTACATAAATTTTGATTCATATTTTGCTATCAAAGTAACGATAAGAGTTATTTAACCGAGTTCGGCGGTATTAGCCGGCACCCAGCCAGCACCATAACGACCTGCTGACGTACACTATACATGCGGTATCGTCCACAAAACGAAATGAAAAGTCCTACTTCCATCTGTACCATAGAGCGTTACAGGCCTACCACCGGGACTAATATCAATCGATAATTTTACCTTTTATGACAATTGAAGTCCTATTCTTTTCAATTGCTAGGAACAAGTAAGTTAAAGGAGGCTACACGTCTTGCCTCCTTGGTAAGTTGTACTTTGATCCCTGTTCTGTGTTCCAGGGAGCATTCAAGTGGAAACGTGCGCCGCACGACAGGTTCGAGATCAACAGTCAAGCCATGTCCCCTGTGCCGCTGTCTCTGCCGGCCAGCATGCGGGGCGGTGGTAACATGTTGCTGCTGCAGATCTCTGACTTCTTCATGAATAGTCTGACAGGCCTCCTGCACAAACACGCTGCCCTGAAGCTGCAGCTTACAAAGAGACTGGTGCGACCTTTCATCAAGCTAACACCTGGTCTGCCCAATAGCCTCAGTTTTTTTATGACCTGTCACAATATGAAAGTCAGCATCCACAGCTGAATCTGTTTTTATGTTTTGTTTTGTTTAAGGGGTGGAGGGATTTTTTTAAAAATTTTGTTGTTTTTTTGTTTGTTTTTGTTTTTGTTTTTGTTTTTTTTTATTTGTTTGGGTTTTTTGTTTTTTGTTTGTTTTTATTTTTATTTTTTATTTTTTTTTTTTTATTTGTTTGTTTGTTTTATTTCAATATGGGACAGACCGTTGCTACACAGGCAGTATGACCAGTTAATTCCTAAATTAGGCAAATATCTGTTTAGTTATTGGTAGGCTAGCTCTTATTTTGGTCCACGCATTCAACCCCAAAGCCCTCTTTTTTCCTCTTCTTCTTAAAACAATGCAAATCCATCCCGAGCGACCCTGCGAGTAGAACATTCTAATGTCTAATCAAAGAGATACCAATTGTCAATCGCTGGTACATAAATTAAACATATATCAATAATTGACCAATTTCATATGAAAGGTTGGTCGCTTCCGGAAATGCAGAGATTATATTTTTGAGCAACAATATCAGACAAAACAGAAGCCAAGCTGTACCTGCGGCATTAAAAATTAATAGCTGATTGTTTTACACAGATGGAGAAAAACACAGATGGAGAGACACTAACAAATACAATAATCGTGTACGCTGATTTTTAAGTAACAATATGTTGCAAACTCTTACATAATGAATCCATTTTCCACCTGTCGCCATCTTCTACAATTTAAAAATATGTTTAAAATACGTAGATTTTCAAGACAATTTTGGTCCCTCTGATATATACATATTATTAACATTTGTAAGGTTCATAAACGGTACTGTAGAGATATATCGGCTTTGAACACAAGAGTATATGTGTATCTTTATAAGTAGTCGTCTGGTGTGGAATATAACATGGAAATTTGTGGTAAACCGTACAATTGGTTACAACTTTTTTCTTAATTATCACTTTAAGTTAAACTGTTTGTGCATATGTATCACAAAATAATTGGGAAAAAATTCATGGAAAACCATCAATTTGTTGAATACAACTCATTTACAGGTTCCGCGGTCTTTCAGAGAATCTTTTGCCATGTCATGCAATATATTCAGGGGAAAGCTTTGTGTAGGTCATCTGATGCCGTGGGTAAGTTTTGCTTACGAAATGTTATGAAAATGATGACGTTTCCTTTACTGAAATGCCCAATATTTGTTCCAAATACTGGACATTCATATTAGATGCGTTACTCCTTTTGCCCATATCATTCAAAGGGAATTTCCTGCTTGCTCGGATAGATCTCTATCTGTTGCTCTTGCGGAACTAGCAGCTTTGACAAAATTGCCCAGAAATTCATAGGCTAGTCGTGTTTTAAAAAAGCACTGAGGTTACTACGAGAGTGAAGCTATTCGTCATATTTTGTACAAAGTCTTCCTTATCCCTACATTTACATCAGTGCCCCGTATCATGACGGCTGATTGTTAACGTTGCCAAGCGATAGGGTCAGAGATTTTGGCGTGAAATTTAAATGCTTGCGCCATACTGAATCTCTCATCTATCCACATGTGCCAATTACAGCCCACTGGCGGATTCATAAAACTGCATATGCAGTAACTTGCTTCAAAATCACACACACACACACATACACACACACACACACACACACACACACACACACACACACACACACCATTAGAGTGACGTAGAAGTAGAGTTTTTAAAGAGAGGTTTAAAAGCCGTGAGAAGCTGTACCTGACGCAATTTCCAATGTTCAATAAATCCCACACCTTGAGGCAGGAAAGTAAGATATCTTTATTTCCTCTCTCAAAAAATCATTATATGCCTTTTACAGCTAGCAAAAAAAGCACAAAGACGGATTTATGGAGCTGCATCTGCGGTCAAGCAATGCTCCGAAGATTACTATACTCGCAAATGAAATCAAGTCCATTGCGGGGATGGGCATTGGCTTCTTTGTACGAGACAAGGCCGGAAAAAACGCACCCAATCATTAACGGTGATGTTGTGAGTTTTCATCCTCTTTTAATCCTTTTCCAGTTAGAATGGGCTTTCATGGGTTCCCAATTGCTGCCAAGAAAAGCTGTTGGCCTCAAACATTATGTCTCGACAGGACTTAGGCCTATCAACAAGTTGCCCTACCATTTACATCCGGGAGGTTTCGGCCGATTTAAGCGGAAAAGTTATTGACCATAAAATACCAAAATCTGAATACATCGTATAACATTAATAGAAGCCGTTCAAGGGACCAGTGAAACGTTACGTTCATCCAAGATATTCTCAGCTTAGAAAAAAAGTTCTGTGTTTTAATAGCAATTTATGTTGTAAGTAATATTCCTTTTCAAAACCAGATTCAAATTACAATAAGTTCATAATTTGCTAGAGTTGTTGCTTTTCGGCCATTTTTCAAATAAACCTACTATTGTTTATACATAGTGTGTGGTTTATCATGTACCAACTTCAAAGTAAGATGGGGATTGCTATCACCAAAATTGAACCAGGTCTGTTGCATGCTTGCACGTTCAAGAGTTTCATCTTTCCCGCTTAACCGAACTACATTTGTCGTTCATTGATAACCTATAATTCTCCAGCAGACCCCGGTAAACCAAGGAGTTCTGATTGACATTCGGGATACTTTATGTGTCCCGTATTTGACAGCTTGACCAAACTAATCTATCCAGCCCAAACTGCTGCATTAGAGGCTTTCCTGTGAATACCCAGAAGATATTTGCCGAAATTAACATGTAAATATTCAAAATGAGGTTTATCACATAAATGCAACAAATTATCACAATTAAGTTTTCTCCTTTAAAATACAATCCAAACCTGAGTACGGTAAGAAGCAACTGAAAGCCCTAAAGACTTGAAACTTAGCATTTGTATGCAAGATAGTATAACGCGTTGACTTCCAGCAGTCTCAAAACAAGCAGAAAGAGGGAAGTCTTCAAAATATGTAATTTTTTTAATTTGTCGCAAAACGCCACTTCGGACATACATTAAATATCATTTGCTCATAAAAACAGGCAGCAGACATTTTAACCCTTTCAGTGCCAATTGCGACTTAAGTCGGACTACTTAAAACGTACTGCTCTGAATTGTAATTAGGGTGTTAGTCTTACAGTTATTTTCAAGTTCCTGGTAAAAAAAAAGACCTTCCGTTCAAATATCAACATGACCGCAATCACATAGGATGTAATATTCCAGGTCAACAGCTTTCCTTCGTGCGTTTCGCGCCTTGGAAACCTATTGACTCTTAAATGTGGCACTGAAAGAATTAATGGATGTTCTGCAGAGAGTAACATGATCGAATTTGGCAGTGAACGCGGACGGCTTTGTACGGACAAACTTAGTCACCAAATGGTTATTTCTGGAACGTGACGTTGCAGCTAATGGTTCAATCAGCACATAACGCAATGTCTTACATTGCTTCCATACTTATGCAGACTTCTGAAGAGAATGTCAACGTGCACGACAACCAAAATATTTTTGGTACCAGCATTTGACGAGTTGTTGGGGCGTATGCGAAGCTCCTCTCCGTCAATGGCAAAAGTTATTCAGCTCATTTCAGTTCCCCATAGTGCACTTAGTTTTTTAAAATAAAGCAGCAAAACTTCACATTTTCACATAAGACCGAGAACTTTGACGTTGAACAACCTCCATAGCTCTGGCAAACAGTATTGATGTTGTCTTGCATGCCGATGATTCTGCCCCTAATGTATTCAGACAGCTGCCAGTTCCCCGTACGCCATGGCATTGTGGATTCACATTGATCCATGTGTTGCTAATGTCCCCTTATAAAGCTCATGGGCACTCCAATACCATTCGCACTTTGCTCACCTTTCAGCCTGTCATCTAACTTCAGGGACATTTTGTTTTTGTGTCACAGCTTAGGCATACTTAGCCATCCTGTCCATGGTACATGACGTCATCCTATGTGACACCCATATTTTCTAACAAACTGATATTTAGAACAGCCGATGCTAAACCAATGGGGGAGGCCTCTTTTTTCCCAGGAGTATATATATATATATATATATATATATATATATATATATATATATATATATATATATATATATATATATATATATATATATATATATATATATATATATATATATATATATATATATATATATATATATAAACAACACAGAAGAGTTCAGTCCCTATATGCTATTTTAATGTAACTTGAAAGTGAAGCGCCCTCAGGCCGTCGCGCATAACAACAGTCTATATATCTTAGCGGGCAAAAAGATGAAAATACTGTTCACAAATTCTTACACACTTTCCTTATGTGTGTTATGATGATATAACAAAGGATATGCAAGGGATAAGGTTGAATGCTCAGAAAACCCCACTTTGTACTGTTGCAACGCGGGATTTGCTAAAAGAACTTCTTGTAAAAACGCTCCCTGACATTAGCAGAAACGTAACGTGTATTCCTTTGCAATATGCTCGACCCGCTTCCTGACACCACATGGACGTCTCTCTCTCTCTCTCTCTCTCTCTCTCTCTCTCTCTCTCTCTCTCTCTCTCTCTCTCTCTCTCTCTCTCTCTCTCTCTCTCTCTCTCTCTCTCTCTCTCTCTCTCTCTCTCTATATATATATATATATATATATATATATATATATATCAAAACCACCATCGCTATGCACCACAAATTCTTAATGCTTTCTAATGTATCATTACATAGTCACTGCGGATGGTCCTGAATGCATGGTCAAAAGGAAAGAATTTGTTTTGGAGTGTCAAGGATCTGAAGTAAGTGCAATTTTGTTACACATATTGTGTAAATGGACAAATAGTATATACACATGTAATCATTGATTAATGCACACTGCGTACATTAATGCTTGCAGCACGTTCTCTCAAAATGCTAACAAACTCAAGAGAGAGCAAATCATTAAATAGGACTAAAATTTTATTCTTAAAAAAATCAAGAAACTGGTGATGATCGAACTTTTAATTTTTACATTAAAGTGAATGCAGATTTCCTGTCAATGTATTATTCCGTTTGCCAGTGTTGCCCGTCATGTCATATCAAATGTCTTGTCATGTCCTGTCCTGTCATATCACATTAACGTTATATGCCATTATATTATCTCTCTAGAAGACAAATTGCCCGGAATTAATCATCAAATGGTAGGCTTTAAACCGAAGCAAAAAATTGATCCACCGTGACAAACATATATAATGATGTTTTATTCTTCCTCATTACGTGTAAGACACAATCGTTTTATAAATAATGGAAAGGCGTTTTATATATATATATATATATATATATATATATATAATATATATATATATATATATATATATATATATACACATATATACATATATATACATATATATATATACATATATAAATGTACATACATACATACATACATCATGACCTGTACATCTTCTCATGAAAAGCTGAGTGAAAGAATAATATAATAGTTCTTTTAACTCATTTATAGTCCATCTGGTAATAATACTCTTAACTATGTTATCACTAATCAAGCGTTGAAAGTGCTTATTTATTTAGCTAATCAAGACGCTGATTAAGACTCCGCTCCTGCAGTGGATACCAGCTGATTTCCGAGTGAGGCCTGTTGGAGAGGAGTCTGTAGTAGATCATATTATCACACTGATTATGGTTGGTGTGTGTATCCCAAGGATCGTACAGTAATTGAGCTACTAGTATTACAACCGTGCTTTTGAAAACGAATGTTGGCTTTTCCCGAAGGGATTACACAGCACGGCATCATTAATTCAAGTTCAACGAGCTCTGCCTTCTCGACCAGTGTGTTAGTTTCTTGAACTTTAACGAATTAATATGTTTGAACAAAATCATGGAAATAACAAAATGACTAATGTTTATGCTTTTGTAGGCCATCCATTGATCTTGGGCGGTCGAGACTGGCAACTCTTGTGGTATGCAAAATTTTTTGATGTAGCCTGCCATTTTATGTCTGGGGAATCGTTTTGCAGGTCTTGGACCAGTAACCCAGGCTTAACGCATTTACATGTTAAAATAGCGACATTCGCTGACTTATTTCTCCTATTTGAAACGTAAAACTACAACTTCCTTGGCATTCTGCTTCAAGTTTATACCGGTAGCAGCAAGTTAAAACCAAGAAAATGGGGTGGTCATGTGATTAGATTTTTTTACAGGTGCATTTGTGTACCTTACCTCCATGATTGACCGTTCCGCGCCAAATATGTCTCCAAAAATACACAAAGTTATCACATGATTTAAAATATTTCTAGAGTAGCAGTGCCTTTCTAAAACTCACAGTTGGTAAGTATTTTCCTATCCAAAATGATGATGGGACTCAAGTTGGGATGCTCTGCTCCTGTGATATTAACATCCAATAGACACAGCAACAGTATTCAGTACTCGATCAAAAGTTGTGGATCAGTTGACCCGACCTTGAGGGGTTACTGGTCCAAGACCTACAGCGAAGTCTTATCATGGACGTATAATTCCTCCGTGGTTTTGCATTGTGCTCGACCTTGTTCACTTGACACACCTAATATAGTTTACATCTTCGTTTCTCGGACACTATTATTCCAAAAAGCACGAAACTTGCCACGGTAACTTACCTACAGGTGAAATTGTGCACCTGGTTTGGAATAGTCATGATGTTTAAAATTATAAAAATCAGGGGCAATTAAAGTTTTAAAAAGCTCCATATCTTCCAAACTATAGCAGATAGACACAAAATGTCAGTGTGCATATATAAAGGTTTGGAATATTTATGATGTTTAGAATGATGCTAATTAGGGACAATTGGAATTTTGATACATAGGTTTGTGACACCTGCCAATATAATGGACACTAAATGAAAGTTGTTTCTCGGTCACCATTATTCCGAAAAGCACCAAACTTGCCACGGTAACTGACCTAGTGGTGAAATTGTGCGCCTGGTTTGGAAAAGTCCAAACTACTGCACATAGACAAAAAAATTTGGATGTGTATACATACGTTTGTGACACCTGCCAACATAATGGACACTAAATGAAAGTTGTATAATTTCAAATAATGCTAATTAGGGGCATTGAAAAATTTAAGAGTTGAATATTTCCAAAACTACTATAAATAAAGATGTTAATCTAACTTCAATTTATGGGTTTGTGGCAAAGTTGCATCCAATGAACAATGAACAAAAGTTGTACGATTTTATTTATGCAAATTAGGTGAATATGCAAAATTTAAATATTAAATTGCTTCAAAACTATTAAAGATAGAGGTGCCATTCCTACCTCCTACTAAGGATTTATGTCATAGCCGCATGCAATGAGCCATGATCCAAAATTGTACGATTTTAATTTATGCAAATAAGATGAGTACATGAAATTATAAATCTTCAATAACTTCAAAACTATTTTATATAGAGGTGCCATTCCTACTTCAATTTGTAGGTATTTGACATAGCTTCATCCAATGAACCGTAAACCAAAGTTGTAGGCTTTTAATTAATGCAAAATTGGGCAAATACACAAAATTAAAATGTTTAATAACTTCAAAACTATTAAAGATTGTAGTGTCATTCAAACTTCAGTTTATAAGTTTGTGACATGGCCACATCCAAAGTTGTAGCCTTTAAATTTATGCAAGTTAGACTAAAACACGAGATTTAGATTATGTTGAACAATGGCCAAGTGTAGCATTTTAAAATGTTCTGATTTTGAAGGCACCCAGATTTGCTGTGAAGCAAATCTTCTTTTCCAGTTTTAAATTGTTATTTTTGTGAAACTTTGCCTCCGGTGTTTTCTGCTCTTACTTTTGTCGGTGTGTCTGACGCATGGGTCCTATGACTGAAAATGCGTGGTTCTCCTGTTCGCAGAGCTAGGGAAATTGTTGCGAAAAGTTTGCCACGAATTGCCTGCTAGCTCAGCACAAGTGAATGTCGCGTGCACTTGTATTGCCTCTCACTCACTGCATGCCAATCCCTTTTGTGTAATTTCGAAGAGCCAATGATAAGCAATGTAAATAATAATAATAATAATAATAATAATAATAATAATAATAATAATAATAATAATAATAATAATAATAATAATTTTGTTGAACCCCCGGGTTGGGGAAAAAGATATGTACATACAAATATAGTCAAATTATAAAAATTGATAAACCACAGATATTATAATAATGTATGGCAAATAAATTATTTAACACAGTAAACACATTAAAAGGCCTGATTAACATTGACTAAAGATATGTTCGCATCCCCGTGGTCGGATGATGTTTTCATGATATATAAGGTGTCGTAAAGAGTCTGTAACACCATCAGTAGAACCAGAGCAAAGAGTATTGGGAGAGACAGTTGGGCCATTATCAAAAAAGGCGTCACTAGGGGAGACTCCTTACGCACATGTTGTCCAGATAATAGTGTTAGGTACCAAACCAGTACTGTCAGTTAACATTAATCGTGCGATGAAATGGCAGCCGAGCTTTCTGTATGGAGTTTTGAGATTAGCAGCTCTGCGCAGCAAGGACACTGGACTATGTTCAGTTGTTTCAGTCACAGGTTGAATCTTCACGGATTTTAACACAGCAGAGTGATGTGACCTTTTATTAAAGCCGAATACCTGCCTCATGATTGAACCTTGAAATGAATCTGAACGTTTGAGTGAACTTTTGGTCAGGTGAACACAATCCATGCCATATAGCAAGCTAGGAGAACCAACTGTTTTCCACAAGAGTATTTGTACACCAGAGCTAAAACTAGTATAAACCATGCCAACAGAACTTAAGGTATGCATGGCGCCACGGGCGGAATTAAATCCCTGTGCCACATGATCCATTGATGCATGTCTGCCACAGAAACGTAAGCCTAAGCTATCTAGATAAATTTCTTCCATTTTGATAATACCTGGGCCGAAGTTCATGCATATATCATCTGAAAAGGAATGTTTCCTCGCAGTCATGAATTCCGACTTCTTCGAGCCGAAGTTAAATCTCCAGACACCCGAGTGGTCTATACACATATCTTTTATTCTCGTTTACGAGATTTAGAGTGGACTGCGATTCGCTGTGCTCCAATCCGTCCACTCTGAATCGCGTCTAGACCAATAAAAGACTATTACCTATATGCAACGTCTTGTTCATTATTGCAAAGCAAAGGGAAACATACTAGCTGATAATGTAAGTATATTGTCTTCGAACTCATCAAAACTATAACATGTCATCGGGAAATATTAGTGTGCACCTCAGAATACAATATGTCAAAGAGAATATGACAGTTTCACACCAGAGGGCGCATTTAGACAATACAGGTATAAATGGTTTACGTAGCCATGGTAATGAATTTTACAAATGGCCCAGCAGAGCATAACGTTACGAAAAGGCAAAATTCTTTTTGTTAAAACATATTTTCCCTGTGCTCTTACCTTCAATTCGTTAAGAAATTTAGTTTACATGTATGTTATTTCTCGTTTTTTTCAGATTATATTAATTAATTACCTAAATTTTGAGATATGTAATGTATCAACAAATTAAGTAAATAAATAAAACAAACAAATAGATAGAATAAATCACATTAATTAAATAAAATATCTGAAAACAGAAAGTTTGCATTGGTGTTAGTGCTGAACTTGTCAATAGGAGACACCTTTATATGAAACAAATTGCACCGACACAGTTGGTTGTGTCGGACCAAAAAGAAAATTGTTCAGTGGTTCTTATTTGGTGAGATGAAGGGTAGTTGTTATACAAATGCCCCAATTGCCTTTGCAGAAACGCGGTGTTGACTTCATTGTGGACATCGTGATGAAGAAAATTCTGCTGCCTGTTGTAAACGGTAAGAGATCGTAGTGATATATCATTTTTGTCAATGCTTGTTGTTTTTGCCAGGAGGTACAGTCTGATGATTAACCAAATAGAGAAGACACTTAAATGTGAACCTGCGTGTTTTGTCATCATAAAGACTTTCTTAATGTTTCAACAGAATGACCAACAGACAAAATATATAGTGCTTTACAATTGCCGTGAATTCACCAAAACATAAAAAAAAACTTTCTAACGGGTGACCACCAGTGATGTGTTTTGTGAGTCACATTTGGGGTCAGATTAAGGTCAATATAAACTAAACACAGAACATTTTCCTTTTGGAATCTGGTTAGGGATAAGGCTATTTTGATGTAAAGATTATGCAATGCCACATGGACTGCTTCATTTTCCTTTTCGAAAAATTCACACCAGCGACACTGTTTTATCGGACTTGATTGCGAACGTTACAGTCCATTGATGCTTACTTAACTAATTTGCTTATTTTTGTAATAATAAAATGCACCATTCGATTTGTGTTTTTATCACTTGACAAAAGGTTGCGCACAAAATCGTCCAGAAACAGATTAAAGTAAACGTGTATTCTCCCAGAATTTGGCCATCCGTGTGAACCTTGTATATTGCATCATGAAAAATGGTAATGTTCATTAAATACAGTTCATAAACAGCTAGTCCTTGTCAATCAGTACCTTTAAAGCTCTTACCACGTACTTACTCAGAGTTCATCACCAAGACATCACTTTTTTTTATCACTTATATAAAAACCCGCCGGTACTTTCGGACCTGTATTCACTATTGGGGCAACGTTCTCCACTGAGCTTCGTCTTTGACGCAGTGGGGCGCTTGGCACTCAGCCTATTGCTGACCCTCAATTATTTGCCTCAGGGCGACTTCACTGTCTGATAGAAAAAAACCCAATTCTGGGCCCTACAACTGGTAACTGTTTGTCGTTGTATTTACATTTTCAGGTGATGCTCACTCTGGAAAAGTCACATTAATATTATACATTACATTCATTGGACAAATTGACCTTCCCTTAACATTAATCACACAATATATCTTGGATGCTGCCCCTTCAAAAATATCCGATCGACTTGGCTGAAATTGTGAAAATAGTGAGTTCCACACCCAATGCCAATGGTTTGTAAATGAGCATTGGGATGATCTTGCCGATTGGGAGTGGGAAGATGGTTATAATATATGAAACCAAAAGTGTATATTTTGCAATCATTTCAGAGCAGCCACAATGATATATATCCTGTGGCCGTGATTCACTTTGATATCCAAGTCAAGTGTAGATTTGTGAGACTGCCCCGCAGTCAATGCATTAATTGCGCAATGTTCAAAATGGCGTTCGAGCGTGCTTGGGTAACTTGGACAGTTGTTGAAACATGTTGAAAATGGATGTGCTTTCCCCTTTTACACATTACCTCTTTTGACTTCAGTTTAAATATTGTTACCTGGGCACAGCCGGAGGCACTTGTAAAACAGTGACATGGCGAATTTCTCAAACACACAACCCGGTGTTTACGTTTTTATTGTATGTATTTTACAGATGTGTTCAAGCAAGGGATCCCGTTGCCTACGATGAAGGGAATCCGCTACATGAAGCCAACAATTGCACTGCAGAAGGTATGTGTTTTAAGTAGTAATTGTCCTTTTGCGCCATACAGTCATGGTTTTGCATTCCTGGCGAACTATTTGTTGATACCTATATTGTGTTCATGTGTTAGTACTTATTATGCCCCCCCCCCCCCCCGCCATCAAAGAAGGCGGGGCATCTAGCTTTGATGGCGGTCGGTAGGTCGGTCGGTAGAGAGACTTGGGTTTCTGCACCATAACTCAAGACGTTTTTGAGATAGGACTGTGATAATGCCCAGTATATACTCCAGTATAATGGCTAGTTGAAGTACGAAGTTGGTTGACCTTGGCCCTATTTCCAAGGTCACTGAGGTACTCTAGAAAGGTTTCGCGATAGGACCTGTATATTGCTCAGGACAGTCCTCATCCAGGGCTAGTTTAAGTTTGAAGATGGGCGACCTTGACTTAAATTCAAAGGTCACAAGGTTACTTTAGTGAACTTGGTTTCTGCATTGTAATTCAGAATTTAAGTTATGACTTCAAATATTCACATGGTAATAGGCCTCAATTAGGGCTTGGTCAGCTTACAAGATTAATGACCTTGTCCAAATTCCCAAGGTTACCATGTCGGTCAGTAGGTTGTTAGAGAGACTTTGATTTCCACACGGTAACTCAAGAAGTTTTTAAGACAGGGCATTGATATTGTCCATGTATTTACTCTAGTATAAGAGCTAGGTAAAGTATTAAGGTGGTTGATCTTGGCACTATTTCAAAGGTCACTGAGGTAGTGTAGAAAGTTTTAGTTTTTGCACCATAACTAAAAAATTTTTTATGATAAGACGCGTATTTTGCACAGGATATACCACTTATTTAGGGCTAAATCAAGTTTGAAGATGGGTGACCTTGATCTAAATTCAAAGGGCACAAGGTCACTTTAATGAACTTGGTTTCTGCATTGTAACTCAGAATTTAAGTTATGACTTCAAATATTCACATGGTAATAGGCCTCAATTAGGGCTTGGTCAGCTTACAAGATTAATGACCTTGTCCAAATTCCCAAGGTTACCATGTCGGTCCGTAGGTTGTTAGAGAGACTTTGATTTCCACACGGTAACTCAAGAAGTTTTTAAGACAGGGCATTGATAGTGTCCATGTATTTACTCTAGTATAAGGGCTAGGTAAAGTATTATGGTGGTTGATCTTGGCACTATTTCAAAGGTCACTGAGGTAGTGTAGAAAGTTTTAGTTTTTGCACCATAACTAAAAATTTTATTATCATAATACGCGTATTTTGCACAGGATATACCACTAAATCAAGTTTGAAGATGGGTGACCTTGATCTAAATTCAAAGGGCACAAGGTCACTTTAATGAACTTGGTTTCTGCATTGTAACTCAGAATTTAAGTTATGACTTCAATATTGCACATGGTAATAGTCCTTAATTAGGACTTGGTCAGCTTAGAAAATGGATGACCTTGACTAAATTCCCAAAATGACCATCTCAGTCAGTCGATCAGTAGAGAGGCTTTGGTTTCTGGAACATAACACAAGAAATTATTGAGATGAGCCTTTATAGGCCCAGGTATATACTGCTATATAAGGGCTAGGAAAAGTATGAAGATGGTTGACCTTGATTCTATTTCCAAGGTCACGGAGGTACCATATTAAGTTTTAGTTTTTTGGCATGATAACTATAAAAAATTTTATGATAGGCGCCGTATAGTGTGCAGGATTATAGTCCTTATCCAGGGCTGGAACAAGTTTGAAGATGGGCGACTTTGACCTAAATTCAAAGGTTACAAGGTCACGTAAGTGAACTTGGTTTCTGCATTGTAACTGAGGATTTAAGTTATGACTTCAATATTGCACATGTTAATAGTCATCAATTAAGGCTTGGTCAGCTTAGAAGAGGAATGACCTTGACCAAATTTCCAAGGGCACCACCTAGAGTCCTATTAGTGAACTTGGTTTCTGCATGATAACTAAAGATGTTATTTACCTTGGGATTACACATTGCATAGGAATAAAGCCTTCTGTAAGAGCTAGATCAAATTATGAAATGGGTGACCTTGAGTCACATTCAAGGTCACAGAGCCACGTTATTGAATTTAGTTTCTGCTTGATAACTGCAGTTTTTTTTAGCCAGAGCTTTTATTTTTTAGATGTTAATTGTAGTCCTCTATTAGGGCTAGATCAGCTTCAAGGAAGGGTGACCTTGACCTAATTTCCAAGCACACAAAGCCACTTTAGTGAATTTGGTTTCTACATCCAAGGTCCCGAGGTCATGAGTGCCCCATTTAGTACTATCAACAGGGTAAAAAGGACAAACACAATGACGCTAAGGGGAATCTATGTTTTACAAACATGTCTTCTTGTTTATTGTTTTTTCAACATAATGGCTTCCGTTAGCCATTTCTTTTCGCATGGTGATTTCCGCTTAATGACACCAAAACAGAACGCCCGTCGTGTAAGATGAGTTGTAGATTCCTTCATGTATGTTGAAAGCTATAGCATATTTCGGACAGGCAAATTTCCCGTGCTCGAAGCACGAGGGACCAATTTAAAAAATCCTAATACCAATGGGAAAATTGCTTGTCGGAAGGCTTATCTTTACAACAAATCTCTCCTTTAAGTGACCTATCTGTACAACAACATGTACAATGGTATTCCAATTGAGTCAGGTATATCTGATAGGGCTGCGTTCAGCAGAGCGTTCAATAGACATAAACAAAAAAAATTACAGAATGCTTGCAAACGCTTTGTCTACTAAACGCTAGGGTTGCATTCAGTGGACAAAACGTTTGGAAGCACTTTGTGACACTGAACTTGGCTCTGGTCATCTATCATGGGGTCATTTTCAACAAAAAAAACCCAGACAATTCTTGTCAACCAATCAGAGTGTGGAACTAAGAGTGGAAGTGTTTTAAACGCATTTGGCATATCCACTGTTAAACACAAACTACAAGTTCAAGTTTATTGATACTGTTATTAGAATGCTTTCGCGCAAATGTATTATGTTTGTGACATAGGCCCACTTACCATAGTGTTCAGGCACATTAAATGATCATAGAATATGTGATTACGAATCCGCCCGCATGCATAGCTCCGCGTCTTCTTTCCTTGTCTGCCTGTATACTCTTACTCTTTTCTCTGTTTCTTTAGGGCAATCTGTTACTGGGCATGGACTTCGATTACAACCCTGATCGAAAGGACCCAGTGGAGCCCAGTCCGCCGTTGCCGCCCATTGCGAAAGAGATGATCGCGGCTGCTCGCCGGCAAAAAGTAGCCAGCACCGAATGAAGTCAATCAACCCACGTCGGGCGCCTAATTTGTCATATTCCTGTTTATTTTGGCAAGTTTTGTTGAGATGCGTCGAAAGTAAAGATAATACAGCAAAAACAAAAACAAAAAAAAAGATTTTTATTTTGTGGTTAGCCGATAAGCAACACGTAGATAAAGTGAAACAAATCCACTGAAATCCTCTCAATACATTGCCCGCCTGTTAATGACGGTTTGCTTCCATAGCAGACTCCCGAGACAACACGAGTCTAAGGCAAATTGGCAAAAAATTGACAAGAAATCCGCGATATAACCAAATAATTACATGTACTTTCCTTGAATGCACAGAAAAAGAAATACTCAGAACATGATTTGTTCCGCGAAACATATTGAGCTGGGCACAAAGCAGTCTGCACTTTATTGGCCACTTCAGTGTTCACTTCAATGATAGGGCCTAAATATCGTCTTGGAGTTACAAAATGGACCAAGCAGAATTGCGTATAGCATACGCGGAGAGAGTAATGTTATGAACTTTAAAGTGTATATATTTTTGTGCTCATTTGTCTGACTTGGCTGTTGGATGTTAAAGACATGACGATGCAATTTTGTCAAACCATTGATGCAACGCTATGAGCACCTCGGCGATAACATTGAATTCACAACAATCCCAGTAAGCGACACAGAGTCGAACGTTGCATTGTAATTTTAGTTCTTTCTACAGCCCTTTGTAGTTCCTGGAATATGATAAAAGAGGATTGCTTCAGTTTGGGGACGAGTCCAGTTCTTGCATTTGGTCATTGCTTCAGATTAGCATTTGTGAAAATTATGTACGAACATGTGCTTATAACTATCAATATATTATGTACGCTACTTCTTCTATTCACTTACTGAATTTCAACATCAAATTGAAATTGGCAATCTCTGTTATTTTTGTCACTGTAATTTGAATTATAACACAATACAAAAATAAAATAAAATAATGCAAAATACACATTTTGAATTTCTTTATTTTATGATACTTGGTATTATGTTACAAATGTATCCGTTTACCTTATGTGTCAATGCATGGAACACAAACAAAGAAATAAAAAAGTGATCTACAGTTTGTTTGTTATTTTCAGCTCCGAAGAGATTGAAATATCGTGAAAACTATTTGGTGCTACAAGTTTCTGTACCCAGGGCTAGTACACACGCATGCCAAGTATATCAATCTCAACTATAAAGTGGCACAGTGACGTCACCAACTGAATTTAGTTTTGACCTCTGTTGGAAGGCAGCTTGAGCAATGCTTTAACAAATTAGGACATCTTGATTCGCGGATCATGTTGTCATGTTAACAGGTCCTAACGTACGTTTTAACACACTGGGGCCAAATGGCCAAAAGTGCAAGCTTGTGCATGTTCAACTTGTTCCATATGGTCTCGTTAAATGATGCTTTGCATAGTTACGATATGTTGGGATACATGAAAAGGACACATATTTTTTGCTTGTAAGGTGCCCTTCCTATGACTGACCGACAAAGGGTAAGCAGGAAAAAACCCCTTTTGAGGCTTTTTTTGCCTTTTTGACAGCTATGTTGGTCGAAATAAAAAAATGAATAGGTTCAAGTTGTCAGAAATTTTCTGTAATTGGAAAAAAAATGTGATTACTTTTCATAACCTTTTTCCGGAATCAACTACTCTTTAAGCTGGATCTCCAGGTGTGCATCTCTGATCACCATTTTCAAAACTTATCATGATATACTGGAAAATGACCTTTTTTGGTAGAATTTATGAAAATGTCTTAACTCTGACTTGTAGAGCCATGGCGCACGTTGTTTTCAAAAATATCATAAGATTCCGAACTTATCAATTATTGTCATTATTTTGATTTTAGATGTGTACATATGGGAGTAAATTTGGTCCAATATAAAAAATATAGATACGGTTTATTCTTCAAGGTCATTTGAAGGTCACATTAAGGTCACATTTTAATTCCCAGAGCATATCCTACTCGCATGACTACTTTCATATAGATATTTCATCTGGCCTTTTTTGCTGCTTGGGCCCAGTGTGAAGTGGGAATATGATGGGTGCTTTGCAAACTTTTTCCCCCCAAAATAGATGCCATCAGATGCCTTTTACTGGCATATGCTCCTACCCCCCCCCCCCAAAAAAAGCACACACACACACACACACCACAAGATACTGTTGATAGTGTGGTTCTTGTAAGTGAAGACAGGCCAACTGCACTCTTGGTATGGTAGACCTAAGAAAATGATCACAATAAGATGAAAATAGAGAAAATTTTCCAGGCAGATAGGCCCAGGGATCAATAGATCAATACTGCAAAATAATCCCGTTGGACATTGCCGATATAATCTATGAACATGGTTGATGTAGTACATTACACATACCATTTTTAAGTAGCTTGCAAGCTACAATTCTGTTTAAAAGAAAAGGTTTACAACTGTGCACGCTGTTATGCGGAAATTTGTCATAAGTTGACACAAAATATACCAACAATGTAATAATTGCACAGAAATACAAATCAGTACATTTCACTTACTTTCCAGAACAAAAACTCTTCAGCTTGAAAAAAATCTATCATATAATCGGTAAACAGCTGGACACAAGCTTTCTCTCTTAATTTGGTTCATTTATATTACAACGAGACAGAATGTATTTTGACAAGGCCCTGCTGCTGTTAAACATCTTAAAGGTGGGCTGTCTCTCACTTGTGACTGTAGAAATGCATGATATTAATTACAATAAATATATTTTAGTAAAACAGCAATTAAAAAAAAAAAAACGCCTTTCGTCTGTGTCCATCCTGTGTACTTTCAAAAGGAGGAAAGAAATTGACAAAACGCAAGCAGGAACAGGCAAATGTGATAAAACAAAGACATTATGGCAAATAATCAAATCTTGTATATCGGGTACAGTCGTATACGTACTGTTCCCAGTCTGTCTCTTGTTCCGCATAATTAAAAGTGAACGACCTACATCACGAATGTTATTGGCCTTTTTAATGTAAAGAGCCTAAGTGTCCACAGTCTTTAGTTTCGCCTAAAGAAAGTCGCCTGTACTTGAGCCTCTTTTTTCTTATTATATCCAATGAGTTTAAGGGTATCTTTATTTGCAGCCCAGCTCAGTGTGAATAGGAACCCATGAATTGGACCATGTAGGTGGTATAACTCGAGTAATTGCAATACGAGATGCTCCAGTTGGTTCATTTCGTAAAGCACACTCCCAAAGAAAAGGTGGGAGCTCTGAGTTGAACTGTAGAAAACGTTCACAATGAAAAAAAAAATAATATCAGATTTGTTTTTAAAGTTTTCAATCGAAGAATGTGTCAAAATAAGCATAAGATCATGAACGTGATTAATTCATGTACCAATATCGACATTTATGAAAGGTTTGGTGGTTCTTCATTGCCTAACAAATTATTTAAAAGCTTTTTAATTTTACCACATTGTACTCGAATTCACAGCCAGACAACCCGGTACTGTCTAGTTGTGGATATATTGCCTGCAAAGCAGACTCTCGTGTTGGTGTTTCTGAATGTAACACTAAGTGGGAGCAGAAGGCCGCTTAAGCAGGCAAGTTGCATCTGCAACTCTCTGAAAAAATGAACCATCTACCTGTTTAAAAGTGGGAAATTGTTCATCGGAGAAAATTTAACAGGTATAAATAAACACATTTATGTTTTCAAAAATAACTACATAGATAAACTCGCAATGGAAATAGTAAGATTTATTGCCAATACAGCTCTAAAAATCATTTGAAAAATATATTTGTTCAAGATGTATGTACATACTCAAGAGGTTGAATTTGCCCAGAATGCATTTCCGGTCTGCAGGCTTCTAGGGGCCTACAGGGGGGAACAGTGCGCCCCCCCCCCCCAATCACACTTAATTGAAAAGCCTCACTCATTAAACTGTCTCAGGTTGGAAAGTCTGGAGTCGGGGGTGTACATGAAACTCGATGTCCGGGAGGTCGGGGTACATATATATTATAATGTCCGTGTCCGCGGTACCGAAGTATCAGCAATAATATCTATACGGGATATGCTGGTAGTTTGGCACTATTTTTTCTCTGAGCCAAAAGAGAAGTCGGGAACTTCAAATAGAACTGAAATCGGGAAGGGGGCGGGCGTCGACACTCAGAACCGTGTGATTGACAATTTGCCGACATCCGACAAGTCTCTATCCTTGAAAATGTGCAATTTTGCAGACTGATTGCAGACTGTTAATAAAGCTATGCACCAAAAAATGCCAGCCATCGTATTTTTTCTTGTTAAGTTTCATCAAAATCGTAAATTTCTAGGGGTTAAAAAGAGACTGTCCATCTCAAAAACTTCACAACAATACCTTCCATCATATTGAACCTCCTTATCCGCAATTTATTTCATTTTATAACATTTTGCAACTCGCCTGATTTATTGCATTTTTTTTTTTGCAAGAAATCATATACGAAAGCCTAATGGGACCAGAAATAAATAAACCAAAAATAAAAACTAGAAATTTCGTGATGTGTATCTCGAAAATTTGAATTTTATATATTGAAATTTCGTGTTTTTGAGCTATTTTGGTGGTAAATTGCATAATGTTATATCATTTTGCCGCAATTTTCACAAATTGCAGCAGTATTACAATTTCTGTCCATTAAAACAAACAAACAAAAAATGCAAATAGAGTTTTACTGGAAATTGCCTCATAGCTGACACGGTTCTTTCTGTTGTATTGTGTATAATCTAGGTTGCTGTCATTTTCTTAAAACCTTGCCTGCAAAGCAGACCAAGTTCCATGTTACTACACTGCAGAGTAGACAAAATACGCAGCTTGGGTCTGCTTTCGAGGCAACTTAAATTTTTTTATCATTATCTTAGGAATGTGGTCAAAATATATGCACTTTGTCCGATAATTTAAGCGACAGACAGGAAAGCCTGTGAAGCGCAAAAAACTCAAAACGACATGCCTGATCTTGCCATTAAGTCATTGAAGGACCTGTTATTTCATGCATTTAAGTTCAAGCCATATGATGTAATACTTTCACTGACACGACTTTCCACTCTCTCACTGCCAAGATGTAACCATCTCTTTTCAAAGACAATACATGTCGTAAATGCACTATTTTTGCACATTGTAAACATAACGGAAACGCAGTGCCGAAATATCTTGTAAATACATCAAGTCTCAGGGCAACGGAATGACTTTCTGTCAGTTTCGTGATGTTGGTTCAGACACAAGTGCATTCACAAACAAACATGTGGTGTTACATCATTCTGCACTGTAAACTATTGCCTGTAGCTTCTTTGCTTCCTTGCGGGTGCCTAACCTGTTTGAACTGAAAACACCCACGAGCAAACGTCGGTCTTCTGACGCTTTACCCATTTGCAATGACGCGTGATGCAAATCCCACGCTCAGGCACCCCGGGGCTTTCGATCGGATGAAGTAGGCTCACTTTTGAATTGATTAAGTCGTTTTTAAATATATCCATCATGCCCTCGGTCTTTTAAATTTTATGATATACTCTTCTCTGATGACTACAAGTCAGACAGTAAACGGGTGTCATCTTAATTATTCCGGCCCGCCACAGGGGTGCGACCAATAGCGCCAAGGCCGTATAATTGTCACCTATTTTTTGTGCGGTTGGATGCGCGCTTATTCGCTGGCAGTCAATTAAAACTCGGACGGGAGGATACCTGGAGGTGAATCCAACCCAAAACACTTTAATTGAAAGCAAGGTCGACAACTAGCCACACAAAGATGGCACCTGCCCTGGTATGCATGCTCCTACTGATGGGCGGCGCGTTCGCCCAAAACAACCCCGGAATTAGGATATCTATTTCAAAGAAAGGACTGGAGTACGGTAAATATATACATGTTTTTCAGAAATTAATTGATACTTCATTTCGATAAAGTATGTTGGCTTACCTGTCACTTTTCAGCATATTTTGGTGAAATAATATACAAAATACGCTGATTGCGACTGCCATTCTTTTGGATGTTTATGTTGCATCTAAAGACGACAGAATTCATGCATATTTTAGTCAAAAGCACAGAACTACAGCTAGAAAAAAAAACATTACTTTAAAGGGGCTGATTAAATGTTACCTTATTAAAAATGAAACTTCGAGTTGACTTGGGACTTGAAGAGAAACAATTTTAATTGAAGAAAGACATGCGCGTGAATAAACGCAGGGATTACCCTGTTTTAGCTCAAGGTAACAAAACAATTTTGACAAAACTATAACTGACTGTGGCTACGTCACGTTTTTTATCATCTCTGTGACAATTATAGTTCCTGTATCTCACATAATAAGACAATAAAAATAATGAAGTCAAAACAATTATAACTGCGATTCATTATAACGAAATATATGCTTCTGAAATTGTGTGATGTGGGTCATTTTCCATTGTCGCCCAAGAATCACATTATTATACGCATATTGCAAAGCGAGGAATTAAAGACGGAACATTATTTCGCACGGTCATATATATTTAAGTTGTTTTTTTTCCAATTTTTGAAAAGTCCGTTCACAGTTTACTTTTTCACAAAAAGATATTTCAGAAGTTTGATACACGATAGAAATTGAGATATCGATAGTAATAGTTAACTCACACACACACACACACACACACACACACACACACACACACACATATATATATGTATATATATATATATATATATATATATATATATATATATATATATATATATATGTATCAGTTCAACCTGATCTACATATAGTATGTCAAAGTCAGTACACATGAAATGAAATGAGCATAATTTACTTCGTCAAACAAACATGGAGTTATTTTGCATATAATGTAAAAACATATACATTACGTTTACTTGTCTCTCAGAGAAGACTACAGATAAGAGACAAACGAACGTGCATTAGAAGTTTCAATCAAAATATACACAATGAATATTGTCAAGAGAATACAGTCACATCTCCAGAGTTAAAATATACCCCCTTTCTGAAACTTTAACAGCACGTTTCTGTTTGATTATCTTTTTTATATTGTCACATAGTGTTATAATGAATGAAATTTTAAAATCGTCTATATTATCGAAGGTGCCAATATCGGTTTACTTACAATAACGGTACTTTTCTCTAGAAATTATGTATTCTACAGAGGAACATTGCATGTATTTCATTTTACGTTCAGATCGTCTATCGCTGAATAGGTAGTTGGGTTTTCAGATGTCACATAAATAGTTGCTGTTGGCCTTTTGTTTCTTTAGCTCCCGAACAATTATCTGCATTTGTGAAAAAGATCACTTTTTTCGGCGAGCATCTTTTTGGCATTGCACGACACTGAAATATAATCACGCTTAATATAGTATGTATACACACACCCCGCCATATATATATCCTGGGCAGAAGAAGATGGGTTTAAAGCTTTTTCTTGGTGCGGGTTGGGCGAGGGGGAAAGCTGTTGACCTGGAGCATGCCATCATCATGATGGATGTTTTCTAACAATCCTTAGCAAAATGTTTCTGTTAAAATGAAATTCAAGTCAAAAATATTGAAACAGGCAACAATCTCCTCCCGGATGCGTTAGGGGGGTTGAAAGGGTTAGGTAAGCCAGAGGCAAAGGCTCTTTCAAAGAGAATACATTTTATGCATGTGACAAAGTTACTGTTTAAGAAACGTAGTCTTTAGAATTTAGAATTAGACTACAATATAACACATGCTTAAGGATACCAACAAAGTGGTGACTGTCGTCACGTTTGCTTGCTTACTGAAATGATACCGTGGGAAACTCAAAGGCAAAGAGAAAATGTGTTCTGCTATCGTAAATCCGATCTCATTTCTCGAAGACCTCATTTGTTTCATTTGAGATATACCTTAGCAATATGATATATTCACTCTTTCAGTGCCATATTTTAACGTGAATCAACAGTTTTCCTCGGCGTGCACTGGGCGCATTGCGTAAAAGCGCGCCGAGGAAAGCCGTTAACCTGGACTGTTTTATTCTGTGTAACTGCAAGCATGCTGGTACTTGAATGAAAGGTCTTTTCGCGGGGAACATGAATTCAGCAAGCACCCGTATTACAATTCAGAGCAGTTCCCTTTTAGCAATTCGACTTAAGTCGCAGTTAGCAGTTAAAGAGTTAAGTTGAAACACGAAACAAAAGTAATGATCTTTAATAAGACTGGTAGAAAATTTAAAAGGAAAATTTTATTTAGGAAATGACCTTTTGGAACTTGTACACGATTATTGTTACTTAGGAATAGAAATTAAAACCGATGGTTCTTTTTCTAAAGCTATAAAAGCACTTAGTGATAAAGCATTGCGATCCGTATCCAGATTTAAGCGATTATTTATTAATTCTAACATAAATTTACCTATTCTATAGAGTTTGTTTCATAAACTGATAACAGCGATTCTTACATATGCCTGTGAAATTTGGGGACCGTATGAGTTACCATTTGATAAATATATAGCAGATAACGAAATTGGCAGCTATGTAAATTCATCTTTCGAGAAAGTCCATCTGTTTCTTGCGTTTCTGTTTGGGTGGACACAAGAAAGCTAAGAATATAGCAGTACTAAGCGAATTAGGTGAATATCCCCTGGCACTTAAAATATATCCAAAAATGTGTAAGAATTGGTTACAAGTTGAGACCCGATACATTGCTTTATGACTGCTTCCTTTGTAACGTTGATAATATTGAAACGGGAAAATTTAAATGGATATTGTCATTAAGATATGTATTCCAGATGTTTGGTTTCAACAGAATGTGGGAGAATGTCCGCTCTAAGACTGAGGAATTTCCTTCAAAAATTTTGGACAAAATATTAAAACGAAGATTCAATATTCAGTGGGCGAAATCTATGGAAAATAATTGCGGAGAAGACAAAAAAATTTAGAAAAATTTCAGAGAAACTTTGAAATGGAGAAATATTTACTATCAATTAAGGACCGTTCATTACAGAAAAATTTCACTCGATTTAGAATAAGCGCCCAGAGTTTAAAGATTAAAACTGGCAGGCATAAAAGACCCCACAAGATCCCGTTAGAAGAAAGACTGTGTGAAAATTGCAATGAAATAGAAGATGAGATACACTTAACAACAACATGCAAAAATTACGATCCTGAACGTCAAAATTTATATAGCACCTTAGATGACATTTCCCTTCCTTCTCTAATTTAGTTGACACAAATAAATTTGAATTTATAATGAATTTAGACGATAGTGATAATATTTTTTCTATGATGACTTTTTTTCTCGGCCGTTGTTGACAAAAGGGGAGCACATTTATTTTTTGCTTTTTTTTAACTGGTAATTCTTTACGCCTTATGTTACTTGTCAACATGCAAGTTTTGACTGTGGTATTGAGTATTTGTTTTTGATGTTTTGTTTATTTGTGCTTGTATTGTGTCTCTGTATGTATAGCAAAATATTGCAAATGTAATTGTGATGCAGCTAATATAGTTCTTTTCACGATTGCAAATAAATGGCGAAGGGGAGGGAGAGGATGAACATTTATACATTAATGCATTCATGCGAGCAAACATAAAAGTTTCGAGGATACTTTAGACCAGATTTACAGTGGCTTTAATTGTTTCGGAATCAAACTATTCACTTTCTACCCATACACTATCTCACACATATGATATATGTATTTGTAAGTTATAGCGCCAAAACCTGTTCAAGGAACTGTAATGAGTGGTACATGTATTTTGCGGCAGAACGATCTCAAACTGTAGGCTGGAACATAAATGGGGTGGTAGGGGTCTAAATAAGTTGCGTTGTTTATCATTTGAACCCCGAATCCCCACGAGCTGACTCTTCTAAGAGCTTGGTCAAGTTCGAAGGTGAAAATAATTCTGTTTGCCATTAAGAAACTTTTTTTTCTCACAGAGACAGAATCGTTGTACATTAAAGAAAGACCCTTATTGAAGAACGTCAAATTAATGTCTTACATTTTTTTGCGTAAGACGAAACAGAGAATGCATGCAAGGCGAGGGTCACGAGGTGTCGTTTTAATTTAAAAAAAAGCTTAAGATATGGGTATCTCTTCTTAACAATAAGTGTAAAGATTATTTGAGGGTAAAACTGTGTCAAAATATATATTTAGATTCAATGCAGATATATTTCTTGGTTTTGAGCACTTTCCCCCCAGACTGCGCCAAAAGAGATCGTCACATGGAAATTCTTGAAAAGTATGTCACCAAATTTAGCAATAAAGGTTGATTGTTTTTACTTAGTGGCGTGAACGCTACAAGAAGCAATTGCCAAGATTTTGTTGCAGAGGATCATTTTGACTTTGTACCCTGAGCTAATGCATACAATGCAGATGACTATGAAACTCGCCTATCTGTGGATAATACTGTTAAACCTCAAGGCGCATTTCTATAATTGTAGCTTTGTAAAAGTTCAGAACGGAGAATCTTAACGGGTGTCCCAAAATTGATAGGACAGTTTACTTACTTGTCATCGCCCAAATAGATCAACTGTGGTAGATTACATGATATTATGATTCCCTATCGTCAAAATCTCTCAATTCAAAATTTGTGAACATCAAGAATTTTTCAGCGATTATTCTCCTGCAGTGACAACTGCCTCCTGTAAATATTCTACAGCCAAAACTGATGGCGATCAAAATAAAATTGAAAATGGACTATCAGTTATACCATGGGACCATCAGACACAGCACAAATTTATAAACAGTCTGAAGTCAGAGACTTCCAGCCCTCGTCTCCGCAACCTAGAAACACGTTGATTACAGTGCATGGATACTAACGGCCCACTGCATGAATTAAATGACATTGATTGAAGCAGCTGGCATAAACCTAAGAGTCATAAATCCTAAACTGAAACCAAAGGAAAGAACGAAACGTTTCCATTGCTTGAAGGTACTACTACTTACTGCTATCTAGTGGTGAACTAGCTTTACATGTAACGATGATGTCTGTCATTAAATGCAAAAACCGCTGTTATTATTTTCTTGATTGACATGTAGCCTACTGTTGTGCTACTGCAGTTTCCCATTGAAATAATTAACTTAGGATTGCCAACAACACAAACAAGAAAGACAAGAGAAAGGATTTTAAAGGGGCTCCCTGACATAACAATGTGATTAACAGTATATGGCCATGACATCACAAGCTTTGATGAGAGGCGTACAGACTTAAGGCACGTGATGCTGTTACATCCATTCCTGAAAAGTGGTCCGCTTTGATTAAAGGCAATGGGAACTGGGCAGGAAAAGTGGGCCACTTTTTACTTCCTGAGTGCGCTCTTTAGCTGTAATGTCATTCAACAATGGTCATGTGATAATTAGCTTATCTTTCAACTCTTTGAGCCAGACCTGCTGGCCAGGGTATTATTGGTTGAGGTGATATCTGCTTCTTAAGCTGACAGGAGATTATGGTTGGTATGCACCAACATTACTTACCTTAAATTTTAAGTGTTCAGTAAGTGAGCCTCGACACTCAACTTTGAGTTGCACTTAGTAGTGAGTGGACTGCACCAACTACACAACCCTAAAATAAAAGTGCACTCAGCAAAGTCACCCTCACTGTATTGTAAACATTCATTTCCGTTTTCTTCTTTCTCCCCTTATGACACTTGCATGTTTATTACATACTAGTACTTGCTTGGCCCATAACGTACGGTGTGACTGAAACCAGTGCACACAACAGATAAGTGAAGGCACAAAATGGTCAGTAAAAAAAAAAAGTCAGCAAAATTTACTGTCGTCAGAAAAGAAATTCTGCTGGATATTGTGGACCAGTACAAATACATAATTGAGGATAAAAGGTCGGACACCCAGGCAATAGCCAAGAAGAAAATGCATGGGTCCTGACCTTGTGAAGTGCTGTTGAATTATAGCTTGTCAAACTGCATTCCCTGTTGTCGCCCTTGACATCTGAAAGTCCTCAACCTCTCTTGTCATTATAGATCCGCCATCAGCATCACCATCATGATTGTCTTCATTCTCATCTTCATCTTGCTGGCTATTAAAACTGATTTGCTCATGTTTGCCGGTCAGGTAGTTGTGCAACAGTGCTGTGGCAATAACTACAATACTTATCTCCATTTTAATTTGAAGTTCATTCCTCAAACAAAGGAACCTCTTTTTCCACAAACCAAATATGCGGTCAATGATAGTGCGTGTTCATGACTGAGGATAGTTGTAACGTCGCTCTGCAGCAGTCCCCGGATGTAGAAGAGGTGTTCATCAGATACGTGCGACAAGGGTAACCTGCATCCCCAAGAAGACATCCCTCTATCCTAACATTTTAAAACTGGGTGCAAATATTGCTCTTTTTGAAGATACGACTGTCATGAACATAGATCCTGGCCAGCGACAAACCACAATAGTGAACATCATATCAGCATCACAGATATCTTGCACGTTGATTAAAAAGTAGCCTTTTCTGTTTCAAAAAAAGTTCAGCATTCTGCCCTGGTGGTGATTGGATACGGGTGTGGCTGCAATCGATGGCACCAATATCACCAGGAAATTGTGCAATGTGATAAAACTGTTCATGCATTCTCTCCCTTTCCTGTCTTGTGGGGGAAATGAATGAAGTTTGGGCGTAGGGCTGCCAGTGCCCGAGACACTCTATTCCCTGCACAAACTGCAACCCTCCAGTTTTCAGCGGGAGATCTCCCATTTTTGCCCTTTTTCGAAATTCTCCCGTTCTCCCGCTTAGGGCATGTTTTCTCCCGCCCAGAAAAAAACATGGATCAGGCAAAAAAAATCATCAAAATACACCATTTTAACTCCTTTTTTCAAAATTTTCTCACCCCAGGAGGAGGCGCTGCCCTCCCAGACCCATCCCCCAGCACAGTCGCTGCGCTTCGTCACATCTCCAGTTTCAATAGTACTCCAGGAGAGAGAATCTCTAGTTTGTATGAAGCTGTGGGTTGGAGTCTCTGTCACTGTCCTACCCAAAGTGGTCTGATGAACCCCCATGAGTTCCCCAACAACAGCCTGATACGATCCGGTTGCATAGAATCGAAGTGCCATAGTTAATCGTATTGGTGCTGCTATGGATGCATTTCTACCATGCCCATAATTCAATATCTCCAGCAATCAGCTCTAGCAAAGAAAGTGCAGACTCTTTAGACATCCTATACCGCAAACGAAACTCGCCCTCTCTAAAATAATCAAATAGATTTATCCTATCCCTCAACAAAGTATTTTCTCAGTATAAATGATACAAATTTTCAATTTGTCACAGCCTGTATATGTGGTCTTCCATGTTGCCAGGTCATAAAGGATTTAAAGGGTCAAAATAAGGTTACCTGACCTGTTTCAGTAGGTAAGTATCTGCTTAAGTGTACCCCTGACCTCCCTTATATGGACCCTCAAATTTAAGTGTCACTTACAGCTAAGGGCAGTTGGTGCAGTGCACTTACCTGGTAAGTCCCCCTTACCCAGTGTTGCCAACCTTCCCGGATTTCTCGGGAGACTCCCGGAATTTTATGCAGAAAATTCTTGAAAAAGTGTAGATTTTTGACAATTTTGAGTCACCTCCCAGAATTTCATCAATATTTCCCTTCTATATTTCATGTTAAATTAACAATCTCCCTTAATTTTACTTTTTATCTCCCGGATTATAAGTTTGGCAGGTTGGCAACACTGTTTACCACAGAGGTAGGGGCCACTCAAAGTTTAAGTCTTGCTTGCATTTATAAAATACCGAATCACTAAGTAATTATTTTGCGGTACCATAAAGATCCGATCATCAAGGACAATTATTTCAAAGCGGCAGAGATTTTAAAAGATATAAATTGTGAACTGCTATTGACGCTGGTCCTCAACTTTTATTTGAACCAGTACCCAGTTTTACCTTTTGAAATCTTCAATACAGTAATAACAAACATCAGAAAGACTTTAACAAGCTTAGGGTAAAATCTTTTCCAAAACTTGATCTGATTGCCATTAGTTTGACCACTGTGATTTTATATGGTAATTCAATAGAATTTACCCCCAAGGATATGTGACGTTATTAGGGTCAAGCTATCACTGAATATGCTGCACTGAGATGGCAATTTAGCTCAGTAAACGTCTACAATTTCCTAAGAATGGCTTAATATTGGACGAGCAAGAAAAAAGTCCAGTCAATTCAACGATAGGATTCCATACTGATCACATGTACTTATTGTTAATCTTAGGCACCTTGGTCTAGTGTGAAATGGAAAGAATATAGGCCTGAGAAGTTAGATGATAAGCATATTTGGTTTTGTGAACCCCGCGAACAGCAAGGAAAGGAACTGATATCTGGCGCATGGCGAAATTGCCCACAAGATGTCTTGAATGAGTGACAAATACCTGGGGCATGTTGACGTTCTTCCCAACATGCGGGTCTTACGTAATGTGCTCACTACTAGAGCATAGTTGAATACTGATGCATGATACCCGAGTACCCAAAATTCGTGTATTGTAATAAGAGGCATGCATATCCCGCTACAACTGCATGCCTGGTTGTCTTAGTAACGGTCGTGTAGCTTGGCGAGATATGGTCTGCGGCCTGTGCGGGGAAGCGGGATATTAGTGATATTTTGAAAATAAAGATATTTTGAAAATAAAGTAGGGCCTATACTTAGTACAGGCGGATGAAAATTTATTCTTATAACCAATTTAATGAATATCACCTTTGGGATTTTGTAAATTTAAGTATCTCTAAAAGACACTAATTTTGTGATTAAGTGGTGTCTAGCCCTGTCTGTGGCCTTGATATGCCCGTGTGTCCCCCGTGATTGGTACGCGTGAGCCCCGTGCTTTGTGGCGGGGCATTAATATGCGTGTCTCGTATACCAGAGTATCCGTCCGGTGTTACCCGTTTTATGCAAGAGGGAATATAGCATACCTATATGCAACGCGTATTTCAAAATGTTCTCCATTCAAGAAATCAAGCAGTAAGTACGGTGAAAAATCCAAGCAAATAGCCATTCTGTAAAGCAGACAACAGGTACATACACGATTAAAAGATTTATGTTACATTGTTAAGCGCAAAGTCAAATTTCACTACTATTTAGTGATTGAAAGTAAACTGCACAACAGAACCGCTTGTTCTGCACGGGAATCAGTTTCAAATCAGCTGGAGGCGTATGGTTCGGCGTTTATGTGAACACACACCTGTCAGTTAATATGCATAGCAAATTTGAATTAAATTGATACAATTCCACTTTTTAGTCAAAATCAAACAAAAACTGCTTTAACTATATTTTTTGACAAAAGCAGAAAGTAGGCGTGGTCCTGACTCTGTCTGGTTGTATTTCACTCAGTGACATCATCATGCAACCATATGTTTGCGACAGACCCCCAGAATTTATCATGACTGACTTGTACTCAAATGATGATGATGAAGAAGGATGGTCATTATGGCATATGCCGATATCAAGTATGGGTAACAGTTTTTTCACAGTCTTCTTTAATTGCATTTGACTTTACATGTGTTTTACTGGATGTATCTCAACAACAGTTGAGGCCACAAGCGCCTGAAGCTTTTTGTAAGTCACAGTAGCGCGTATTTAAAATAAAAAGAAGCTTGCCACTTCCATGCTCAAATAATATAAATACGAAAAAATTTAATACCATATAATATAAAAGTGTGTAAACAGTGACAATGATAAATGATATAAGCTATTTGATGAACAGTTTGACTCATCTTGACATTTCACGTTCTGCACTTTTCCTTTTCTTCTTTTTTCCATGATTTATGTCAATCATTATAGTTTCTTTCTGTTCTTCTTGACTTAACATGAAAATTCCACTTGTAATTTTACAAAAATATACTTGTCTTTATTTCAACATACAATTCCTGTCCAAAGTCAAAGAAAAACACGCCTGAGGCTCTCAAAAGTGTTTAGCGCAGAGGTAACAAGTTAAGACACCACCAAAACCCTTTCTGAACGCGCGCCCTGGACTTGGACGATGTAACTCATTCTTGACCGCCTATCCCATCATCTTTCTGATTCTATCTGTATTATTACGCTTGCAAATACATGTAAAAAACCTAATTGGAGAAGATATGCAAACAGAGGTTGTGAATTTTTGCGCACAAATGACCCATCTGTAGGTCGATAGTTCAATCAATCAATTACGTTGTTTTTATGGCACACTTTCTTCGTTTTCATCTGGGGAAGTGAAAAGGATCAACATGTCATTCACCCGCAGTGCTTTTCGTTGATAACTTCTTGATAAGCACCAAGTAGCTGTGTACAGTGTAAGAAGTTCTTAATCAAATCTTTTCTGACAATGCCAGTTTTTTTAATATATTTTTTAACAAATCTTTCTCCTTGTGTTGATATCAAATGTACTTCTGTATGATGATAGACGAATAAAGACATGAATAATAATAACAATAATAATAATAATGATAATAATAATGATAATAATAATAATAATAATAATGATAATAATAATAATAATAATAATGATGATGATGATGATGATGATGATGATGATGATGATGATAATAATAATAATGTCTATACGCTGATACAGTAGAGGTTTTTACCGAGAAAGTGGGTGTCATCATGTCTCACCACAGGTAATTTTTTGCGTTAATTCGCAGACAGAACGTGAAAATATACTCGTGGACAAAATTAAGAGAATTTGACACACTATGTCTACATAAATACTAATTGAAGAAGAACAATGACGATTAGATTTTTCAGTTTCTTATAGAGGTAATGAAAGTATGCATGTATGTATGCATGTGCGTGCGTGCGTAATTGCATGCATGCATGCGCGCGCGCGTGTGTGTATGTAATTATGCATGTATATATTAAAGCTTGAAAAATAAAAATCTAGATCTGTATTATGCCAGCGGTTTTTTATTTCAATATTCTGTATTTGTATTTTGTAGCGGGACAGAAAGTCTTGGACAAGGTGGGAAAAGACCTGCTCAATTATGTGTTCCCTGCCAGACGAGGCGTTGCAAATATGAGGGTGGCGACGGTGGAGTATAATTTTAAGCCGTATGTGTGATTCAGTACTCGTTTTACTGCAATTTCGCTTTTCCATGTGGTCAGGAATCTCAACTTTCCATCAAAATTCAAGCGATATGGAAAATATAGACGAAGGACACTATTTGCATTTTATATGTTACTAAGGATTCCCGTAAAGGGTATCTTTATCTACAAACAAGGAGCACATCTAACAAGTTTCAGCTTAATGTGAGTGACAATTCTGGAGAAGTCAAAAACAGAAAAAAAACACACACACACACACACAAAACATAAAACTAAAAGAATTGCAGCGCCACCTGGTGCACTAATTAAGAACTATGAGTTCCTAGCAGTCTTCCTGTGTGATAGCAAATCAATTGAGGGAGCGGTTTCAGAGTAGAAGATTTTTAAATATTTCCCCCGCCCGCGCCCCCCCCCCCCAAAAGGGGGGGGGGGGGTGAGGAATTCATAACAAATCCAGAAATCACTGGAGCATGGCCATTTGAACAAACTTGATGGGGACCCACCCAAGGTAAAGTGGCACCAAACCTGAAGTGAATCTGGCTGACGGTTTTGGAGAAGAGGTGGAGAATGTATTTGTGAATGGACGGACAGTTGACTGAACCTCCTAAAACCTCAGCTGGACTAGCAAGCCAGATGAGCTAAAAAAAATAAACAGCCATAAAATTTTCATTTTCCTTTTCAAAAAAATTGAAGTACAATTTTGGAGAGCGTTATAGGTTCTTTCATTTGTCAATATATAAGGTAAATTCGACTTTTAATTTTTAAATCGTTATTTATAAGAATTTTTGAGAAAACTTTAATTAAATCAACAGCAATACAATTTTGGGAGAGCTTTAAGTATTCTTTTATTTGATACTTTACAACGTCAGCTTGACGTTCAATTTTAAAATCGTTATTTAAAATTTTCTACAAAATTTAACAATATTTCAGTAAAATTTAATTACACCAATAGCGATAAAAATTACATATTTAGTGCCTCAATAAAACAATAAGCTCGACACTGCAACTTTTGTTCCCATCTGCATGTGGTTGGTTAAGAAGTATATCACGCTTGCAAGCCCCGCCACATCCATCTGCATCTGGTTGATAAGAAGTAGGTCAAGGCTCAGGTACAAAGGCGGAACGGAACCACTGTTTCCATTCGCAGCATATGTGTCTTCGCCGGAACGGGGCACCCCTTGTCCCTCCGCTTTTCCTGTGCTTCTATTGCCCCATCCGGACCTTTTATCTTTTTTATGTTACAAGTGCCTCTGGCTGTGCCCAGGTAACAAATTAAACTGACGTCAAAAGAGGTAATGTGTAAAAGGGGAAAGAGCATACATTTCCAACATGTTTCAACAAATGTCCAAGTTACCCAAGACCTAACAAAAATAAATGTGTGGTTCCGGTAACCTGACAGACCCTACTAAAAAGGCCCAACCTTAAAATTAATGGAACAGAAAGAAAAAAAAAAGAAAAAGAAAAAAGGGTACTTTTAAACCGCCCTTCCCCAATAAATACTGGTCGACCCAGGCCAGGCCTACAAACTCAGTCCTAGACCCAAGTGGCCCCCAAAAAAGTCTGTAATTTTTTTCAGTGGCCCAAATGTGACCTACAGGGCCCAAAGGGCCGCGAGCATACTAGGGGCTCTTTCCTTACAAAGTAAGAAGAAAAAATACATTAAGATAATCACTAGGCCGGAATGTACTTAACTTTTATCACTGAATATTGATTGAAAATATTTTATGTACACATATGCCAGGATGGTGCAGTATAACTGCTGAAAGCACACCAAACTATGATGCGTGAAATGGGAGTACCAAATGCTTATGGAATCTTGCCTTGGCTTATTTCCATGGTGGACCACAACACGAAAATAGCGGAAATGCAAGTATGAAATCGGAAAAAGATTAAGTTGCTATGCACAGGTTTGTAGCTGAAATGCTTTAATTATTTATGAATTAAAAAAATATTGATCTAAATTTTCAATAAATTAATATACAAATAAATATAAGCACCAAAGGCATAATTTTTATAAGACCAGGGACCTGCTATATATATAAATTGCAGGTCCCTGATAATACTAAGATACTGAAACTATAAATATGTAAAGCGGTCTGTCTCCAGTTATCCCATCTCATGCATCATGAATGATTTCACCTTATTTTTGAAAATGTTCTGACATTCAATCTCTTTGATATATCCAGGCAGGTTCTGCATGGTAATAGGTATAATCATGATACAGTAGTTCCTGCAATTACCGACCCCAGTCCCCACCTGGTCTAAACGACCAGATTCCCTTGGCACGGGCACTATTGCAATGTTAAATGACCTGACTCGCAAGACCACGGTGCTGTCTAATTGCAGCAGAAAATTTACATTCCTTGGATCATTTTCTCAGTAAGCTTCTTCACATGAGAAACACTTACTTTGGATAAATTCTGTAGCATTTCTCCAGAACTGCGATGCAAAATTTTGCTACTATGCTCCAGTTGGACAACCTTGGACCAGCTGCAACACGAGACCGAAAAGCAAAATCAACCCCACAAACAACCCGTAAAAGATAATGGTCGTTCAAATCAACTGTAACCAAGTTGTAAGACAAAGTTAACAGAAAAGCTGGCCAATGTGTACCGTTATTTTGCAGTAATGTGAACTCAAACACAGCATTTTATTTCGACTTGTCTGGACAGTCAACTTGGGCCCGGAAAAAGCATACTGCTGCCCAGCTCCTGCATATAGCCACGATGGGTGCCTTATCGGTATCTAGTATTGCTGGGCTCAAGGTCCGTTCTCCGAGTTACCAGAGCAATCAGTCGTCAACGTACTTTTAAAAGATGACTTATAATCTTAACTTTGATCTGCCCACTCAGTTGTGTCTGAAGTAGTCATCATCGTTAGTTATAAATCCAAATACAACATGAATGCATGCATGTACACACGTTGAGTGCCATTTTAAACATGTGCAATGCATTGTGGGAAAGGAAAATCACAGTGAATCTTGGCCACACGTTTTCAGGACAGCTCCAGGTGTCCGTTCTCTGAGTTACAAGGGCAAACTTTTGTTACAGTACTTTTAAACACAACTTACTATCTTAACTTTAATCTGCCTGCTCGGTTGTGTCTGAAGCAGTTCTTATCCTTAGTTACAAATCCTAATGCGATACGGCATGCTTGAGCGCCATTTTGAACATGGCGCATTTAATGCATTGATCGAAGACAGTCTCACAAATGTAGGCTTGATTTGAATATCAAAGCGAATGGTGGCCACAGCATATATTTCATTATTGGTGCTCTGAAATATTTGCAAAATATATATTTTTGGTTTCACATATTATAACCCTCTTCCCACCCCCACTCAGCAAGATCGTCCCAATACTCATTTACAAACCCTTGGCATTGGGTGCGCTACTCACTATTTTCACAATGACAGCCAAGTCGTTTGGCTATTTTGAAGAGGTAGCATCCAAAATATATGTGTGATTGGTGTTAAGGAAGGTTAATTTGTCGAATGAATGTAATGTACAATATATAGTGGGACTTTTCCAGAGTGAGCATTACTGAAAAATGCATATGCAACGATAAACAGTGACCAGTTGTGGGCCCCAGAAATAGTATTTTGTGTCAGACGTAGAAGACGCCCTGAGGCAATGAAATAAGGGTCCGCAACAGGCTGAGTGCCAAGCGCCTCGCTGCGTCACAGACGAAGGTTGCCGCGCTAGTGGATAAGGGTCCGAAAGTTCTGGCGAGTGTTTATATAAGTGGTAACGAAGGCCTCCCCATTGACACGCGCTGCAGGTGGTGGAGCGCGTGGAGGAGAGAGTCTACATTGCATGCACTTGGTAAGGCATCTGCTTCATGTGCCTGTGCTATCAACAATTACGCAAAGTGTTGTGGCAGCAAGTTATATATTGCTTGTGCCGGGTTTCTTGTTTTTCACAGTTGATGCCGCGCGTGCAAGGTACCATTCGTTCAGTTAAATTTTAATATCAATGTGCCCACAAATTCAATGCAATTATCCTGATTACGCATGACGTTACGGCCTTAACTTTGTGCTAAAAACCAGAACAGTCGGTTTGACATGACCAGCAGCTGGCCACGGAAAGAGCTTGACACGCGCTTTGTCAATACTATTGAATAGAAACAAGATGGGTGACGTCGTGCTTGAACGAACCCTCAATTTGTTAAGAAAAACATTGCACATTAAGTCAGGCATTATCCTTGTGATTAGCATTCTCTCGGATGCGGACCCGCTTCGCGGTTCGATTATTATTCTCCGTCCTTATTCCAGAGACAATATTCTGCGTCCGTATCCGAGAGAATGCTAAACCCTCGGACAATATCCTACAATTGTCCCAGAGCGATGGTTTATTCCGCCTGTCATCCTGACCCTGTATCTAAAACCCCCACACATCCCGCTTCGCTTGTACCCGTGAATATGCACAAATCCACTCTTCTTTTCGCATCATTATTGGGGCCGAATGGCTGGGCCCCTTCACAAATTACAACTTTAGTTCATTACTAATTCATTGGAAATAAGCGGCGCATAGGATTTAAATCCGCTTCTTCGTGAGTGAAGATATTAACATATTGTACAAAACAAAATGTTTTTTTAAAATAAGTCATCACAGAAATGATTTGTGTTATCCGGTTTTCCCATATATTATTTTATATTTAGTATTTTGATATAATAAAAATGTACATTTACTAAGTATGTATTTATTTACTTGGCATTTTATAGTTAATAAAATATTAAACTTTCTTAGATCCTGCTAAAGTATGTATACTGCCGTCCAGTGACAATTTTGGGTACTACTCCAACACGCACTGTGGCCCACCGGCGCTGAGCAGCGTTCACAGTCTGTTAAAATGGTCTCCAGATTTATAAATCACTCTTGTAGTTGTTATTGCTTTAATTACCATCTTACCATGATGGGACCATACTAGGCCTATATACTTGACTGACTTTGGAGTTTGAAATTATTGCATGAAAAGAAAACTCCCAGAGCAAGCTGATGCCTTGCTACAGGAAGTCGTACTTTGTAACAGGAATAGGGTAATGACTACTAGGGAGTGGTTTTGGACAAAAAGACACAAATACAATATTTAGAGTGCGCACCAGTGCCTCTGGCTGTGCCCAGGTAACAACTTAACATCCCTTTTAAACATGCTTCAACAAATGTCCAAGCTACCTAATGCATCACAAAAAAATGTATGTGTGATTCCGGTAACCCGACCGCACCCTACTGCAAAGGCCTCACCCTACATAAATCTTATGAAACATTAAAAAAAAAAAAGAAGGAAAAAAATTCAACATGCCCTTCTGTAATCATAGAAATTGATCTAGCCTGGCTGGTAGATTTTGTCGAATAAGGGGCCGCCGGGTGCCGTTATTTTGCATTGAAGTCAACTGAAACACAGAATTTTATTCCAAGTTGTCTGGAGGGTTAACTTGGGCCTTGGAAACAGCATAGCTGTATAGCCCAGGTTGTTCGGCAAAACACATAGCCTCGGTTGAAAGAATTTATCGAGAAAGTGGCCGCCGTGTGCTGTTATTTTGCGGTAAAGTCAACACAAACACAGCATTTTATTTCAAGTGGCCTGGAGGGTTAACTTGGGCCAGGGAAACAGCATAGCTGCATAATCCAGGTTATTCGGTGAAACAGCATAGACATGGTGGTTCGGTGATCATTATCGTAATATTTTGCTAGGTTTCAGGTGTCTGTTTTCCTAATTACCAAGGCAAACGGTCGTCAAAGTACTTTTGAAACATGACTTACTATACTAACTTTAAACTGGCCGCTCGATTGTGTCTTTAGCAGTTATCATCTTTAGTTACAAATGCAAATGGAGGGGCAAATCATACACAGCGCCATTCTGAACATGGCGCAATGCATGGCGGGACAGTCGCACAAAAATACATTTGATTTGGACATCAAAGTGAATCGCAGCCACATCATATATCATAACATTATTGATGCTCTGAAATATTTGAGAAATGTATACCTTTGGTTTATATATTATAAACCTCCCAAGATCGTCCCAATACTCTCCTCATATACAAACCATCGGGTGCGAAATCCACAATTTTCAAAATGGCAGCCAAGTCGGTTGGTTAGTCCCAATTGGATATTTTGAATAGGTAGTATCCAAAATACTTGTGTGATTAGTGATAAAAGAAGTTTAATCTGTCAAAATAATGTAATGTAAAAAATATTATCGGGCTTTTCTAGCATTAGGCCAGATAAAAAATACCCCGGTTTATCATCAGCGCCCCTATCGTCTTCATTTTTTAAAAAAATTATTTATAAACATTTGCGAAAATAATTGCTGACAAAGCTTTAATTAATGCCTTGAGCAGTCAGCGACGATCAAGAGAACAATATTTCTGCGTTCTCGTGACATTCTGAATTAACAAATGACCCGTATGGGCAATGGGGACTTGCGGAAAGCTTTAATACAGTAAATAATTTGATGGAAAGGGGAAAAAAATAACAATTTAAAAAAAAATCTCCCGTCCTCATCACTTTTTTGGAAAACCACTGATGATAAACCGGGATATTCTTTATGTGCCCTTACCTTAAAATGTAAATACAATGCCTTGGAATCAACAGTTGTTGGCGGCAGAATAGGAAGATTGTACCCGCCATTGAAGTCAACCCCTGACTAAGAATTAAGTGGCAGCACTGGACACAGAGGGCAAGAGCCCCCACTGAGTCAAACTTGGAGTTCAGTGGAGAAGGGTGCCCCAATAGTGGCTACAGGTCCGAAAGTACCGACGGGTTTTTATATAATTGATAAAAAGAGGTACCGTTAATGTTAATTACGACTCATTTCAAGGATATGGTTTCCTAGAATACAGAATCCGGATATACTTAGACTTTACATGCTAATAATGGATTTCAGTTGAACAAATGTTTCTTTTTCTATAGTACGGAACAAATATATTTGTTGCATTCATATGCTAATAATTGCTCAAATATGTATCTTTTTGCATATTACAGAATAGACATACCAATTACCCTTTACATGTTAATGCTTCACCGGATGGATATATTCCATAGTAGAGTTTAGGGGTGCTAATTGAACCCAACATGATATGAAGGGCTCACGTCTTTGATTGTTTTTCAATAGAACATAATGTGTAATACATTTCAAATGTTAATAATTATGTTTCATTTAATGCGCTTTGTTTAAAAATATTATAAAGAATGCGAATGGTAAGTACATTTTATATGTTTCAAAGGCTCAAGCTAAGGAGAGATTTTTTTCTATAAAGCAGAATAGGAAAACCTTTTACTTTATACATTGTGGCTCACATAAATGATACTTCTTTCTGAAGTTGGAATAGGGATACTTATTGCAATTTGCATATTGACAAGGCTCAATTAAGGCCTATGTTTTTTCTCCAATATTGAGAGGGGATAATTTCTGCATTTTAAACGTTAAATATACAAACTTTATGGATATTTGTTTTCTATAATACAGAATACGGATACTAATTTCATATAATTGTTCAATATTGGCTTGCGTAAAGGATATATATCTCCAATGTACAATAAGGGCTATTTATAGAGTATTATACTTATTTCTAATCAGTTAGACACACTCTCATGAACGTCATAAAACGTAATCGATATTTTGCTCAGTTTATATGATGACATTGACATTTTGCTCGCTTTTTATGATATCATGGTTATTTTAGTTGGCCACCATCCTTCACGTCATGGATATTATGCTGAGCTTTCATGGTGCCGTGGGCTCAAATTGTCATGATGCCATGGGTGTTTTGCACAACTTTAATGGCGCCATGGGGTATTTTGCTTGGCCAATGCCCATTATATCTATACACTATGAAAGTACTTTTATACAACAAATCATCACTCTGTTAGCGTTGTTATATTTAGTCACGTAAATCCCTTTTAATTTTTTTATAAAACTGTCCGTGTGGGTTTATGTGCTTAGCGATGTTTGCATTCTTTTCAGGATGAAGATTGTCCGTTTCTCGCAGCCAAATTTGACCCTCACTTACGGTCCTGGCATTCAACTCGGGGCCAAAGCCACGGGAGCCGGTCTAGCACTGTCGGGTGGCTGGCTGTACAAATTTAGAATTCTTTTGTGAGTAGAGGCATGATGTTTTCGTGGTTTTCATGTGGACAAACATTAACCCATTCCTGGTCAGAGTACGCCTGAGTCAATAGCTTTCCTTGACACGAGTTGGACACAATGCACCCAATCCCTGCCAAGGAAAGCTGTTGACCTAGGGCCTGCCATCGTGAGTGGCCTTACATGCAAATTTCAACAAAAATGTTTCTACTGAAGAGAAATTAAATTAGAAACTTAAGGGCAGGTGAAAATTTCCATCAGCGGGCTTTTGAGCGATTGGAGCGGAAAGGGGTTAAGATCTGGTGGTTTTTTGTTTTTTTTTTTCAGATATTTTTTTTGTTTCCGGTATTCTTTAGAACTACTTAATTTCAAAGATACGGAAGCCTATAAGGGCCACAAAAAATAAAGATGAAACTTTTTTTCAATATTTTTTTTAATCATTTCTCGAAATTTCGAGATTTAAAAGTCGAAATTTCGAGTTTTATTTTTATTTTTTGTAGTCCTTACACGCTTCCGTACAAACATATGCAGTGACTGTTAATCTACATTCAACGCACTTGCTTTTAGAAAATGAAACGTGGTGCACGCATAGTCATTAAGTCGTGGTTATTCTTTTTCAAGTCACAAACACATGCTGGGGGCTCTTGATTTACCTTGCCGAGTCTTTTTCTTCACATAACCACGCCGCATTGATCAGTGCAAAATTAACCGAGTACGGTTATTTATTTAAACGCATAAGCTATAGGCTTATTGTTGGCATGTGGACAAAATGTAATTAGGTACCGTTAATTATTTGCAGACAAGTGTAATTCTAACGAGAAGAAATGACATCGCAGCTTAATATGTAAGGCTTGGGTACTCTTGACAATTTGAAGACTTGGTCATTTCCTACGATAGACAGTGACTGTGGTATCTATACCACTTGTGGTGTTTCTGGCACTATCGAACCCATTATTGGAGGCGATAGCAGCAATTTAATTCATTAAAGTATAAATTGATGTTTGATAACCGTGCTAGTCTGCATATAGGGCCTACAATGCATCATTTTTCGATAACGTAAGTGGACTTATATCTGCAACACCACATTTTTCTGATAAAATCTGACACCAGCAGCGTGAGTAAATATTTAGGAATGGGTGCTATGATCGGTACATCTTTACATCATACTGGTTGTTCATGCAATATTCAGATTTGTATTGGCAACTGTTCTTGCATTTTTGAGACAGTATTATACATGCATGGATCTCTCCCCCTTCCTGCCAATGGCATCAGAAGCAGCCCATAGTCAACAAACCTCTATAAATTTTCTGCAATTGCAAAGGTTTAAATAGTTATCAAATTCGTTGGTCTAAAACTTTGCTTGAAGACCACATGCTTCTTGTGAATACGCACATGCACAACTTATATAAATGTTTCAGCTCTGCCTTTTGTCCGTGTCACCAACTCATATGTACACACGAGGTGCGTACAGGTTAGTTGGTGGTCTTAATTGTTAGGCATTATAGTGCCTTTCTTGTTCTGTATTATAGTGCCCGTCTAGGTGAACAGGGCGCAATGGATCTAACGGCAAATAATATCAATTTCGGTGTTGGGGTCAGGTTTGGTACGTATGTGAGCTTGTTTCCTAAAGGTTGATTCACTTTGTTTAGGATCGTGCCAAAAACCAGTGTACTTAAATAAGCGTTCGCGAATAAGATTTTCGCCCCTTGCGTCTGCCATGTCCCAGCTCATTTTAGCGCATTCTCCAGAAAACATTGTGCAAATTGGTACTTTTAATCAAGTCAAAGTTTTCAGATTCAAAATTGTACAGAGACCATGGACTAAAGGACGGTGCGTTTTCTGGACACTTGAAATCGCGGAAGACCATATCCACAATTGGCCATGCCAATCCAGGTGTGGACTTAATCGTTTTAATGGAACAAGTGCCTCTGGCTATGCCAAGGTAACAAATTAAACTAACGCCAAAGGAGGTCCAAAGAGGGCAATGTGTAAAAGGGGAATGGATATCCATTTTTAACATGTTTCAACAAAAGTCCAAGTTACCTAAAGCCTAACAAAAAATTAATATATGTGTCGTTTCGGTAACCCGACCGCACCTTACTGAAAAGGCCCGACCCTAAATAAATTTTCTGAAACCCAGAAAAAAGTTCTTTCGTGGCACTACAGCTGCGGCATGATCAGTTTGGGCACAGACTCGATCAGTCCCAGTTGCACCCGCAAAGACTGGCTTTGTCATAGCCCGTGGCTGCCTCCAACATCGGTTCACGATGGTGGATGAGTTCAGACTGGACAAGCGGGAACAGTTTTTATGTTTACATCCCCATTTTAATCCAGTAAGCCATGAGCACACTGACATTAACTGCTGCGAGTCAATGTTTACAATCGTACTTAGCGTAGAAGCTCCAGTACGTGACGTCAAGGACCGCAGTGATCAAACTACGAAGGAAAGTAGCGATGTTTGACGAGTGCGGCCACCAAATGAGGCGCAATTCCGCACGATCAAATTGCGAATAAAGGGTATATTGCGTTATCGCAAAGGCAATTTTTCTTAACAAAAAGTGCTGTAGCAATTCAACTCCTTCACTCTTCATAAACAATAAAGTACTTGGCGAGGGCGAACTTTAATATCTTAAATTTAATGTGCCCTCTCGGTTGTGTCTGAAGCAGTTATAATCGTTATTTACAAATCCAAATACGACACGATACTCTCTGACAAATCATGCACGTTAGTGAGCGTCATTTTGAACATGGCGCATTGTATTGCAGGACAGTCGCACAAATATACGTTTGATTTTGGTATCAAAGTGAATCGCGGCCACGGCATATATCATATCATTATTGATGCTCTGAAATATTTGAAAAATATATACTTTTGGTTTCATTTATTATGACCACCACCACCACTCCGCCACTGCCGAAGATCGTCCCATTGCTATTCTCGTTTACAAACCATTGGGTGCGGAATCCACTATTTTTAAAATAGCAATTACATCCATGGATTTGTCCCGATTGGATATTTTGAAGAGCTAGTGTCCAAACTATATTATGTGATTAGTGCCAAGGGAACGTTAATTTGTCGAATGAATGTAATGTAAAATATATAGTGGAACTTTTTCCAGAATGAACATAACCTGAAAATTTAAATAAGATGCCTTTAAGTTGCACGTTGTGGGCGGTGATGGGCCCAGAATGGGAATATTGTATCCGACACCGAATTCCCCCCCCCCCCCCCCACCGCCCTTCCCGCAAAGAATTAAGTAGCAGCACCGGGCGGACATGCCAACTGCCTTCGCTTGGCAAAGGTGGAGCTTAGTGGAGAGTTTTGTCCCGATAGTGGATAAAGGTCAAAAAATGGCGGCTGGTTTTTTAAGTAATTGGTAAAAATAGACAAACGTCCTTTTGTATTGTCCTTATTTCTGCCTCGAATTTTGAAATAATTCTATCACTGTGTTGTGTTATTGTTCCTTAGTACACTAGCTGTTACTAACACACAATGATAAATTCAAAATATTTGAGAAATCACCTTTGTCATGCCGTTGCGGATATGTTCCCGCTGATTATAACCGTCCAAAACGTTCACCCTCCTAGTTTATGGATCTGTGCGAAACTGTCTGTTTGCAATTTTGAATCTGAAAACCTTGTTCGATAAAAGTAACAACTGGCTCATTATTTTTCTTGAGAATGCACCAAAATGAGCTGGGACATATGGTCGTTAAGCAGACACACGGGGCGAAAATCTTTTTGTCACACGCATATTATAGTATAAGGCTTTTCTCGCATTCAGCCTTTAGTATTTGCTCTGTCTCTCTCTCTCTCTCTCTCTCTCTCTCTCTCTCTCTCTCTCTCTCTCTCTCTCTCTCTCTCTCTCTCGCTCTCTCTCTCTCTCTCTCTCTCTCTGTATGCGTATGTATGTATGTATGTTTATATATATATATATATATATATATATATATATATATATATATATATATATATATATATATGTACACTTTTTAAAATGTCCGATTTATTCATTCTGGACTTACAGCACAAGATGAAATACTACAACCTTCATATAATTACATGTTGTTAAAATTGTGTGTCATCATATCCCGAGGACAGAGCAGATTATTGATGAAAAATCAAGACTACAGTAAAGAATGGATAAATATGTGAAGTCTCAGGTCATCAAACAGACTGCTAATTTTATTTTATTATTTTTTATTGAGCTTGTTCGTCCATTTTTTGCTTCAAATGCATGTGTATTCAAAAGGCATGTTGTTACTTTGCTGATTTTACTGATCAGGAATAAAAAATGGGTGGCCCAGAATTTACGCCTCGGCATGCTCCTCACAGCTCGGGAACTTCAAGCTGAATCTGCAAAGTAACAAACAAGCTACGAACTTCTTGTTTCAAATATTCTCAAAGACCATCTCTCGCTTTGTCACAAGCTTTGTAAACTCTAAGGTTAGTATTTTATCATCTTACACTTCCTTGTGTAAATTAAATATTCTTTGGGCTCAAAAAGTGTCGCGTCTGGTATCATACATCGTTAAAAAGTGACGCTTCCAGGGTACCCAGCCGCTTGCCCCCCCCCCCCCGCCCACACACACACTCTCCATAAAAGTACCCCACAGCACCACTGAAGGTTTCGTACAAAAGGAGAATGTGCCCATAGATAACGGAGTCAGTATCTAATGTTATCATGCCAAACTCTTGCATTCTTTGACCATAAAAAACAAAGAATTTAGCAATTACACAACATAAAACACAACGCCTTTTGATAACTGGGCCCCCTTTGTTCTTAAACAGCTATGTCAAGCAGCAAGGATTGCGGTCAACGTGAATGGAAACAAATTCTTCAGCACATTGAATGGTGAGTATCTATTTTACTAGCGGGCTTTTGTCCGTGTTTACCCTGGCTTATTAAAAAGTAAACAGTATTCACTACAGCAATAATTCAGCAATGGTGCGTATGATTACACGGACATGCCAACAGTGGCCAAGGTAACTTACTGACATTTCGTGGCTACATTAATAGGAACTTATTATTATTATTATTATTATAATTATTATTATTATTATTATTATTATTATTATTATTATTATTATTATTATTATTATTATTATTATTATCAATATTAGTATCAATATTATTATTATTATTATCATCATCATCATCGTCATCATCATTATCATTATCATTATTATTATTACTATTATTATTATTATTCTTATTCTTATTATTATTATTATTATTATTATTATTATTATTATTATTATTATTATTATTATTATTATTATTATTATTATTAACCCGCATCATGATGAGCACGTGCTTTTTGCCCTGTTTTGACTCCATTGTAACACATGTATCCCGAGCCAGACTTTACCACCTTTCACGGAGCCTTCAAAAGGCCTTAACTCATTCAGTGCCACATTTTGGGCTGAGTCTACAGCTTTCCTCCGCGCGCCTTGGGCGCAATGAGCCCAAAGCGCGGCGAGGAAAGCTGTTGACCTGGATATTATCTGCAATGTCACTACATGCACGCTGACACTTGAATAAAATGTCATTTGACAAGGAACACGAATTTGGCATCCTGATCATAATTTAGAACAGTTAGTTGAAAGTCGTTCGATTTTAGTCGCATTTGGGTGCGAAAGAGTTAACATAGCCTCACACGGCCGCTACTGACACTCCATAGTTCACTGTTAGCATTTTCAATGGGTTAAGTTGTGTAACATACGGATCTTCGTTCTTGAAATATAATTTCTTTATATCCAGTTAACGCACCAGTGGCGAGAGAGCTACTCGATTTGGACTATAATTTTCTGGCAGCACCATCATTTAAAGGAGCAGAGCGATTGGAATCAGATATCAAGGTAACTGCTAAAAGTGTTTATACATATATATATATATATATATATATATATATATATATATATATATATATATATATATATATATATATATATATATATATATAATATATATATTGATTAATTAGTTTTTTTTCTCTAAGCGACGTAGAAAACATTACGATTGTAAGAATGTTTCTCACATACACCGGAACAGAGGGGAACGTCATAACTATACGTTTTTCTTTCCCAATTTCTTCTGCTTGTGATATAGCGATCATAATTTTTTTTTTATCATGTATGAACAGAGTGGGATTTGTAACACTAGGCTATACTATATGTAATAAGGAGTTTGTCTAAATGTTGAGTTAAAGTCAACTCGAATCAAGCTATTTCAAGTCAAGTTATGCAAATTAAGAGAGCTACCTTACCTGACTTACATTTAGCAAGGTCGAGTTACACTTGTTGCAAATCGAGTTACAACTGTTGCAAATCGAGTTGCACTTAGCAAAGTCGAGATACACTTGTTGCAAATCGAGTTACACTTAGCAAAGTCGAGTTACACTTGTTGCAAATCGAGTTACACTTAGCAAAGTCGAGTTACACTTGTTGCAAATCGAGTTACACTAAGCAAAGTCGAGTTACACTTTGTAAAGTCGTGTCAGGCTGGTCAGTGAAGTCGAGTTAAATTGACTCATACATTAGATGGGACACTTTCTGCAATATGCTACATATATTTAATAACTAGAAAGAATATATATGTATATATATATATATATATATACATATATATACACACACACACACACACACATATATATATATATATATATATATATATATATATATATATATATATATATATAATATATAATCAATTAAGAATAGGCCTAAAAGCATAAACAAAGCATATTTATATTACTTTATGCTCACTGAGGCAATATGAGATGTAGGTCTACCGGCCCCTGGTTCCTAACATCCTTCACTTTTATAGTATAAATAGGTTCAAGCCATTTTATAGTCGTAAAAAAAAATGATGATTTTTGTCAAATTAGCCCACGTTTCTTGCTAATAATTCATTACTCTTGGTGACAAGTATATCTTGGCAGAACCGCCGAGGGGTGAGCCAGTCTCGGCGTTTTTATACCTTTCCTAGTGTCAGTTGCACGCAGATTACTGCCACTTTTCAAGACTATGGCTTTCTAAGAAGTAGATCAAGAACAAAACAAAAACAAAAACAAAAAAAAACCAATGTTTGTTTTTTTCTTATTTTAGCACATTTTTAGGTGGACATATCTTCATCTCTAATTTTTGTAAAGATGGAAGTTCAATCAAATTTGAATTGTATATTTCATAATATTCTTTTAAATAATGCGTGTAAAGAAACTATTTACTTGAATTGTAGTCTCCATATTCTCGCGGTTCAGGATATATGTAGTTTTACTGGTGCCTCTTAAACACCTGGGGATACATTAGGTGGTACTAATTGTACATGTTTCTTGGCAACAGCAAATGAAGCTTAATCAATCTTAAAATACAACTCAACTTTTGGTTAGTACCTCAACTTCCCCAAATGTAACTCTCCTCAACTTCTAATTGTAGCTTGACTTACCTAAGTGTAATTCGACTTGGCTAAGTGTTACTCGACTTGTGACGAAATGTAACTCGATTTTGTAATGTGTAATTGACCTAAGGCAGCCTTGTTCATTTACAAAATAACTCGACTCGACTTCAAAGTAAACCGATATTTATCCATCCTCCATGATAAGTAACATATTATATTCAAGTGTTTGTGTAATGCATCCTATATCCTATCTGTTCAGTTGACCATGCTGAAAAGTCACGAAACAAGTATTGGCCTCAAGTGACTATGTCCACTCATAAAACCAAATGACGCCTCGGGAGCAGGCCAACATCATAATTTGAAAGATTAACTAGGAAAGATGATTTGCTGCATAGCAATTCAGTGTGTGTCTTTAAAGCATATTGGTATGGCAATGTACAACTATTCAATAACACAGGAGTAGAAGTTGGAATGGCATCGCTATCTATTATAGCTCTGAAGTTATTCAAGATTTAAAATTTATAAAGGTTCTATTTAGCATAATTTTACTTGCTTCAACTTTTATTTTTCATTTAATATGTGAGCAATGGCCAACAACCTCTTAGTAGAAGTTGGAATGACATCTCTATCTATTATAGTCATGACGATATTCTAGATTGAAAAAATTTCGAATACTGCTAATTAGAATAATTTAAATTGCTGCAACTTTTGTTGTAGATTCATCACATGCACAATGGTCAACAACACCCAAGTAAAACTTGAAAACACATCTCTATCTATACTAGTTTTGAAGATATTGAAGTTTTAAAATTTCAAATGCTGCTAATTAGCATAATTTAAATGACTATAACTTTTGTTTTAAATTCATTAGATGCGCAATGGTCCATAACCCCCTAGTAGAAGTTGGAATGACATCTCTATCTTTTATACTTTTGAAAATATTCAAGATTTAAAATTTCAAATGCCCCCAATTTGCATAATTTTAAACAACATCTTCATCCCTCTGTATAAAAAAGTCAAACTCCTTGTATGGAGGTACAATCATGCCAAATTTGGAGTTTCTATGTATAACAGTGTCCACGAAAACTGTCGGACAAATTTACTGTTAAAGAAGAAAGAAAGATAGAACTAGAAAAGAAGATTTACTTCAAAGCAAATCTGTCTGTGTGCCTTCAAAAGTTGTAAATATTATCGAAAGTGGCCTTTGACCTTGAGATGACCTCTACCTGAAGTGAACCTTAACCTCAAAAATGACATTTTGGCCTAAAATTGACCTTTGACCTTGACATCACCTTGACATTTGATATGGCCTTTACCTTGCTATGATCAAACTCCTATACACTCGGAACCACATCTACTATAGTATATAAGGTACTGAAGATATAAAACTTTAATTAGCCCTTATTTGCATTTTGAAAAGCATGACCTCTCATTACAAAAGGGCCAGACTTCATCTGTAGAAGCATAATAGACCATGTCAGAAATGAGTTTCACCACCAGATGGCTCTGGGGTACTATCCACCCTAGCCTGACAGAGTGCCCACAAGCTAAGCATGGCAGAGTATGGGAGGTGGAGAGTCTTTGAGTTGAAACAGGAACTAATCAAGTGAGGAGCACCAACTAAAGGCAAAAAGTGTGATTTAGTAGAAGGTAAGTACTTGCTGATCAGTTTCATATATTATCTTACAGGAATTTATCCTAAGATTACAAGTTTAGTCACTTTACTCCAATGGGTTGAACCAGCAGTTTACATCACTGGTCATATATTGCTGTGTGTGTGTTGTCTCTTGGCCACACACAATTCTGTGACAAGTCAAATTATGAGACTGTCATTAAAAGTATAATTAATGTTCCATAAAGAGAGACTTTCATATCCATACATACATTATTTTGAATGTGGAATAACCTGGTCAAAGTGTACATAAGCCACCAGTAGCCTGACCCGAGCCAAGCCTCTGGGGCCCAGCCAGTAGCTTGTATATTGGGTCACTCCAGGGGATTAGCAAGGTGTTAATGCTGCTGTTGTCTAGTTCCTCTGGGGAGAGTGCTTTATGGGTGTGCTGTATATACAAGACACTTGTTGGTAATGTGTTTGTCCAGAATAACAATGAGGTAAAAACTCTGCATACTCAAAGGCAAAGATGAAAAACTGAACAAGAAAAGGAAAAGTAACTTTGGGATGGGACATGCGCATTGGCGGTATGTTTTGTGTGCTTTCAGTTATGGTTTTGAATCCTTGGTCGGGCCATTGAGGAAGGGTTGTTTCTTTTTTCAGACTGAGTATAGGTTCAGAATGAAAATTGTTATTTCTGTCATATGCGTCAAGTCTGAAAAAAAGTGCAAGACTAAATATGTATCCTGTCAACTTAACTGTATGAGGTAATGAAGGGCAGCCAAGCTGTTCAAATGTAAGGAAAAAGGTAAACTTTCAAACTGGAGGGGACATAAAGTTACTTTTCCTTTTCTTGTTTAGTTTTTCATCTTTGCCTTTGAGTATGCAGTGTTTTTACCTCATTGTTATTCTGGACAAACACATTACCAACAAGTGTCTTGTATACACAGCACACCAATAAAGCACACTCCCCAGAGGAACTAGACAACAGCAGCATTAACACCTTGCTTATCCCCTGGAGTGACCCAATATACAAGCTACTTGCTGGGCCCCAGAGGCTTGGCTCAGGTCAGGCTACTGGTGGCCTATGTGCACTTTGACCAGGGTATTCCACATTCAAAATAATGTATGTATGGATATGAAAGTCTCTCTTTATGGAACATTAATTATACTTTTAATCACAGTCTCATAATTTGACTTGTCACAGAATTGTGTGTGGCCAAGAGACAACACACACACAGCAATATATGACCAGTGATGTAAACTGCTGGTTCAACCCATTGGAGTAAAGTGACTAAACTTGTAATCTTGGGATAAATTCCTGTAAGATAATATATGAAACTGATCAGCAAGTACTTACCTTTCTACTAAATCACACTTTTTGCCTTTAATTGGTGCTCCTCTCTTGATTAGCTCCTGTTTCTACTCAAAGACTGTCCACCTCCCATACTCTGCCATGCCTAGCTAGTGGGCACTCAGTCAGGCTAGGGTGGATAGTACCCCAGAGCCATCTGGTGGTGAAATTTCTGACATGGTCTATTGTGCAAAGTTTGGAGTTTCTACGTGTTATACATTTTAAATAAAATGCGGACAAATTTGCCTGTGAAGAAAGAAAGAGAGAAAGAGAGAGAGAGAAAGAAAGAATTCCTAGAAAAACAATATGTTGTGTTGGCACACAGACATAAAAAAGAAAGAAAGAAAGAAAGAAAGAAAGAAAGAAAGAAAGAAAGAAAGAAAGAAAGAAAGAAAGACAATAATTTTGATAGTATGTAATGATATATAAACTACCACAGTCTATGTCATTATTCTTTTCCATTTTATTCTCATGAACCAAGTAGTCTTCTAAGCATGATACAAGTTGTAGACGTCAGTCTATTCATATTTGTGCATGCTTTGTTTACATTGAACACTGACCTGGCAATCACACACGGCATTCTGTGTGCTACTCGAGGGACACACATACAGACAAGCATGCTGCCTGTTGCCTGATATCAAACCCAGCCTCTCTTATCTTGGCTAAAAGTATCAATTACCAAAGCGGACCCCAGAATCTTGACTGATACAACCTTCAAAGTCTTTGGTACTTCATATTCCATTACGCTTATGGCTAGATTATTAAAAAATCGTCTGAATGAGCTTGACCTTTGATCTTTACGCATTGCATGTAAATTACAAAAATATGCAGAGTTGCAATACCTACAGGTTGGGTCCTACTTGGTTAAAATTGGATGGAAATTGACCGAGTTTTGGGTAGATGAAAATTTCAAATGTGAAAATGACATGGACCTTTGACCTTTAGAGGTCACATGTAAATTACAAAAATGTGCAGTGACACCAACATATTAATCGAAGTTGGATTAATTACTTGTACCTATAATATTGTTAGAAATATTCAAAATTTAAATTTTGAAATGGCCCTAATTTGCATAATTTTCAAAAGCGTTGAACCTCTTTACGAAAAGTCCAGGCATCATGTATGGAAGTATAAGCATGCCAAGTTTGGAGTTTCTATGTACAATACTTTTCAAATAAAATGTCGGACAAATTTGCCTGTAAAGAAAGAAAGAAAGAAAGAAAGAAAGAAAGAAAGAAAGAAAGAAAGAAAGAAAGAAAGAAAGAAAGAAAGAAAGAAAAGTGTGTGTGACACACACACTTTAATGAAAGGGCATTATGTTGTCCCATCCAGACTTACTAGTTTACATCACTGAACTGGCCGGACAGTCTGATGTTAAAACCGCCACCTAAACGTCCTGTTGACGTGGGACAAATCGTTAGGTATATATATATATATATATATATTGGTTGTCCACTTTTGCGTGTAAAATATCTGACTTTTCTTCCTTCAGGGAGCATTCAAATGGAAACCCGCGCCAGACGATGTGCCACCCCCAAACTCACAACGCATGTCCTCTATCCCCCAGTCGCTGCCGCCCAGCATGCAGGGCGGGGGCAATATGATGTTCTTGCAGATATCAGATTACTTGATGAACTCCCTCATGGGCAGTCTACACAAGCACACAGCACTGAACCTGGAACTGAAAAAATCCCTGGTAACGTACAACTTGATTTCAGGGGTGGTCGCGAACTAGTTGATTTTAAACAGGGTCAGTACTACCATGGGGACAAAAGCTCGGAGCAACTCTCAGGAGAGAGTATATAACTATAGGTAGATAAAGATGATAGCGTTACCACGGCGAAACGAACGTGACACTTATTCTTGTCAAAACGGGTGTTTGATTTCACCGACACGTCACCCACCACACATAAACAGGACTCGGTCGGGACACAGCCGTGATAAAAACTTTACGTACGAATATTCCCAGAAAAAAAGAGGCCGCCGCAGTCTCCTACAAACCTAAAGCTGGGAAAGAGCAGCCTTCAAAATGCCGGTAATTCTGTTCCTGTCGAATTCAGAGAGTTGCAAGTCGCGCGTACGCCACAGCATTGTGGACTCACAGCGATCCATGTGTTGGCAATGGACCCGTATAGAGGCTTAGAGCCCATAGACACCACAATATCAGCACTTTTCTCACCTTTCTGGCTGTTATGTCACTTCCGGTACATTTCCTTTTTGTGTATTTGCTCCAACATATCCCAAGCTATCCTGCCCATGTTACATAAGCACTCTGTGTTACATTCATATTTTCTATACAAACTATTATTAAGAGCAGTCTATGTTAAACCAATGGCGGTGGCCTCTTCATTTTCTCAAGAGTATATATTTGTGTTTATGATCATGGACGACTGAGACGTAGTCTGCTGTTAGCATACGGTTGTGAGGCAGCAGAAGATATAACTAGGGATCAGGATGTGGAAAGAGATAGTCACACAACAATGCTTCACAATAATATAGTTTTATTTCCTTGTCCCTGGCTTCTAACTTATTTGTTCTCTAACTGGGTGCCATATTCAAACTATATACCTACTTGTTCTACATCTGTCTGCCGTGCTAAAACTATACACATAAATCAAGAATAGTGTATTATTGTTCCCTTCTACCACGCCAAGTGAAAAAATATGTTATTATTATTATTATTATTATCATCATCATCATCATCATCATCATCATCATCATCATCATCATCATCATTATTATTATTATTATTATTATCATCATTATTATCATTATCATTATTATTATTATTATTATTATTATTATTATTATTATTATTGTTATTATTATTATTATTATTTATTATTATTATTATTATTATTATTATTATTATTATTATTATTATTATAATTAATATAAAATGAAGGCTATTAACATGAATAATAACTTATCGTTGACACACCAGATCTACCTCCCATATCTCATTCCATTTCCAAAAATGTAGCCGACTATTCCAACTAATCCCGGTCCCGTACTATTAGTACTAACGTTAACGTCACCCTTACCAAACGCCCTGTGCCTATAATTCATCTTTGTTGATTAATTGTACGATACGTTTCGATAAGATACATTTATCAAGCAAACGATATATTCAAATAAATCATCAATACAATATTTTGAGGGTTGAAACCCGACTGGGCTTCTGAAACCCCAAAACTCAGAAAATAAGTTGTAAAGAACAATTACCCTATCAACGTATAGCATTTTACCCGACGGTCCAAGTTTTCATATAATTTAAAATAAAGATAAAAATAAGAATAACCTTGGAAAAAAAGACAACCAAGAAAGGGCATACACTTGAAATTCACCAGGGACATATAATTCAACAGTGGTTGTCTCTTTCTAAGCTTTGATGCAAATTTTTAATTTTCTTTTTGAACAGAAAAAAGGAAGGAATCTGTTGCAATGTAATTGGCATTTTATTCCATATTTTTTAACCATCGTGACAATTGAAAATTGGGATAATTTTGAATGTTGGTAAACAAGTATAATTTTCCGTTTGTTGTGTGTTAAGTGAATGAAAGATATCCTTTGGTTTAAAATATTTCTAATAATTACTATTTTAAGATTTGTTTAATCTGTACATAAATAAAGCTGTTAAATATTTATTTACTGTTTCAAATTGCATCGTTTTGAAATTTTTAATTACTCATCTGTGTGAGCATTACAGCTAGAGAAATTATGGCACTTACGATTTTAAAAACTTTTACAAGGCAGTCTGAGCTATTTTAAAAAATTCGTGGCCCAAGGTATGTTACAATTATATAACTGAAATAAGGATATGAGATATATTTCAAAGGTTGAGAGAACCGGTTTGAAACCACCAGTTGCCTTTAATGGGTGACTGCCTTTCTCAGGTCAGGAGTGAAATTTGTTTCTTCACATTGGTATTGGAAGATGAATGTTGATGCTTTGGTAACTCTGGAATCTCTTTGCTGTCATTGTTGTGTTTGGAATTTATGAAAATGGGTCATGTTTTTCTGTACGATTTGATAAATACTTCTCTGGCAATGTTGTGCTGTGGGCTGTGTTCTCTGACTCATAGTTATAATGGAGGTAGAGTATGTTTATAATGTTCCAGATTCATAAATATTACAAAAACGATCTGGGCCTACTGTTTTCTTTTGCTGTAAACTCAGCTGACTGACAAGTCAGGAGAACTAAAAAGTGATAAGCCTACCAGTTCTCTTTTTTAAATTTTGGCAGAAGTAATAAAATTTGGGTTTTGAGTGGTTAGGCCTATACCTTTTGGAAACACTATAGTCTGTAGTTAATGAAGACTATTTCAAAGGTTGAAAGGACCGGTTTAAAACCACCAGTTGCCTTATATGGGTAAATGACTGTCTCAAGTCAGGAGTGAAATTTGTTTCTTCACATTGGTATTGGAAGCTGAATGTTGATGCTTTAGTAACTCTGGAATCTCTTCGCTGTCATTGTTGGGTTTGGAATTTGTGAATGTGAGTGTTTTTCTGTACCAGAAACTAATGAGTAATGGACATTCCAACATTTGAGACCGTTTCAAATGTCCACCTCCTGTCTAAGTCAAACGGTAAAAATGGTTCATGCAACAGTCGACATAAAACTGAAGACTTTTGCTAGTGAATAGTGCCCCATCGGGGACTATAGTTGTGCCCCTTGCTCTTTCCTCCGTCCTACCGCCCTTCCGTCCTCCGACAATGTTTTCCGGGCCATATACCGTGTAACGTAACACCTACAACTACCAAAGTGGGACATTTATTAAGATATGGGTGTGTCGGGCACCAGAATGGGTAATAGGAGATACGCATGTTAAGTTCCCGCCCTAACTACATACCTGACTGCCTAGCCTCGCATGGTGAAATATGGCAAGATACCGGTCGGTACCTGTGGAGACAAGCGGGATATTATTAATATTTTGGAAACACAGACTACTTATTAAAGGTATATGTAAATTTATCTTATATATGGCCCGGGAAGTACTAGAAGAATACCATGCAGTTTGGCATTTGTGAACTTAAATTTCTTTAAAATGCTAGGTTGGGGACAAATGCGCATATGGCCTGTCTGTGACAGTCATGCGACCCGCACGTCCCCCATGATCGCCAAGCGTCAAACCCGTGCTTTGTGGCGGGAAATTAATATGCATACTGCGTGTTGTGATCTGGACCTTGACCTTTGACCCCCATAAAGTTTGAGCTTGTCCTGGCCAAATATCCTCTACCGAAAGACCTACAGCTACCAAATGTCAACTTTCCCATCTGTTCTCTGGTGGAGGAGTATGTATTGCTAAGCAACCATTGATCGTGTTTGTTCTAGTGTAAGTGCCTTTTTAATTGGTGGATACCTATGCCTATTTGTGTACAGTTACTGTCATAGGCCTATTTGACCCAAATAAAATACTATAAATTTGCATAACTTCGCTCTTTTTGTATTTTCCCTTATTTTGCTGATGGAACAAAACAGTGAAAATAGAAGCAAAAGAAAAAAAAGACACCAGTATTTTATCATAGGTTTGATAAGAGCCTTGTCGAAAATAATATGAAAACCTCAGTTATAATACTTCATATACAGATAACCGTTTTAAGACGTGAATATAAGGGCACTTACTAAAACTCTGTTTTCAACACACCATTAGGTGCAGAAAGAGACCCGAGCATTGTGATGAACAGACCATTTTGGGGTGGATATATTTTGACATGATATTGGCCAAATCCTTTGATAATAACCTAAGAGAGACAAAGTATATCTGCTTGATATGGTATTTATCGTGAACTTTCAGGTTCCAGGGCCCCTGAAAGGACTATTTTCCATGTCGTGTAACATTTTCGCGGGGAAATTTTGCGTGGGTCTGCTTATGCCATGGGTAAGTTATCTTCATGAAGTCCTGCGTTTTATTTTGTAACATTGTAATATCAAACCGAAGCCAAACTATTGTTAATTCTCACTCACTCGGGCTCATGCGGACAGTGACGCGGCATATTGGGTAACATTCAAAGAAATATTTTTAAAATGACGATACTGATACCTCTTTGTAGGACAAGCCGTTTTAGCATTTAGTTCAAATTTAAGATATTTATAATTCAAATATAGACATCTACAAGCCAATTTTAGATATCCTTGAAGATGGCCTAATTATACATATCTAAAAATCTTTTATAGGCCTAAAAGTCATCTCTCTCTCTCTCTCTCTCTCTCTCTCTCTCTCTCTCTCCCTCTCTCTCTCTCTCTCTCTCTCTCTCGTCCAAATCAGTGGCATCCAGAACCACAAAGGCTTATGTCATCTATGATCTCCCATTCCTGCCACAACTCAGCAGAAGATCCGGTTCCATAACATTCCTTCACATTGCAAACCGACGGCCATCTCTGTAGATATCTATTACGATGGCGGAAATGAAGGAAGCGAGCAGTTTTGCGTTTCAACGACGGCTATATTTAAAGAAATCTCGAAACGATTTATAGATATCCAAAGCAAATGGCAGAATTATGTATATCTAGAAACGACATATAGATATCAAAAAAGATTTACAGATATTTAAAAATCATTTTAGATATCTAAAAAGATGGCTAATTATAGATATTTAAACTCAACTTTATATAGCTAAAACCTATTTTAGATATCTAAAATATAGTATAAATATCTATAATAAAAGTTTAGACATCTCAACTTTTGAATAAATGTTAAAACGGCTTGCATCTGAGGCAAGCCGATTTAGCATATAATCCATTTTAGATACCTATAATTCTAATTTGAGATTTCTATTAATTGAATTAAAGGTAGCTTAAATGAATTGCAGGTATCTATAATTCGAATTGTAGCCATCTGTAACTTGAAATTGTCGATTCCAAAAATCAATTGTAGGTGTCAAAGCAGACGACTGATTTAAAGATATCTAAAATTGAGTTTTAGATACCAAACATCAATTATAAATAACTGTAATTCTTTTTAGATATCTGTAAATGATTTTTAGACACCCATAACTCAGTTTGAAATTTTGATATCTGGAATTGATGTGAACAATCTATTATTGGCCATATTTAAAAATATTTAAATTTGATTTCTAGATATATATATATATATTACTCCAATTTTAGATATCGATAAATTATTCATACATATTAATTGTTCGTCGATGTGTTCACATATTTGAAAGATATCTTTAAAGATGGCCGCCATTGTAATGTGACACGGACTGCCCCCTATAGTTTCTGGTGGGAGCTAGGCTGGTTCCCTGCTTCTACGTCGTGTGCTCTTGCTTTCTGCTTGAGGAGCATCTCTCAACAGACAATAACACAGTAAAAACACTTTTTGCTGATGTAGTAAAATTAGAGCCTCAAGTAGAAATTGTACAACGTCATATATGCCACCATTTCTACTGGGATCATATTGACATCTATAATGACAAAAATTGAAAACAAATAAATCCTATGGATTAATCTAAAAGTACACTTCTTGACATCAAGAAAAATAACTTAAAATTCTTGATATCAAGAAGGCGACATTTTTGTATCAAGAAATGACTTCATGATATCAAGAAGTCACTTCAAATACTGAATAAATAGCAAAATGGCGCCCCATATACATCTAAAGTTGAATTAGATACCTATAATTTCAATTACAGATTTTTATATATCTTTGCTGGTATTCAAATCATGCTTTCCCAACATTATTCTGTTCTTTCATCAATACTATTGTCTTCCGCAGCACCCCAGATGTGGCCCATTTAGGTCCATCGCACAAATTATCAGGTGCAAAGATATCAGTTGTGTGTTTTAGTGTGTTTTCCCCTTAATGTCATTGGCATATTATATCAAAGACACTCAAAATATTGCGCCAGGGATGCGGTTATAATGGTTGATTCCTGCCTTTTAAATTCAATTTTGTTAATATATTTTACAGTTACGACACAAATATAATGGCGGTTTTCTGGAGTTACATATCAAATCAAGGAGTGCCCCAAAGATGGAAATTGATACAAACGAGATCAATTCTAGTGCTGGGATGGGAATCGGTTTCTTTGTACGAGACAGGGGCGGCAAAATACATCCAGTTATTGATGGGAACGTCGTGAGTTTTCCATTTTATTGCATTACGTGGTCGTTTTCATTGTATTTGCTTTTCGTTGTTATTGCAATTGTGTTGTTTGTTATTGTGTCGGCTATGGTCTACTTAAACAACGTTAAAAGCGACACGCCCATCGAATGCTGGCCATATGGTGATCTTAAAAATCGTGTTAACGGATCAGTGCGAGGCCAAAAATAATAAAAGCATTTTTTTTCTGATGTTTTACCATCGCGGTTTAATTTTAGCTGGAGAAAATATTCAAGTGAAGTGTTTTTCAAAGTTCACAAATTACTAGTATTTAAGATAAAAAAAATGCATTCCCGCTTCAGTTACTATCTTTCATTGGCCAGCACACTTGGCCTTGCTATGTTGTCATTGGGTAGTGTGAAGTCTGGTGCAATAGAGAGAGAGAGAGAGAGAGAGAGAGAGAGAGAGAGAGAGAGAGAGAGATAGAGAGAGAGAGAGACTGTCTTGGGTTTGAAATTATGCAAAGGTGTCATAGATCGACCTGTCCCCGTGTGTGCATTAAGAAAAAAACCAGTCAGATTACATTTTTAATCGGTTGTTTTACTTTAAACTTGAAACCTTGAAACCTTGCGTTGTTACCTAACTGTCACAGTCGTATACCAGCCACACAAACCAAGCCATATCGCTGGTAGTTTTATTTAAACTAGGTATTTATCAACAGTAACATCGTCATCAGTTTTGTGATGTGTTTTGACGACAAATCTTGTACATTGGATTAGAAACGTGAACATTTAAATCGAGAAACACTGTAATAATTAGTATTCTTCTCTTTTCCTTTGCTTCACCTGAAATCATGTTTTAATGACATGTTTTAATGACTCCCCACACACACACACACACATACACACACCCGTAGATTAAGAATATCGATGAATCTGTGTATAAAGAAATTCGACAAAAAGGTCCAACCTATATATTCATTAATTCTTGTTAAGTCCCGAATAGAGAAGCATTAAAGTGCTGAGTATAGGTGCCCAATAATTTTGGAAAACAAATTGCATAAATCTTGAGCTGGGTCTATAGCTTTTGTATTTCTAATATTCTATGTTTACGACATTAAACTCTTCCATATAATAGCCGTGTTCCCTTCTCTGGCTATTCTGTTTGTGTATTGGAAAAAACTTGTGTAATCTATCAAACTCTAATTCTCTTATGTCGCCCAAGACCAAAAGGGTAAACTGAATGTGTTCTTTTAATGAACAAAAAAAATGTCCAACTGTCTTTATTTTAGAGTAGTTGTTTGTTAATCTGGGTCTCAAGATGGCTCTACATCTGTACTGTGCAGCACAGCACGGTGGTGTGCATTACAGTAAAATACGTAACGTTCTGTACAGTACAGTACAGTACAGTACAGTACAGTACAGTATGGGACTAGAGTACGTCAACTGTCTCATCAAAAGGAAGTCGAAATGTGAAAAGAAGTTTACGACCAAAACCATGTTCTCCACACCCGCCAGCTCGATACTCATTCATTTTCACCTATATTGCAGATGTTGAAAATGAGCCTGAACGCGTGGATCCAACGAAGAAAACTTTTCTGGAGCGTCAAGAATTTGCAGTAATTATGGTTTTTCACTTTCAATTAGTGTGCATATGTGCCTAAATAAATGATAAGTGTTAATCATTCTAGGGAAACGAATAAATCCACTCCTTGGTCGCAGTTTCGCACGAGGTCACCATTTGCATAACAGATGATTCCTTTAAATTCTTTACGTTGGAAAATTGACAGGTTTGACGTAAGTTATGTAAATAGTGCTATTTAGGGTACTTAATTTATTATGTAACTCAATGAATATGTCCTGGAAATCTGTCACACGGTTTTGGGTTTTTTTTCCTCGTGTGTGTAACCCATGACTCATCTTGATTATTAGCATATGTGTAACGTTTATGTGTTCGTGTTGCTCTGTATGGCTCTTGAAATTATTTTAGGTCGCTAATTATAATTCAACGATTATCGTTGTCAGCTTAAATTTTGTAGCTTGATCAAAGTAATAGAATGGTATGCACTTTAGTGCAATGTAATGATTAAAATTAACGGTGCAATCGACACTGTGTTTGTACAATTGGTGACGTGGCTGAACCATGTGAAATTCAAGGATGAAATCAGGGTTGCTGTAAAAAGTATCTATTACTTGACAGACCTTCCGTTGATCTTGGGACATCGTCAATCGCAAAACTAGTGGTATGTATTTGTTGCGTTTAGCCGGTGGTCAGTGGTTTGTTGTTCAGGGTGGTTGGCCAATACTTTTCTTAACACATATTACGAGGATAAAACCTGCCTGTCCTCCCTTTGGGTTAACCCACCTGTTCTCTTTATCCTCATATAGAAAACGGTTGCTCAGGCACCACCAGCCTTGTACTGCACGTGTGCGCACATGGAGGTTTGGCACACTGCTTACTCTTAGAAATGCTCGCCACGCCATCTGACGGACCGTTCAGCTTCGTCTTTCTGGCACTGCAGTAAAAAAGCGCAAGTGAAAATTGTTAACAAAGTGAAGGCTTCTCTTTAAAATGTAGCATGCATACTACATGTGCAGTCAACAAAAAAAAGCCAAACAAACAAACAAACAAACAAACAAACAAACAAAAACAAATAAAAACAAAACAAAAACACACATAATTGAATTATTATAAATAGAAATTTCCTCCCCCCACCTGTTTGCTTCAACTTTTTGCAAAAAGTATATCTGTTTTAGAGTTACCAAAGGTTGAATTGTGGGAAAACGGCATCGAACGCATCTGCAGACGATGCCCCAGACTTTGACCCAGGTCAGCTGCAGATCAGTCGTTCCCATTACAAAGTCGCCAGGCCATTGGTTGCTGCCGCTAAATAGATGTTGTACGCATTTTGCAGAAAATGTCGCTAAACTATTATATTACTCCATGGCTTTTAGTATTTAATCCTTTGTTGTCTACATTAATCAACTTACATAACATATCCGCATTTGTATCGTCAAGAATCTTACCCTGGAAAGTCACCCCATGATCCAACTATACCTTAGACACGTTTCGGTGCATCATGCATACCTTGTTCCAGCAACAAATAGTGAATGCCTTTGGGTTTTTTTTGGGGGGGGTGGTTTTTTTTGTTTTTTTTTTGTTTTTGTTTTTGTTTTTTTGTTTTTTTGTTTTTTTTTTTGTTTTTTTTGTTTTGTTTTTTTTTTTGTTTTACAACAACAAAGAGATATAATAACAACAACAAGAACAATGAATTTGGAAAACTACCCCGTTACAACAGGGGCACTAATCAAGCGGGGTTATTCCATGGTGCGTCCACACATTTCCTTTGAGTTCATTTGTAAAATACAAGTATAAAACAAACAAAAAAGTTAAAGTATTCAGTAGATTAATTCCGTTAGCTAACATGCGGGAAGGTGTTAAACGGAAGTGAAACAAGCGACAGCACGATATTGCGAAAATAAGAAAACAAGAAAACGCTAATGCGAAAACACGAAAATGCAGGTGTGAAAACACGACATAATTTCTGTCGTATTTTCGCGGTTGTGTTTTCGCATTTTCGTCTTCGTGTTTTTTACTTTAGTGTTTTCGCTGTCGTGTTTTCTTGTTTTCGACCAAGAAAAAAACAGCAAAACAAGAAAACGAGAAAACGCTAATAAGAAAACACGAAAATGCGAGTGCGAAAACACGACATAATTTCTGTCGTATTTTCGCGGTTGTTTTCGCATTTTTGCCTTCGCGTTTTTTGTTTTAGTGTTTTCGCATTCGTGTTTTCTTGTTTTCGCTGTTCTGTTTTCTTATTTTCTTGTTTTCGCTTTAGCATTTTTATGGAGAGAGAAAAATATTTTAGTTGGCACTTTTGTGCCACCATACATCATACAGTAATACCTCGTGTTTGTTTCACAGTTCAAACATTGTTACACGGACCAGAAAGCTGCAACATGTCAATGAAACCAAAAATTTACCATGTCTTTATTAGGTACATACAAGGAACAGAACGATTTCCATAGCAAGTGTTATATCTATCTTCCATGGTATAGGGAATCACGAAACCCTATTGTGACTTCACTATCTGTATTGTTAAATGTTATACGAATCTTTCAGATGTCTGTTTTTTTCATGTTTTGTCGTGTAACACGTCCAGTATTTTTACATTTTTCTTCTCTTCTCGCGACAGGGGTTCATATTGGCATTGTCTGCTTCCCAATCGTATTTTCTTTCAATAAATAAAATAGATTTAAACCGACTACACCTTTATCATGGGTATTGGACGTGCTTGTTGCAAATGTGATCAAATCCAGTTGACAGTGCTCTGCTGTTGTAATTAAGTGCACAGTTGCACTGACCTGTGTGTCAATACTGTCACACATTTTGTATGAAAAAACTGTTAAAATATTGGCAACTGTAAAACGGATTTTTAGGCATTAATCTTCACGTATATACAGTCTGTTGGAATCAATTTTGCAAAGATCACATACATGACATGATATTTGTCAACATGTTGTTAAAATCAGAGTAAAAGTGTTTTTGCTTTAATCAAATAAATGCCTTTGTTCAAGTACATACGCGAATACTACTTTGGCCTAGTGTGACATGGGCGTCATTTCTTCCAAGCTGCATCCAGAAAACTATATAATGCATATGTTTTTTCCCTTTGTGTACTAAAGTATCACATATACTTGTAAGATTCTGATAGATAGACTGTAGGAAGATAGACGCAAATAAACAAAAAAAGTTTGTCTGTTTACAAATCTTCAAACTACTTATAATCTCGCGTTCCCAAACATATGGATTGACGTATATTTTCTTTCATAACATATATTTGCGATATTATCTTTTTTCTTTGACAGTTTTCGGAAAATTCCATGTATTATGTGAGGTTAAAACACAAGCAAGTGAAAAGAAACGTCACTGTTAAAGTATTACGTCATTTAATATGTGCTTACGTCACTCTTCACCAAACAATTTGCATGAATGCATCAAATAATAGGAGAGGTCCCAATAACCAACAATCTGTGTATTCAGCTGAATCCAATACACATTATTCTTGAGTGCTAGAGATGTGTGTTCCCATTGGATTGCATGTTAAATTAACCTCAAATTAAAAGATTACTTTTAAAGGTGCAAGAATAAAATTCATGTGAACATTTCTGCTATGTACACAATTTTACCACACAAATTTTGCTGTTTCTGCAACGAGTGGTTTTAAAGTTATTCAGCTGTAAATTAAAATGAAAAGTAATGGGAATACATAATGCTAGCCCTGAATAACTGAAATGCCCTCTACAGGATAGCAGTAGAAGCTTCTGTTCTCGCTCTTCCCTGGTGTCAGAAGCTACCTGCGTTTTAAAAATAGAGTCGGTCAAGCGGAATTTTTAAGTGTTCGATACCCCTGTGGCTAAATAAGCATGGTGACTTATATTACGAAACTTAAATTACTTGCCTGTGACTTCAACTTTTTATTCTAGAGAAAATGAAAAGGATAAAATCAAATATTCTGTATTCTTGTGACCAGTGTAAAGAAATCCATTGAAGCCAAGTTTTTTTGCATGAAACAAGGGGAAAAAAAACGATGATACATTACTGTGTATAAAAAAATTGTCTAGATACGGTGATTATGCCCGTTATTTGTTCTTGCAGAAACATGGAGCAGACTTCATAGTAGGCACTGTAATGCAAAAAATTCTCTTGCCAGAGCTGAACGGTAAGCAGCTATGATCACTATTCATATGTATGAAATTATATCCAAATATGTATTGCTTCATATGTTTTATCACCCTGAACCTTTCTTGTAACAAAGAAGCTAAAATTGATGTTTTATCATCAGCTCTCCCTCTTCACATTAAAACTGCCTTCACTCTCATAATTCCAAGATGGCGCATCACAGGCCCACAGTTTGTATACAAAGTCAAACCACGGGTAGAAGCAGCGATAGTTATTCTGAGCGTTACACTGTTTGATTTCACCGACATACAGCCTTATTCACACCAGATATTCTAGAGAGTCCACATCTTAAAAGAAGTATTTTCTGTCAAGATCGGTACAGCAATTGATATATGTTCAATAAAAATCAGACACCTGATCTATATTATTTTGGCGTAGCATAAAATTATATTGCATGATTATACAACTTTTTTCTATATCTGTATTTTGAGAATATATATATATATATATATATATATATATAGTTATGCCTATTTTAATACAATAACACGTTGGTGTAATTTTGATATTATCATTCGAAACTTGTGAAACGTTGATATACGTGAAAACATAATGATATACATGTACAAATTACCTTTTCCCTGAATTCAGCTGTCTTGAAGCAGGGAATACCTTTACCTATGATGCAAGGAATCAACTACATTAAGCCACGTATTGGACTGCAGAAGGTAGGACACCGTGAATAGTTTGTGCTCACGTATACTTTGTCTCGGTCTGTCTTTTCAACATGATGAGGCACATCAATATCATTCTGGAAGGCATAACATGGATGCTGCCTTGTGCACCGTTTATGGAGTATTTCTGCATAAAGATGCATAAAAGAAAACAACAAATTATTTGCCAATAGAATGCATAATCATGTTCGAAAATATGTAAAATGACAATAATAATAATAATAATAATAATAATAATAATAATGAATAATAATAATAACAATAATAATAATAATAATAATAATGATAATAATAATAATAATAATGATAATAATAATAATAATAATAATAATAATAATGATAATAATAATAATAATAATGATAATAATAATAATAATAATAATAATAATAATAATATTATTATTATAATAATATTATTATTATAATAATAATGATAATAATAATAATAATAATAATAATAATATTATTATTTATTATTATTATTATTATTATTATTATTATTATTATTATTATTATTATTATTATTATTATTATTATTATTATTATTATTATTATTATCATTATTATTAAAAAGCACGCTGAAACATTATTTGAAAATAGATTTTATAGGAATTATATCCAAAATGAGGAAATTCATACTTCAGATAAATGCATGAAATAGAAAAAAAACCATCAAAATATATACACATGAAAATGAACACATTTATATTATTTAAATTTCTGTGCACGATACAGGACACGTTAACAACGGCATTTACCTCTGAGTAACACTCTAATGTCTTGAATGAAGTGGACATCAGAGACTCCAACCCTCCCGTTTTCAGCGGGAGATCTCCGATTTTTTTGCCCTTTTTCCAAATTCTCCCGTTCTCCCGCTTGAAAAATGTTGTTTTCTCCCACCCAGATAAAAAAAATGGATGAGGTAAAAAAAAAAAATCATCAAAATACTCCATTTTAACTCCTTTTTTTTCAAAATTTTCTTACCCCAGAAGGGGGCGTTGCCCTCCCACACCCATGCCCAACACAGTCACTGCGCTCCGTCACATCTCCAGTTTCAATAGTGCTCTAGGAGGGAGAATCTCCAGTTTGTAAGAAGCTGTGGCGTGGAGTCTCTGGGATATTGGATTGTTGACTAAACCACATCGCACTGTCCTGTCAAAACAATATTTTAAAGTTTACAGTATACCCCACTAGGAAAGTTGTATTACGTGAGAAACTGCTTGGCCTTATCAGTTGATCGATCGTAATGACGATATGAAACTCGTAAAATGAGGCCAAACTGTAAAATCAAGTATCGTTTTTCATTTCGAGGATGTCATAAACATTTACCAAATGTTTTACCAACTTTACATTTACCAAATGTTTTACCAACTTTACATTTACCAAATGTTTTACAAAGATAATATCTTGTAAATTTTTGTTTCTGAAATGATATTTTTCATGTGTTTAATGATTTTGTTTCAGGGTAATTTGTTAGTAGGCATCGACTTTGAATATTCACCTGATGACGCAGACCAGCAGGAGCCCGAAGTAAAACTCCCAGTTATCGCACAGGAAATGATCAATGCGGCCCGCCGTGGCAACAAGTAGGCCCAACTGCGCTAGACGGTGGTCGAAAAATCATACGCATATTTCCTGAAATATTAACTGTTTGGTTATGTGACGTGCAATGGCAGCGGGGCAGGACTGACGTAAAGCTGCTGTGGAGTACTTTGCCCTTACACTTGCCAACTTGGCAGGGATATCATGAGAGCACACAAACATCAACTTGTCCTCATAAAATATCACCCCTGAAAATTTCGTATTTATAGTCATATTTGTTTTATCGTGACAAAACAGATAGAAGCATTGATTGAAAGTAATCAAATTGGAACTATCATCATCAGTTTAATCAAATGTCGTCACTTATAACAGCCGGAGCAATTTTAATAAAAAGCAGTAGGATACTTTAGGGCACTTTTCACATTGAGTCCTTTTGTAGTGGATATTACTTCTCACGTAACATGTTCATATCGTATATATTTTATTTGTGGTATTTTGGGGCACTTTGTCGATGTACAGTCAAGCCCTTTTAGTCAGATAACAAATTTTGTTGGCAAATAAATGATTTAAAATACTATTGATTATCCATGAGTGCTGATCTGTTACTTGTGTGCACCCATGTGGAGCGAAGGCAATTTGTGATCATATACTTTTTTAAGGAAACTTTTTACAGATACATGTCATTAAACTTAGAATGGTACTATCTGTGATTATGTCTTTTACGCACGAATGTTTTATAGTTATGCACAATAAAATGAGTTGTAACAAATTCATCAACTGATGTAAGTTTCACTTTTTAAATAAAAAACCGTATTAACATTTAATCGTTATTTTGGATATCCAAATATATTTTTGATATCAAAAAATCAATTTTGGATATCAAAAATGCAATTTCGAATATCATAAAATTGATTTTATTTAATTTTAGATATCAAAAATCATTTTGGGATATTCAAAATTTGTTTTCGATATGAAATATTCATTCATTAACACCCAAAATTTGGGCATGATTTGGTGAATTCTTTATATCAAAAATTGCTAATTTAGTAATCAGTGGTTATATTGTTAGTGCATGGTTGCAATCTGATTAAAGATAATCTGACTGCTGATGGACGGGACAGGTTTCTGATAAGAGGTTGTCTGGCTCATATGTACACTTCCAGTTCGCGCGCTTTCATTGATGGAGTGTCAAATGTTTTTTTTTTTTTTTTTTCAATAATTTTCTAAACTGTCTATTCTGGAACATAACCATGCAGAATTGTTTTGTTTCCTTTTCTGGTCTTTTTTTTTTTTGCGAACTGAAAAACAAAATATTGATTTTAGATTGTCTTGCTGGTCAAACCAATCAGCTTTCACAATTGCACAGGCGACATAATTTATTTCAAAGACCAACATTTAGCTTTGAATTTTTGGTATCTAGAATTCCTTTATTAATATCCAAAACGATTTTTTGATATTCGTAAATCGGCTATCAAGTGTTCAAACGGAGACGATGTAATTTTTGATATCAGAAACACATTTTTGGATATCGAAAAATGTTTTTTAATATCCTTAGTTGATTTTTGATATCAAAAAATCAATACCTAATATTTAAAATTTTTTTACTGGTATCACGATTTTCTCTTGTTGATTATAAATTAATTTAGGGCTCCGAAAAAAAAAGGATCTGGATATTTTTTTTACTTTTTTTTTTTTTTACTTTTGGCTACATCGATTCAAATTCAAAAATTATTGTTGATATACCAAAATTTCAATTTCGGATGCCAATAAATGATTTTCTGATATCCGAACGTCATTTATTGACATCTGAAAATGTTCACATCCTCAATTTTTTTTGGGGGGGGGATATCAAAATTATTTTTGAAGTTCAGAAATTATTTTTTTAATATCCATAAATAATTTTTGATACCAGGAATTATTTTTTAATGTAAGGAAATACTTTATGGCTATCCATAAAAACGATTGAATGTTAAAACAGCTAGCAATATTTAAATCCAAGCTGCTTTGTCCTTACAGGGGCCGTTAGTATCATTTTCAACAAACCTAGGAATTGAACGTATTCATTAGACAGGGACAGGTTAGCTTATGGAGAGTAAAGAGATCTAACTGCGGAATAGGGTATTGACAACTAGGAAGTGGTTCTGGGCAAAAAGACACAAATACAATTCCTAGCTTTGTCTCGGGTTCGTACGTATTTCTCTTTAGTATCTGCCGCTGGTCAACCGGGACACTGCACGTGTATTATCTCTGACTAGCATCCAAAGTAGACGAAGTTTCGTGCTGCTTTTACTACGCCTCAAGCGAAGTGGAGAAAAATATGGAGGTTGGTATGTTTAGCGGGTAGATATCTGACACTTGAATGGAATATACGCCAAGATAGTCCTAAAGTTAACGCAAAACCAAGGACACCAGAGTAGCGGTCCAGAACTGTACAGTTGAACATTTCCTGTCGTGAATGGATTTCATTTGGCAAATTGATTATTTCCTTGCTATTTTTAGAAACTGAAAACCATGCCCCTTTGTAAATGCAGAAGATCTGGTTACCAGGTAGGCCCACAGGCGTTGGTGTTTGATCACTAAATAAGAGAATGAATTTGACTCATAACAGGAACAACGGAATCTGAGACCCTGACTGGTGCTCGCTTCTTTCAAGTTGAGATACAAAACATTAGAAGGCCTGATGTTAAATAAACAAATATAACATTATTTTATAACCTACAACAAGAAATATCTTGAGCAAGGAAAACATCACAATCCTAGAGGATGCTCAGTGCATTTATGTCATGGGCGTTGCAAAAAAACTGCTGCAAACGTTTACAGAGGATGTCAGTCAGAACGTATCCTATGAGTATGTATCGACACACAGGTTTCTATATAAACTGCAACAAAACCCTTACGATTTGTGCTACAAAATGACTAAAAACATAACCTGAAAATAGGCAAATCAGAAAGAAATCGCGATGCACGTCACCAAATTACTTGACTGGCCTATAACAAAAAAAGAAAAAAGAATTGCTTATTTAAGGAATATTCTAAAATTAGTGGGAGTGATTTAAAAAATAATGATTGATTACAAAGTTTAGGTACTTTTGATTATCGAAGTTTTTGAAGGTATGCTTGTTACCACTCATATGAGAAGGGTAACGTAAGGTTTATCCTGGGATTTCCAGGGGTTTGTTCCCAGAATCAGCAGTTCCTAGCATTTTCGGTAGCACCAAGAGCGTCTTTGGGGCGCCCCCTTTATGTTGATGCCAATTTCTTGTGCTTACCACCTTAGCGCACCCGCAGCATACTTGTTATTATAGTTCGACCGCTTATTCAGAAACATCACATGTAGAATCGTACTTTTAAGAGTTGCCTAACGGGACGAAGAATATCGAAGCATCTTTCAAAATGTATGAGATAAATATATATGCTTTGCTGCCTCATCCTGCTTCAAAATGTTGTGAGTTATAGTGTTCAGGGTAAGTCACACAGGGATTATGGTTCAAATCTTTGAAAAGCCACGTCTTTTCTTTGTTTATTTTGTTTGTTTACTCTGTGATTTTTTCTTTCAATATCTTTACTGCGAAGGGGTATATCATTTGGAAAAAAATCATAGCGCTTTCATCCCTTTGTGATTCGTCGGAACTGAAATAGTTCTTATTGCGTCGCAAAGGTCAGCTAGTCTGCTGGTAATTTTGACATATAATTTCCAGCTGATTGAGATCTACGAACAAATATTTTGGATTCTAGAAGTGTTCATCTGCAATTCTAAAGCAATCGGTCAAGCGCGTTTAGCGATTTTTTAAATCTGTTGTCACGTAATTTAACAATAAAAAGCATTCATAAAAATCCAAACATCACTGGGGTGTGACCGTTTGAACAACCTCAGCAGTCAGTAGAGACCCAATCAAGATACATCTCCATCGAGTTAGACGTTTACGTGGCTGACGGTTTTGGAGAAATGGAAAAAATATAAATCACCGTTGCAATCCCCATTGACTTACTTTGCAATCAATAAGAATGAACACATAGTGTACCTGAATTAAAAAAACAAAAAACAAAAAAAAAAAAACAAAAAAAAAACAAACAAAAAAACCGTTAAAAAACAGTGGTCCAAAGCATCACCACCTAGCGATCAGTTTTGTTTGACCTTTCCACAAGGTACATGTCCATGAAGTTTCAGCACTATCTAGGAGATGCTTTTGGAAATCTGAAACAGCAAAACACTCAAAAACTGATAAATGAGAAATATCACAGCGCCACCTGTTAAACAAATCAAGATTTAAAGGTCCTTAGAAGTGTCCCTATGCAGTTCAAAAGCCCTTGACGAAAGCACGTTCGGAGAATTTATTGTAGAGATTTTGCCCAAAAATGACACCACTACCACTACCACCACCACCACCACCACCACCACCCACCCACCCACCCCCCACCCAAAAAAGCATAAAAATGAAAAAAAAATCAATCGAGCATGAACATTTGTACAAATGTGGTATAGACCCACCCGAGGTACATTCCCACCAAGTTTGAAGCGAATCTGCCGGATGGTTCTATGCAAGTCGAAAATGTCAATTGTGGACAACGGACGGACGGAAGGACGTCCGTAAGAAACTGAATATTTCCATACACAAATCTTCCATAGTTCAGAAAAAAACGTACTCCACATTCAAACTCCCAACCTAACGAAGAGAAAAAAGTGAAATATAGCAGAAAGCAGAGATTGAAGAGTATACATCTTCAGGTACCAATAATTATATAAATAAATTTCACTCCAGACTTGAGGCAGGCAATAACCCCTAAAAAGCAACTGGTGGTTTTCAACCGGTCCCCTCAACCTTTGGAATACACTCTTCAGTACCTGCACACTTAAGTTTTTTCTTCTCCAAAACATGTAAGCCTAACCACTTAAAACCCAAAATTTATCACTTGCACCCAAGATAAAAAGAGACATGGTAGGCCAGCCACGTTGTGGCTTTCCTGACTTGTGAGTCAGCTTAGTTGAGTCGGACGCAAGAACGGACGACGAAGATCCACAACATGACCTCAGCTGACTTACAAGTCAGCTGAGGTTAAAACGAATGTACGACGTTGCAAGACAATTATTTTCTGATGACAAACCCTGTCATTTTGACTTTCCTGTATTTATTCAGGACAGAGTTTTATTGTGCAAACAAGTGCACAAAATATTTTCCAGGCTCACGATTTTGTTAAAAATAATATAGTTCCCAAAGCTTCCCATTTTTCTTCCCGCACTGGATTCAATACAACGATCGATGACCTGAGTTATAGCTGGCGTCTCCTAACATTTCTTCAGACCAGATTTGAAAAAAACCCACTTTAAATATGATTATAAATTATCAGATAAATCCAAGATTAACAGTAATTGAGATGCCCCAAAGAGGCATTAAAACTAAAAACGTGTCACTTTTTGTACAATATTCATCATATGCAAATTTGTGAATAACAAGGATGTAATGGCAGCCGTGTTTTATTATAATTTAGAAGATATCTAATTTTGTTAAAATGCAAAGTTCCCCAACTTCGAAAAAATTACTTTGTTTTATCATTTGGTGGATTCTTGTCCATGACAAACATATAGAAATTGGAATGGCTATTTTTTATATTATAGTTTTGAAGACATTCGAGACTTTAATTTTAAATGCCAGTAACTTTCCAAGTTATCAGTATCTTGATTCCTTCATTTAAAGTGGCAAAGCGCCATGCAAAGAAAAACAGCCATAGCAAATTTGCAGCTTGTGTCTCAGAAAAGTTCCGAGCAAGATTTCATTAGGAGAGACTTGGAAACAAAGAAAGGAGAAAGTATGATAGACATAAAGAAAGAAAGAAGGAAAGAAAGAAAGAAACAAACAAAGAA
>OZ026620.1:92239555-92532055 GCA_964020975.1 Hermodice carunculata | reverse complement strand
AAAGTAGCTTTTAGTCTGGATTTGAATATTTCAAGAGAAATAGAATTTCTGATGTCAGAGGGCAAGTTGTTTTATAGCTTGACAGTATCAAGGAGGAAGGAAGTACTGTGTCGCTGAATCTGTAGGTAGGAGGTCGAAAGGAAGTAGAATGGCGGCGTAAAGTCAGACCAGTAAAAGATTGGCGTAAGATGTTGAACAGGTATGCAGGAGTGAGGTTGTGACGCATTTTATAAAAGAGAATCAGCTTATGGTATTTGCGTCTATTGGCAAGCGTAGGCCAGCCGAGTTCCTGAAGAAGTTAAATGTGTGAAGTATGTATCAGGGCAACGCTACATATTTTGGTTACCTCATATTGGATGGATTCAAGGAGGTCAGATAGGCCTTTACCGCAGTAATCAAAGAGGACACAACCGTGTTCAAGAACGAGTCGAATCATGGAAAAGTACAACCTGACTAGAACTTTGCGGGAGAGTCTATACTTGAACCTGCGTGGGACAGTTATACGCTGGCTAGCTTTTTTAGTAATGCAAGTCATATGAGCACGCCAGGACAAGTTACTGCTGAGAGTAATTCCATGACGGGCGTGGTGGTGAGTCTCAGGAATTGATGATTCACCAAGTTAACCGGGAGGGTGATGTGGTTTATTGGTTTTGACAGAGAAAATAACTGACAGGGACTTCAGGGCATTAAAGATGACACGCTATAATTTACCCCAATTAAGAATGACAGAAAGATTCGTGTTTAAATGACGGGAGGAATACTCTTGATTTGGAACAACTTCAAGTAAGCTTGTGTCGTCAGCAAAAAGCCGGACATCAAGATCTACTCTGTTTACTTGCTATTCCAACCATTGTTTTAGGCATCATAGTCAATTTATTATTATCATTATTTTGATCTGGACAAATACTAATTTCACTTCTATAAATAACAGCATACTGCATTCATCAATTTTTAGATATATTCATGTTGTAAAAATAAGCATAACTGTGAGTTTCAATAGTATTGTATGAGGGAATAATAATATTCAGATTTCCAAAGTTCTTATCAGTGTTTGTGCAATGGGATAATCACACAGATGCAGTGTTTTTGTCAGAAATGTTAGAAGAGCATGATTACTTGTTATGTAAAAGATTTGATTCAGCAAACCTGATAAAAATCCCATATCTTTTTGTGTTCGGAAACATTAAACTTTGTGGAGTTGTGATCCAAGGTAAAATATGTGCATTTTGTTAGCTTAATTTGCAGCACCGCCTGTACACATTAAGTTTTAGTTAAAACACATACTTTTAGACTGGATGACCGAATAGTTACAGAGTTAACTATGCCAGGTGTTTTCCAGACATAAAGGAACACATCGTGCATATACATAACACACATGCAGGACATCAAAAAGAACTATAATTTTCTGAAAAAGTAACTCCAGGTAAAAATACAAAAGCATTACATATGATCTCAATTGCACCGCAAGTGTTGCAAATTCAGACTATTTTTTGAAAAGTCAGTAATTATACCTTCTAGAAAAAATTGGTGTACCCAGCTCAAAATAATGTTTTCGTTATCTATACATGTGTGAAGAGAAGATGCCGAGAGCGTAATTTCTACGACACGATCGCAAGCTAAGTGAACCAATGAAGACGAGCTTACTCAAGGTGGCAAAGTAGCTGAGGCAAAATCCAGATGTCTTTTTCTATGAGCTGCATATGGGGCGCAATCAAGAAAAAGAAATCACGTTTTCGTAGTGATGATAACACGGGCATGCGGGATATTTTATAGTGGAACATAATTATGGAAATTAAAAATAGAGCGGGCCCGTCGATGTTGTGTTTGACACATACTTGGCAAGCGTTTTCCATAGCCGAAATATGAGGGTACTTAGTTGAAAAAAATGTGTTTTTTTCCAGAACGGTTCTGAGTTGAAATAGTGTTAGTGAATCACGCATTTCCAAGGGTAAATTATTCCATAAATATAAAGTTGGAGGAAGAAAGGAGTCGCCGTAGCTTCTGGTACCACATTTGATTTGCCTAAGCTCTTGTGAATTTCTAAGAAAACGTCTAGGTTGTCTTGAGACATCAAGGGAGCAATGCCAGATAGATAAACTGGAACAATACTATGCCTCATTTTGTACAATAAAATGAATTTGTAAAATTTGGTTCTTGTTAAGAGGGGCTGTTAGCTTTGTTCGAGTAATAGACGATCATGTGAGGTTTGTCTCAAAGCTTTGGTACAAATACAGGCAGCTGTGGTTTGAACACCCTCTAGTAGACGGGTGGAGTATTGACTGCAATTATCATATAAAAGGTAGCCATATTCAAGAACAGGAGGGATCATAGGGCTATAAGTTTTAACCAAGACGCTACGAGATAATTTATATATTAATCTTTTCAAGCGTCTTGCTTAATGGCTCTATTTATTATGTTAGTTATATGTTTATCGCACGATACATTATGCAAAAGAGTAATCCCTAGGTGTGTATTGCTCGAAAGTTCAGAAGATTCATTTTCATCTGAAAACGGGGATAAGCATTGTTCTTGCGCCTAGCTACAAAGAGACGAAACAGGGACCTGAGAGCATTAAAAGTAACTTACTAGGCTGTACCCCACAGTGAAATTCTACCAAGCTCTGTATTTATCCTTGCTTTCGAGGACACTTGCATCATCTGCGAACACACGTTTATAACGTGGTTTGTCAACATCAACATCATTTACATAGATTAGAAATAGTGATGGGCCAAGAATTGAGCCCTGGGAGACACGGCTTTTACTGGTAACCACGAAGAGGATTGTCCTGAATCAAAATCCCTTGATGTCTGCCTGATAGATAGCTTTCAACCCAGGAGACTATAGAACTACAAAAACAAGGTGCCTTAATTTGAAAAGACTTCTATGCCACACACGATGAAAACCCTTCGATACGTCAAAAAAAATCTGACTTCCTGGTTGTTTTCAAGGTTATTTGTACTTTTTACGAAGAATGCTTACTACTAACTGATGTACTGTGCTCTCGTTCTTCCTGCCACCGGAGTTTCGATCATTTAACAGGTCTTTTGAAACCAGATATTCTTAAAATTTGTTGAAAACTAGCCCCTCAAGAACTTTTGAAACATGACTAAAGAAATAAATTGGACGATAGTTAGATTTTGTTTGTCTGTCACTTAAAAATTGCAATAAAAATTACATTTATTCCACTGCGGTGGAACTGTGGAGGACGCCAACGGAAATTGAAAAGATATTTTAATGGTGAGCAGATGCTGTTAGGTGTATTTTTCAATAGTAAATTTCCCCAGCCCATCTGGTCCTACCGCGAACTGACCTTCAGTAACAGTAAGACATTCAAGACATCATCCTCGTTTAATTTATTTAGGTACTAGCTACTACGTTCTGTTACGTGGCATTTCATGATGACAAATACATGTACTAGCCATTACCTCCTGGTGCATAGGGCAGTGTTTATACATATGGGGACCAGCCATTCTTTTTTGTGTAACAGTTACAGAACGTCCCATTTTTTCCCCATAGGCTTACGTTATAGCTCTTTTTCAATATGAAATATCTGGCAGGTATTATATTTTTGCTCTTTTTCACAGACCCATCTTAGTTTTGCGTCATATATCGAATACAAAACGAGTTTTTGTTTCCTTATTTTTAACACTTTATGTGCTCATTCATGTACAAGACATTGTTTCCTGTTTTATAACACAGGGCATATACAAATAGACACCTGTTATTGTTTTCTGTTTTATGGTACACCGTCTGTACATAGACAGTGGGATCTCCAATGAAGACCACCTCCATAAAGAAACTATTTCTATATGAAGAACACCAATTTACAGACCCTTTTTGTCTATCTTGAATAAAATTGTATCCTCCATCAAGACCACTCCCCTATTAAGATTACATTTACTAGTCCCTTGGGTGGTCTTAGTAGGAAGATTCAACTGTATACATATACCAGCCATTATTTCCTGTCTTATAGCACAATGCATACACATGCATATGCATACATGTACCATTGTTTTTTGTCGAGGCATGAAGACCGGTAAGGTACTGCTCGATTCAAACTCTTTTGATTTTTTTGTTATAATTTTAAAACAAACAAAAACAAATAGAACTGAACACAAAAGGGCTGAAAAAGAAAAAAGTGCGCTTTCGCAACTTATATTATTTAAACCGTAAAGAACGTTTTAAAATAAGAAATCTGAAACAAATATTTCCTCCCAAAGTGGTTAACTATGTAATAATATGAATAAAACAACTTGCGATTTGTAACATTTTCTCTTTAAATAAAATTAAACGAAGTGAAGTTAAGTCATAAAATAAATGAAATGAAGGAAAATATGTGAATAAATGAATAACAACAGAAAATTGATATTTGCCTCAAAGCTTATCTGTCTGTGTGTGTACAAAGTTTGCATCTTTTGACAGTAATACTGGTCCCTGTCCACTAATATGCTATTGACGGCTATTCGATAGTGTTAGTCCCTATACATGATCAAATGAGCAGATGAAATCACGTGTGTATCTTCAATCTTATGTCAAACTTAATCTCAAAATGTTGTTGTTGAGAGCAATAATAGAGATGCCTAGATAAAGCACAAACATACGATTCTATTTTGGAATTAAACATTTGTCTAAAATTAATTTGTAGCTAGTCAACATTGAAATCTTGTGTATTGACCTAATTAGCATAAAAGTATTCGCTGAATGTAGACAAAGGTCACACATATACATTGAAGCTGGAATGGCACCTGTATCTGTAATATCTCTGTCTTGATCAAGCTTGTCAAATTGCTTGGCAGCAACAGAGAGATTTGTTCTTCAGGATAATGGTATGAACAATGTTTGGTTGCACCAGGGTAATATTCGCAACTCAGACAGGATATATTTACTACAATACAGACTTAAGGACCAATATGAACAAGCATTCTCTTCTAAAATTGGGAGGATCATGTAGTTTACGATGATGGTAAAATTTAATTTTATTTTTTTTATTTATTTATTTTTTTTTTGACTTTACAAGTCCAACTGTGCGCCCGAAAAATATTTAAAGTCTGTTAACCGGTTCAAATTGCGCACAGGTTTCTCAAAGCTGTCCCTCAGCAATCCAATTCCCGATTGAACAAAGCCAGTATCAAAATAAATAGCTAAACCAACACTTTTGATTATTTTATGATCAACAAGTTATTGAATCTGAAAAAACATTTCCTTTTGCATTATGACCTGTACGTTAGAGATATAGTTTTCACTGACATCGAAAAACAATCACATTCATATATTTCAACTCCACGAACGTTAAAAAAAAATGCTTATATGACGTATGGGAAATACTCCGCTCACAGCTTAGTGCAAATAGTTTTGAAGATATTGAACTTTGACAGTTTGAAGTGCTCACAATTAGCAAAAAAATAAAATAAAATAAATAAATAAAATAAGATAAAAAATGAATGAATAAATAAATAAATAAATTAATTAATTAATTTGAAATTGTGGTAATGTGTTCAATAGATGCGCAGCCTCAACAAACATATTAGGCGAACCAACATTTGGGCCTCTTTCTCGAGCCAGAGGCGACTGACATTGTCTAGTGTCCCTAATTTGTTTAATTTTCAAGCTGTTGACTATTTGCAAAACTTAACCTTAGGTGCTGTGCCAATCTCCAAATGTGAATTTTTTTAGCGCGTTGTCTGAATTTAAGCCGACACAGAATAAAGAGGAAAGATTTTCATAAAATAGAGAGAGAGGAAGGATGTAAGGAAGAAAGAAAAATCTTGGAATAATTATATTCAATATGTATTAAAAAGCTGTTAAACAGAAGCATTCTTTTCATGTTTTAAAATGTCGACAGAACGAAGTAACAGGTAATGGGCGGATAAATAGACTCCAGTTTCTTGTAGTCACGTAGAAGTATAAGTGTATGATGATGAGGATGAGATTACAAATACTTAACGCTCAAAAGAAGTCACTCTATATGCACAGTACCCTATAGTTAATGAAACCAAGAAGGTGCCATGGAACTGATCTCTAAGATAAACACAAATTGTAATCACGCGTCTCCCTTTCGTTGAGCTGCTGCATCTTGAATATGTGTAAAACGTCACACCGAAGGACCTGCTGCCCACTCACTTTGATCGAAAATGCCACGACAACCTGCTTTGACATCCAGGTTGATGTCTGCACGTACTCTTTGCCAGTGAGACAGACCCGTGATTCATTTACACATGTTGTTTTGTCAGGTGGGTAAAATTGTCTCTCCGTCAAAAAAGTCGTAAAGATAAGGGTAACGTACTGACAAACTTGATGCAAACAAGTGATTATGTCTCGTTTATTATGTCTGTGTGCAAACAAAGACATTTTGTTTTCTTTAGAGTTCCTTCTGTCTTTATTTCCACTGTATGGCATTTTTCTCGGACACTGTAAAAGGGATAGCGTTGAAAGTTGGTGGGTACATTGTAGCTGTAATCAACTTTGATTCCTTATCTTGAATTGTATGGAAGTTTAGAATTGTGCAAATCAGGGGCAATTAAAAATTTGAAAGATTCATATTTTTCAAAACTGTTGTAGATAGATGAAAATCTTCAAGGTGTGCGTATAGGTTTGTGATACTTGTCATCGCATTAGCCATGAAAACGTTATAGCTCTTTCAATTGTGCTAATTAAGACACCTGAACACCTCAAATGTTTAATAGTTTTAAATCTATGAACGAGTTCCCAGTCCAACGGTAATTTATTAATTCTCACTGTAGATGCATCCAATGCAACTTATACAAATTAGGTGAATACACAAAATTTAAATCTCGAATATCTTCAAAAGTATTGAAGATAAAGGTGCCAATCTTCCTCCAGTATAAAGGTTTGTGCACTAGCCGCATCCAATGTACAATAAATTAAAGCCCTATCATTTTAATTTATGGAAATTAAGCAAATGCACAGAATTTAAATCTTGAGTACCTTGAAAAGGATAGGATTATAGGTATAGGTGCCATTTAAATTTCAATTTATAGATTTGTGATGTGAGCACATCCAATGTACAATTGACAAAAATTATAGCATTTTCATTTGCTTAAATAATGGAAGTAAACAAAATTCAATTCATGAATTTCAGCACAACTCCTTTAAATACAGTTGTCATTCCAACTTCAATTTGAAGAATTGTGGTTTTGACTCATCTGATAAAGAGTGACCAAAAACTGCAGCATTTTAAGTTATGTTAAATGCTATTTTAAAAACACAAATTTTTAAAATGTTGAAAATAATACTATATAAAGATATTAAATTTGATATGCCATTCCATTTCGCAGCTGCTTCTTCAATGCAGTGGCATATCATTAACGTATAAAGGTTATAGACTACAGTTGTGATTGGCTGGTTGCGTATCCCAACGGAGATAGTCCATAATTGTGAAAATACTGTGTTTTCAGCATGCTGTAACTTCTGTTTAAATAAAGTTAGCTAAGTCAGGTTTGCTGCATCGCAGAGTTGCTTCATTGGTGGTCATATGGGTGCACTGTCTTCCAGGCCAGGTGGGAACTTTATGGTGGGGAAGGACAATGATGTGACCCTGGCAAGAGCACAGTTCATACACCTGTATAAAGCTGACATCCAGGTGTTGTTTCGTATTTCAATTATCACAAATTAACGAGCTGGGAATTGTATGACAAAAATCCGTCCATATTTTTCCGACATTTTTATCTGTCAAATGCCGTTCACGGAATTTCAAAATACCAAAATCCTGATTTTTTAGACTGAAAAATGCTAACATGAAAAATAGAAGGATTTATAACTGTGGTCTGTGGCATAAAAAACAGAGCTTGAATCTGGGTAATAATGCGCACATATTTCAATACTGACAACCTTTTAATGTGAAGCTTGACAGGTATAGATACCATTGTGGTCAAGGACTCGCAGGCCGTGGATCTAACGACAGGACAGCAGTATAAATATATCAAAAGGTGATGATGTGACTGCATGGCTCAGTAGCAAGTTTGGACATATATGCCTCTTCTCCAAACAATGACATGGAGTATGGAGTAACTTGTGCCCGTTTAATTCTTTCAGTTCCAGCCTATGGACTGAGTCACAAGCTGTCCTCAGTGCCTTTTGTGAGCAATTCACACAAAATATATCAGGAATTGTGTTATAATAGACAACTGAAAACTAGTTTCAACCGAAACTAGCTTCTTAACATTTTAAATTACTTACCAGAGTCACTTATTGTGATGAAATAGTTAATTTCTTTGAGGTTGCTTATGTGACACCTCCAGCTGTGTAAGCAGAGAGCTGCAAGGCTGGCCAATTCCAACCAGACATTGTAGAGTGGAGCTTGAAAATACCCCCAAATCTATCCATGTAATGCTATGTTAGATGGCAGCAGAACACAAGTTTCTGACAGTGGGAAGGAAGGGGGAGTGGGCAGCATAAATGCCTCCCGTGCTCGTGTTTATAAAAATATTCTGAATTTTTTAGGTCAATACCCATAAAACACACAGTGGTCAACAACGGGCAACAGATGAAAGTCTATTACACATCGGAAGATGTTCAAAATTTAAAATTTGAAGGGCTACTAATCAGCCTACTTTTTAGTACGACGTGTTTGAATATTCATTAGATGTGCAGTGGTCAATACCACATACGTGCAAGTTGGAATGGCATCTTTATCTTATACAATATTCAGGCTATGATATTTAACAACTCAGGTAACTTTAACTGGCTTATGTCCTGATATCCTGCGCGCAAAAAGCCCGAATTTTGTGCATGGACGCATGACCATACCAAGCTTGAGTGTTACCATTTACTTAAAAAGGAAGAGATAAGAAACCGAAAGAGAAGTGTAAAAAGAAAGGTTGGAAAGAAAAAGATCTTATGAAGCAAAAGTTCTCAGTCTGCCGACAAAGTGAGAATACAGGTGCAAGTTTGAATGTCATATTCATCCACGATGAAATTTAAAATATTCACGATTTAAAATTTTATGTTGTTTAATCAGCATCATATAAATTGTAACGGCTATTTTTCAAAAGCCGATAATACAAATACAGACGTTATAAAGAAATCTCTATGTGTGATAAATTAAGAATGGGAAAGTCTGATAATTTGCCAAGTTTTAATTAGCGTAATTTTAAAGCGTTTGGTTTTATATCCATGAGATACCCAATGGCCATAACGTGTCGAAATTGGAATGGCGTCTTCATCCGTTACATTTTCGATAATACATGTATTGAAGTTTCACAACTTGAAATGCCCGTAATTATCATAATTTAAAATATTGTGACATTTGTTTGATAAACCCTGGATGCACATGCAATAATCGATGGTTTGGTTTAAACGTATTTATTTAATCTGGGTAGCCCTATATCACTTCGACATGACTAATACGTGGGTTCTCCAGAACATGGAGACACACAGTATGTATGGACAAGACATACAGGGCAAAACAGTTGTTACCAATGTATAATATCAGCGAGAACCCAGTACAAATATCAAAATTTGGCTACATATAAGATACAATTTAAGCCAGTATGAGGCTCAGCTCAATATTTGCCCAATGTGGAAAAAACGTGTGATACAAATAAATTTTCATTGTCCGAACCAATGATCATTAGAGTAACCGTAACATTTAGTTGTTAAAGCGTCTGGTTTCAATGATGTGCAGCTGTGCACTCCAAATCTTAAAATTTAGGCAGGTAGAAAGCTCGTTACTGCCACGGAGAAATATTTCAAGTAGCCTATCACTACCAATATGGATTATAAGATGGGGGCTAACCCCCGGAGCAATCAAAGGAATAACAGTATCAAGCAATTTATTTCTCAGAACGATGTAGTTGGGGCAGAAGAGAAGAAAGTACTTAAAGCTTTTCAGTGGGATAAGAACATGCACAGGATGGGTAAGGGAAGATGATAACTTTGTGGAGGTCAAAGTTTAATGTGGAGAATCCTAGGCGTAATTGCGTGAGGCAAATATTAGCAAATCTGTCACCATGGGGGTAGAACTCAGGAACATTGTCTGTGGCTAAGAGAGTAGTTTTAAGTTTTGACTTGAATATTTGTAGGGAAAGTGAATGCCTAATGTCAGAAGGGAGGTTATTTCACTGTTTAACAGCGTCTGGGAGAAAAGAGTTACATAGACGCGATGTTTTACACCTAATAGAGCGTACTGACATTGAATGTCGGAAAGCTCGACCAACAGGAGGAGGGGGTACTAGATTAGACAGATAGGAAGGAGTCGGATTGTGGTACATTTTGTAAAAGACCTCGCATAGACGTTAGAAGACATTTCTAAATACTAGTATCAACGTTTCAAATATATCAAAAAGGTAGCATTCAAAACCCTTGTAATTCGCTCAATTTGAAATAAACAGATTTTTGTTCCATAATGTGATGTGCAATAGACTTATACATACATACATACATACATACATACATACATACATACATACATACATACATACATACACACATACATACATCGAAAACGAGATGTCAAATAAACATGACTGTTGCTGTCTACCTCATTGCATTATCTGATATGCCATTAAAATTGTGTCTCCATTATTGAACAGAATTAATGAAAAAAAACTGCTACGTATAGAATAAACCACCTCACCGGTTTGCCAAAATTATTGTTTTGTGAATATAGTTCACTAAGATGCGCGGAAGGTCAAGATCTGGCATCTTCAAAGATCAGCCGATGAAGCATCTAACCACCCACTGGACAAGGAACTTGCCTTGCGCAACAAGCACATAACAGTTAGGCTAAGAAGTTCATACTTTATGTGATGCATCAAATATTTGGATGTATAGCAAAGAGACCAACGACCATTTTAGTTATTATTGGCATATTACTGTATGTTAACAGCCATGATACATTTATTTGTACATTTGTTTTAAGCTGTGATGGTGCGATCAAGACATTTAAAACAGAATTCGCCTCTTGATTTAAACATATTTTATTGTTAAAATACATCGAAATTATCATACAATATAATAACCTCAGCAATTAGAAAAAAGGGCAAAACCCTATTCGAATCCCTCTTGCGAGAAAGGACAACACATAAACTGGACAGAACCAGACGCATTAGACAAATAATAAGATGACGAACACAGTGACGTAACAGATAGTGGGGCTGTGTAATTTATTACTATATCAGGTCTGCAAATGTGTATCATAAGCTAGCATTGTAGCAGAATCTGATATGTGTTCGTTTTACCTTAAAATCTAACCTATGCCTGCCGGTTTGAAGCGGCCGGTTTCGGAAATATACTGTGTACTGCTGAAAAAAATTGCAATATTTAATTCAAGAGAACATTCAGGGCAGCCGTATAATACTGTCTGTAATGTGAACGGAGCATAGAAGGAAATCGTAGTATGGAGAACTGATCACTGAACAGCATAAAAAGGACATATAAAGAAGTAATGCCACGCATCTTCACGGAATAATCCACAATCACATAAAGGTGTATCTTTCATGCCGATCTCAAACAAGTGAGAAATTAACTGGCTCGCACCCAGGCGAAGGCGGGTGTGTTGAACTGCGAGAAATCGGTCACCAAAATTGTATAATTCAGGGAATTTGATAGCTCAGACCACTGGCTTCATAATATTTGACTTGAATATTTTGGTTGAAGCTGAATTTCTAGTTTCTAGAGGTAACTAATTCCGCAGCCTAATAGTCGAGGGAAAAAATGAATTATCAAAGAGTTCAGTACGAGCACGAACATGGGGAAGATTAAATTGCTGACGAGTTTGACAAGTTTGGTTACCCGCAGTAGAAGCAGTAAGAAGAACTGAGCACAATGAATCAGGAACGAGCTTGTTAACAAGTTTGTACATTAATGTCAGTTTTGATATTTCTCTACGTTTGGCAAGAGTTGACCAACCGGTGTCTTCGTATAGCTTAGCATCGCTCGTTCCGTGCATTGCACCAGTAACGATACGAGCAGCCCTAAATTGAACGTTTTCCATCCTTTCCTCGTCAAATACCGAAAACGCACTCCACACTTGACTACCGTATTCGAGAATCGGCCTGACAAAACTAATATAAATAGTTTCGAGTGTACTTCTGTCCAACCTAAACATCAAGTTTTTCATAATGTTAATAAGTTTACTAGATTTGTTAGAGATTTCAGTAATGTGATTGGACCATCTTAAATCGGAGCGTATTGTAAGTCCAAGGTATTTGTTTATGAAAGGTAACATTTTGCAATACATGACCTTGAAAATGAATAGGTGGATGGTTAGTTTGGTTTGTCTTCCGAGATATGAGCATGGAGTTAGTTTTTAGAGCATTAAAGGTCACCAGCCTCTTTTGGGCGCGTTCGTATTCACTGTTTGAAATGGATTTCAAACGTTATAACACCTCTTTCCGCATTGACTGTTCAAATTCAAAACGCTTCTCGAGAGTTAGAACGGTAGTCTACCGTTGTAGCCAAATCGAATACCAATCCACCTGGCGAGGTAGTCTGACGACGTTTTGGCACCGTATTGAAAGTAGAACCGAATCAAACTTGTCAATTTGAACACTCAAATCGGATTTCCACTTCATCATGTTAATTGTCATGCGCAGATAAGCCCACGTGAGGTGTATTTTGTTTACAAACAGAAGCTCCTGTTGACATGGCGAGTGACAGTAATAGGTGCCACTGGTGATGAGGCCGGTTGTTGTCTTCCAGTCGGCAGCTGGTGACCACTCTTTGTCCATTTCTCCTGCTCCTCTTTGTCCTCCTGATGACAAAATTCCTCCTGGAATTTATTATGTATTTCCATAGGGAAAAAAGGGAAACAACATTCATCGCAGCCATTTTCCCCCAGCGCGAACACTCATTTGGCGCTTCACAGACAAATTCGCGGGCATTTGGATTCTGAAATTCAATTTGACCGTTCATGTTATTACCACAAAGGGTATCGGTTTCAGCAGATCACTCCGTTGTAAACACTTAAAGTTATAATTTGAACGCTCTAAACGGAGTAATTTTGCACTGGTTTAGCAGGAAACGGATGAAAATTGAAATCGTTTGGAAAAGCGTTGTGAATATGAATGCGCCCTTGGAGTTGAAAAGCCTTGATACTCTAGCAACCACAAATCTTCTTCTGTGCACCACGTACACAATGGTGGACTATCCATTAGTGCTATGACCAACTACCATGCAACATCATTCATCGCCATATTTTTTTACCTGATATAGGGTATTACGTAATCTTGCATACTTCCATTTGGCGCTGCTGGCGTCTTTATCACACATGGTTCTCACTGATCTGATTCTCGCAATACCTAGAGCTTGATGACGATATTTGTCATCCTACCAACAAAGACATATAATTATGTGTTATCACTTGATTACATTCGAGGCTGGGATTACTGCATCAAAAGTAAGGACCTTTCTTTGGGTGTGACGAGTAAAGCTATAATCATACGCATAATGTATTCAAGTTCAATTTGAGCAGGAAAAACACATTCACCAATTCTTCCCCGAAAAAGTGGTCATCTGCTGATCAAAAGTAAACCGAAATGAGCAAACAAGCTTGAATGTCATTATATTAACAAGTGATCTTTATGTGCTATGTTTGCAGGTCAGCTTGGTCTGCCTATAAAGATACTTGCGTGCAAATCTAATGTGGTTCAATTATACTCGCATTGTGGGTTCAGTGGTTTAAGTTTATTTGATGCTGTCCGGATTAAGTAAGTGAAATAAGTAATCGGAAGCGATCACATTCTAAACATAATAGTATAGGTGGGGATTGAAAAAAAGTCTCTTTGGTCTACGCAAGCCAACAATTAACTGGAACTCCCCTATTTGCTTATTATCTAAGATATCCTTTCTTGTACATTGTGGGCAATTGCCGATAGACAGTATGTGTTCTCTATTTATAAACCTTTATACGTCACTCAGTCTTCATAAAAAACTTGGGATCAGCGTCTTGGGTAGACTTTCGGCACAATAATACCATCATTCCCTTGACTAACCTTATAGTTTTTATGTTTAACTAGGGAATGGCGGGGTCTTGAACCAGCAACCTTCGGCATCTATCGCCCGTCCATACATGGCGTGTATTGACTTGGCTACATGCTCTTAAAAAAAAAAAAAAAAAAAAAAAAAAAAAAAAACTAGCTTCAGTGGGGCAGATGGAATGCTATGATCAACACGGTTGGTTGCATACGGCCAGCACAAAGTAAAATATATGGCATTATCCACAATCAGTCACCTGAGCCCACCAGCACTAAGGGAATTGTGTATGTGTTTTGTGTCTGTCTGTCTGTCTGTCTGTCTGTGTCTGTGTGTCTCTGTGTGTCTCTGTGTGTGCGTGGATGCGTGCATGTATTCATTTTTTTTCCACGGAACGGCCGGGTCTTGAAACAACAACCTTCGGCACCTTTTGCCGGGCCGAAAATGGGAACTGCACATATCCACTTGGCCACGTTCCCATTCTTAAGATAGAATGGTTCAGTGGGGTAGTTGTGTAAATGCCCTTATCGATAGGGTTCATCATGGCATAGACGAGAAATTTTAGTTCATTGGTTTATTGAGTGCGCCTAGAGGACAAACCTTCCAATAGAACTTGGAATAGTACCTCTATATATAATAGTTTCTTTTTTTAACATATTCAACTTTAAAATTTTGAAGTGTCCATAATAAGCATGATTTGAAATTGTACAACTATGGCAATGTTTCCAATAGATGCGCAGCCCCAATAAACGCAGCAAGCCTAATGTAATAACTGTACCTACAAATATTCACCCTAATAAGGACTTTTTATTATTTGGCAAAAATGTTGTTCACCTAGTCAAGTTTTATAAATATTCACCCAATAGGGACGTCCAATCATTTGGCTCTAATGCTTTTTAGCTGGTCGAGTTTTATAAATATTCACCTTATAAGGTCATTCCATTATTTGGCAGCAATGCTGATTAGCTATTGAAGTTCCATAAATATTCACCCAATAGGGCCTTGGCTGTAATGCTGTGTAGCTGATTGAGTTTTATAAATATTCACCCTGTAAGGACATTCCATTATTTGGCTACAATGCTGTTTAGCTAGCCGTTATACAAAGTGATTCTCCTCTTGAGAGGCCACCTCTTGTGTAAATTCAAACATGGTCTTTCAAAACAGGTACTACTTTGTATCTCTTTTTTATAACTCTATTGGTTTAAATGAGTTGCAAAAGTTAACCGTTATATTATATTTAAGAGCAAACTAAGTTAAATGTGCATATATGTAATTTCATTGACTTTTTAGCTGTATTTCTGTGGATCAGTCCGTCCTTCAGCTGGACAAAATACTGAGGTCTCCAGTAGGCAATGGCCCCTAAAGTAAGGTCCATTATGAACATAATACCTGAATTTATACTGTCTCTAAAACTGTCTCAAGCAAAGGTATGTTTTTAATCACTTTCTTTCGGTCTTGTCTGTACAGCAATGCGAGAAAAACTATTTTAGGCCATTTACTATCGTTAAAATCACAAGGTTTCGGGGGTTGCCCTGGACCCCGTTGGGGGCCTGGGCCGCCCCCAATCCCCCAGCCTCCATTTCAGCCGCCCTCTCACAGCCTCCATTTCAGCCCCCATCCCCCATGTTGGAGCTGTCCCTCGTAGTTGCCTACAACCCAAACCCATGTAGTGAACTGGAAATGGCACCTCTGTCGATAATAAGATTGAATATGTTCAACCGTAAAATTTTCAAATGACTCAAATTACCGAAATGTTCAATTTTATAACTTTAGCTTGTGGTTGATTTGAACCACCAAAAGCACACACTAATGAACTGAATTTGGAATGTCCCCCGTGGCTGATATGTCCCCCATTAGCATATATTTAAATTTTACTACTTTTGTTTGTATTTCATTGGACGTGGCCATTGCACAAACCTATGAATTGAAGTTGGAATGGCACCTACGTCTATAACAGTTTTGAATACATTCTAATGTAAAATTTTGAAGTGTCCATAACAGCATATTTTGAATTCTACAACTGTGGTAATGTATCTAACAGCTGCAGCGCAACTGCAACAAATATACCAATACAGCCAACATTTGGGCCTGTATATCGAATGCATCGGAAGCCAAAAGGGATTGAAATTTTCCAATGACCCGAAAATGGCCCTAATGCGCATAAGTGTCAAGCTGTTGGCTGTTCCCAACGATATGCGAAACTTCACCCAAGCAGGTAATATGTAGCCATGCCAAATTTAAAGTTTCTGGCTCGCATGGTGTCGGAGTTTGAAAAGAAAGAAAGAAAGAAAGAAAGAAAGAAAGAAAGAAAGAAAGAAAGAAAGAAAGAAAGAAAGAAAGAAAGAAAGAAAGAAAGAAAGAAAGAAAGAAAGAAAGAAAGAAAGAAAGAAAGAAAGAAAGAAAGAAAGAAAGAAAGAAAGAAAGAAAGAAAGAAAGAAAGAAAGAAAGAAAGAAAGAAAGAAAGAAAGAAAGAAAGAAAGAAAGAAAGAAAGAAAGAAAGAAAGAAAGAAAGAAAGAAAGAAAGAAAGAAAGAAAGAACCTTTTACCTTAAACATCCCCACATTATTCTGTCACATTTCGTTGTTTATCAGAGCAACAGGAAAAAACGAAAGAAGTCTGCCGGGAAATGTTCTCACATGGGAACATGTATGATACTTTTCTCTGTGCCATGAGTACATGTAGGAAAATGTAAGATACATGACTGTCGCACAGAACTTGTGGGATACATTACTCTCGCACACAGCTATAGGAGACTCGACTGTGACACAGAACATGTGGGATACATGACTGTCACGCAGAACATGTGATACACATGACTGTCACGCAGAATATGTCGGATACATGACTGTCACAAAACATGTGGAATACGTGACTGCGCCTTTCCATTTCTTGCCAGTGTGACGCTAACCATATACTGGCGCGAAAACATGAACCCTAAAACCGCGTAATCACCGTAACACGGTGATATTTGTGTGCAATTGCCTTCTTAATTGCTAATAGAATATGCCTGAAAATTACACTTCTGGATAATAACATTACACTGGAAAGGGAGAGGGTTGTGTTTGTTATACTGGGCACATCAATGTCAACCTTACAAACAGGAGTTTCTCTTTGTTGCGATATTTTTTTCGTCGGCTCTATTTGGAAACAAACATTCGCGTTAGAGCAAAGGGTCATTAGCAGACAATCCAACCATAATGATGAACAGTGGCTTGAAGCCTCGTTTCGTTCTTCGGTTATTTTTCTGGCGGTTCTCTGCCAGCAAACAAGAATAGATATCCCGTTTAATCTGAAAATGTCCCTTATTGGTTACAGGTCAGATAATTTTTTTTCCACTTTGGCATATGTATATAAACTTATTATCTACATTTTAAAACAGATTTACTAGACGCGTGTTTGTTTGTTTACAGGTGGGAGCTGCGGGACAGTGAACTCAGTGGATAACTTACATCAATAATCAGGTAAGGTCCACCGAAGATCTTTATCATCTGATAGATTTTCTATAAAAGTTACACTATCTTACTCGCACTTTCGTCACCAGGAAATAACAGTAAACTTCCGGTGCTGTAGCTTACAATGTACTGTCTGGGCGAGTGACCTTATTCTTGGTCTCATGTCAAATGCACATTTATATTTAAAATATAATGGTCATCTTGATTAAAATGGCAAGGTCTTGTTCTGGTCCGCATCACGGTCACATTTCGTCATATCACTCGATCACTGAACCAGCACGACAATTGACTGGAAAGTAAATTCCGTACATGTTACAATACCGTAGGCGAAAAAAACTGGTAAGAAAAAGTTGACAGTCAAATTACGGCAGAACATAAAAACATATAATACAGTGAAACTTCCCCAGGTTGAACGCCCTTGGGACCGAAGGAAAGTAGTCGGCTCACAGTGTACAGAAAGAAAACTGGAAAGGCGTAAAAGCGTTTAGTTTCCACAAGTGTTCAGCTTACGTAGTTGTTCGACCAGGGCGATTTTACTTTATATTACAGTCGTTATGAAACCAGCAACACTAAAAGGAACATGTACGTCACGATTTTGAAATTGGGACCACCGCTATGTAGAGTACTGTGGGCTCTTAAGTTCAACTAATACTTCAGCTCCACGTCATTTTGGCAAACTATTAGATATCACAGACACTTTTCGTAGTGATTCTTGATTTTTTTTTCTGAAGTCAGGTATGTTCATTAGTCTGGGTCTCGGGTTATAAAAACAATTCACATATAGGGTATAATGCATCCCCGTTGTTGACCGAGTGGTTATACTCAATGTCACAAAAATGTACTGCGTTGCTAAGTCATTTCGCGACACGGAGGCCATAATTTAAGAAAAAAAAACGTAAATGAAAGAAAACGAAGTAAAAAAAGCAGGCTTTAGAAGTGAAGGCAACACCTTACGGACCACAGCGAGGCTGTTACAAATCGTGTCTCAACTTGATGCCTGCAAAAAGACCAGTCTCTGCGTTTTCTCGATTCTACTCTGTGGAGCTTGGCCTGTTTTTGAAGCAAGACAACTTGCTGACAGATTGTACTTATTTGCTAATCTCTTAGAAGATGCGTGGTCGCCCACAGTTAGAAAGTCGTTGTGCCAGGATCTTGGTGTCATGCAAGGCGAAACTTTGGTGAGTCCTGTTGGTGACATTATTTACCACTTGTGTTATCACTGACTAACGCAGTGATATGATACGTGTAGGTGCAGGTTTGAGAACACCTAAACTTTATGTAGGTTGTTAATGAGCTAGAAAGCAAAAACCGTCAGCGAGATGTTGGCTCTGTGGGAAGGTAGATTTGTTTGGAAACTAGCCAGATGCGTCAAGACCAGGTATGCCACACCGCAGACAGGTTATGAAACACGCGAAGCGTCTCGACAGTGGATTCAGGTGACCATCCCATTTGGGATAACATCCAATTGCCTAAAAAAGAACTGGATAAAACTTTTGGAAGTTAACATATTTATAGAAAAAAGGTAGAATACCAATATGAGGTGGTGGTTATAGGCATACATAGACTGAAGCGCTTAATGCCCTCAGGCTGCTAGTTTCTTGCACACGATTACTCAAGACGCAAGGTATTAGATCACTGAAGGCGCAGAGGATCAGGGACAATGGTCCACCAATGAGCAGACACTGGACTTCACTCTGAGTGTCGGGTAAATATAGCATTTTCTGTATCAAAAAGTCGCAAAATAACAGTTGCAAAATTCAAAAGTTTTCTAATATGTACTGCGCATGCGTATAATACGAGACATTTATATTCGCTGCGGTGCTGCTGTTGCCCCTATTATTCATGAAGGGAACTACCCATATGTACAAGCAAGTGCCCGTGTCAAACATGGCAAAATATATCTTGACAAACCAGCAACTTGGATAAGAGTAAATGTTAAGAAGTCATGGTCATATTTTTTTCAAACACACACTGACGTGATATGTTAAGAATGGGTCGAATATATATATATGTATACGGTAGAAGTGCTCTTACTTTCCACAAACGATTAGTAACACTGTTGGTTTTGCATCAGTACCTTGTATAATGGTGGCTGAGTGTGACCGTTGCCTGGCAACGGAATCAGATGCCTTGGTCGAGAAGTAATGCGCTTGTCCTTTATTGTGCAGGCATTTTGATTTTGAGTGCAACCTGCTTCTCACACAAATTTACTCCCCCCCCCAAAAAAAACCACACACACACATACACACACACACACACACACACACACACACACACACACACAAGCGGTATATATGGGGTAAGAAAGCAGGTTTACATCAAACATATACAGGCAGGCCAGCTACACAGCCAGTCACTTACCTTTACCACTAAAATGATAATATACTTTGGCCGTCGAATATGTGATAAATACGACTTAGCAGTAGGTATGCAGAAAAACACTACTCCCGGTTCATCCTGTGAAAAGCAATGAGATTGCCATGAAGTTTCATGAACGCGCACAATTCGATAAATGTTTACTGCAAAAAAGAATTGAAGAAGACTCCTGACTCCAGTAAAACTCAACACGCGTCGTTGGAGGTATCTTTCGCAGAACCCTTTGTCTTGTGAAGTTTCTTTTCGTCCGTGAAAACATACACATGAACCTTTCCGGAAGAGCTCTGACAGGAACAGTAACCGGAGCCCAAAGTCTTAACGTGGTAGGCCTCGTTTTACACATTAGAACACCCAAAAACAAATCGCCTCCGATGTAATCTTTGTCGAGTTTTATTCTGCATAGAATATGCACAGTGAGATTTTTTTAGTGGGTAAATCGTGTTTAAAGTGAGACCAGATAATCCGGTTATGATAGCCGGTAAGTTATCTGGACCTGCCTTATCGGTCTGTAATGTGGCCCACTTGTCCGTGCGTCGTACACGTTGATGTCCATATTCCCCGCTGACTAATGGTACCTGATTTACCATGGGGGCTTCCACAAACCAGGCCCACAGAGCGGGTGATTGACAGTGCAAATTCTGCTTCAGATTTACAGAACAAAATTGGCATCACTAACGTAAGCTATGGACCATATACATGCAAACTGTGTTTATTTTAATATCAAAAATTAAAATTAAAATTAAATATTCAATCCCTACCGATTATATATTGTGCAAAAAAACAAAAAAACAAAAAAAAAAAAAAACAAATGCCCATTTTAAAAAGTTGTGCAAGGTTTCTTATTTAGGCCAATCAGTTCGCCGTGGTAAAAGGTTTTTTTTTTTTTTTTTTTGTTTTATGTTTTTTTCAAAAGCAAGAGGATCGATTTAAATCACCTCTGACCATTATAACTTGATCACCTGTCTGAAGTCAGGGATCTAATACGAGGCATGCATTTTAATGTCCCATCACAACTGCATACCTAGTTGTCTTAGTAACCGTAGTTTCGTCTAGTGAGATACGGGCAGCTGCCTGTACGGGTAAGCGGAATATTATTAATATTTTGGAAATAAAGAACACTTAGTGTAGGCAGATGGAAAGTTTTGCTTATGTCCAATTTAGGAAACACTAAATGCTTATGACTTTGGCATTTCTAAGACTAAATATCTCAAAAAGACGCTAATTTTGTGAGAAAGGGATATCAAGCCCTGTTTGTGGCAGTGATATGCCCCTATGTCCCCCGTGATTGACAGGGGAGAACCCCGTGCTTTGTGGCGGGGATTCCTTTATGTTAGTGAAATGCACTGAAGAGTTGGAAGGGCTGCATCAATACAGAAGTGTTATTTCTCACGGTTTAGGGGAACTTTTGCAGTTTGTATTTACAAAACAGTTACACTGGTACGGTGCAGTTTCTGGCTATCTTTTCTTAAATTGGCAGCACCTAATGAACATTTGTCGCCCAGTTGCTCTAACGTAATATTTGGAACCCTATATATATGTGTATATCAGCATGTGACGAGACGGAGATGCAGATGGATACATTTGACTTATGAGTATCTATATAACGGGGAACGCAAGTCAGACGACGGATACACTCACAGGCCAACAGGTGCTCTTATCCAGGTGATCTAGAGAGAAAGCAGACCGAGTTCAAGGACACCAGTTGCATAAAAGAATCTCCGAGTCGGTAAAAGTGTACACCGCTACACCTATTTGTATAAAATGCGGGTTTGTCTTTCTTCTGTATATCGTCTTTTTTAATCCAAGACTGCACTCACGCCACTCACGCCACTCACGCCACTCAGCCCACAGTCAGGCTACTGTTATTTCACTAAATTCCACCTGTTTAAACTTATTTCGCTGATGCGCGGCACAGAATCGTGAAAATAGCAAGAGGACTGTGACCCTCCTGTGCTCAGCTGACCCTGGATGCAGGGACTGAAGTGGTCCTGTGAATTTCAAAATAACATCAACTTTACTTCTGTTTAAGGCCGTCATCACTGTTTGTGATTTCAGTCTTCACTCATACAGTTCGCTATTCATTTTAAACGAAAAGTTAGAATCCACTTGACGCGATATGTGCCATTATGTCAGCTTGGCTTGTTAAGATCACTCAAGGTTAAAATTAACAACACCAAAAAAAAAAAAAAAAGTAAAATACAAACTTTCCAATTAGGGTTATAGTAACCATGAGCCCATTGTCTAAAATTACCGAGATATAGGCCAATATGTGAGATTTACTGCTATTACTATAACAATGCTAGCACGCACATATACTCTTACTATTTTGTTCGTATTCCAACGCTCTCACAAGCACCATTATCTCCAAGTTTCAGAAGAATCTGATATTTTTGTGAGAGTCAGAATAGCAAAAGCACACACAAACTCATTTAAAAGAGTATATAACAAAATCGACTCGACATCTGTTACCCACCTGTTGAAAGTACTAAGGCTTGGGAGACCCATAGAAGAGACCCCCATGCAATTTTAAAGCAATTGGTCAAGCGGTTTTGGAGAAGATTTTACCGAAAAATACAAAATAAAAATTCATAAATTGCAGCGTTACTATGTGAACATAATTGGTAGAGACCTACCGAAGTTACATGCCCACCAAGTTTGAAGTGAGTCTGGTTATGATGATGGAGAAGTTGGGAACATGGGAGTTACCATGGCAGTAGGAGGTATTCATAAGTAACTGTGGTCATGTGCTGCCTTCTATCCTGCAGCAAAGGAACTTGACAGGAAGGAGGGCAGATTCATGTATTTTGTAGTGCAAAATGTGTTTGGTACTAAAAACTGGCAAGCTGAGAAAGCAAAAGAATAAGAAAAGTCATTCTTGTGGTTCAAAACACAAACAGCTGCTTAATGTTTTCAGAATTTTCATTTGTTTGGCAGAAAAAATATAATTTTCAGATATTTGAGTAACAAAATAGATGAAAGTGCCCTCATCATGGTGGAGGGATAGTTCTCTTGCCTAGCGACATTGGTAGCAAGGACAGGTTAGCAGTGACTTATGAATTTTCCTATTCCCATAGGAAGTATTCATATAAACTGGGATCCTGTGCTACCGCCTAGGCTGGAGCAAGGAAATTGACAGAAAGGAGGGCAAAGTCATGTAATAAGCAGTGCCAAATGGGGTTCTTTGATAAAAGTTACACATTGAGAAGGCAAAAAGCTGCAAGTCATTTATTATGACATACAAGACGCCAAACATGTAGTGTTTCGTTTGTTTGTTCGGCAAAGCGTTATTTGTGGATAAGTAAGTAACATAAGGGGTACCAGTGCCCTCATCAGGGGGAGCATAGTTCAGTTGCCTAGCAACTGAGGTGACATGAGCAGGTCTGCAGTTACTAAGTTAAATATGAATACCTCTTATTGGCTTACATTATATTGTAATCAATCGGAATGTGTGCATCAACCGACAAGCACCGGAATCGAAATACGCATTGAAAATCAGGGATCCTTAGCTTCATCATAGAAAAATTAGATAAAAAGAAAGAAAAAAATGCAGCGCCATCTGTTGAGCAAAGCAAAGTCTAGGGATTTCCAAAAGTATCCGTATGTAATCGATAATACAAAACATGAATTATAACACTAAAATCAATTAAAATTAGTTCAGTTGCTATGCACTTAACGAATGACAAACCTGCTGGAAAATGAAAACAAGAAATGGACAAAGGTTCTATCTAAGAAAGAAAGATGCTGAGACACTTGCAGAACGGCGAGGATTTATTTGACACTTTTGCCTTTTTGATATAATATTAACTCTTTTTGAAGCCCATAAAACCAAACTTCAAAGTGTGACGCCATGGTCAGCGTGGTAAAATAGCATCGACGCAAATTGCCGCATGTTAACAAGTAAACAAAATATGAAGTATATTTTATAAGGTATGATGTACATTAAAACATTTTAATGTCAGCGAAGGGCTCTCAGATTTGATAGCGTTAAATGCTTCACATTTAACAGACAACTTCGGCACAACCCCTTTGGGTGTGTTGGGGGTGTCACATGTAAGTCCCAGCAACTGCTTTCGATATGTTATTTCTCTTTTTATGATCATTTGTGGTCGCGTCAACAGTATCGTACCATTCAGGATCTTTTAAGATACGTCAAATATTTTCTATTATACAAAAAGTCAATCACAAAAGGAGGCTTCGGTGTACATGCACTTGCAGTAAAATTAATACTAGGAGGAAGAATACCCTGCAGAATTCTAAACGTCTTTTCAATGTAGATGGTCACATAATCATCTGTAATGAGACTAGAAATAAACTTACGGCCGATGCAACATTTATATCTTTTCAGATATAATCTTGTGAAATATACTGCTATCAGCAACGACAGTAAGGTGGGGAAGGGAAGAAACACAAAAGACACTTGATGTTCTTTGTTTTTAAAAGTTATTTTTCGTTTCTTTCTCGAGGAACAAAGGCGCAAATTGCTGGAAGAACTGTAAACGTGCAGCCCCATATTCAGTTAATTTGCATATCAACTTTTCTTGCCGAAATATTGACGATAGTGTGATAAAATGGCGCGAACTGAAAAAAAAAACGATAGTCGCTGAATATATTCATTTTGTAATTTATCAATGGAAAGTACGAAGAACACTTTTTCAGGGAATTGATGACAATATCTTTCTTGAAGTACAAACTGTTAAAATTTGCAACTAACAGTGAGAAACATATTTTTTCAGATGAATGACTTCAAACATATGAGGTTGAAGTTCAAGGTCCCACCAGGATGATTTTTATGAGAGGAAACTTCACAACGTAAAAGCATGAAATCTGTTGCTTATTTTCAGAAAAACAAAAGCATGTAACAGTTCCGGAATAAGAGCATAATACACATAAACTTGTATACAATAATTAAAGATTGTTGTGTATTTCAATCCTTCGGTTGAGTATGCAAAAATCAGCAGTAAAATATTTTAGTACGCATCTTCCTCCAAAAAGAAATAAAAATTACATCTTTTGAACACCGCTGACGGAATACGATTTATTGACAACGTATTGCAGCCATGCAAGCTGATGTGGCGGAATTGTCAAAGACGGAATTGCACTGTCCGGGTGTAGAGCGGCCATTTTGCACGCCACCGTAAAACGTGCGAGTTGCTGGAGAGTCTTTACAGCTGTTTGTCATTTTTTCGCTAAAAAGGCCATCAATTTCCGTTGAAGGCTACAAGCAAAAAAAAAAAAAGAATGCATGACGAAACAGAACAAAACAATTCCCTCCACCCACCCCTACCTCCCAAGGAAACATCAGAAAGCAATCCAAATCATTGTCAATAAGAACCGACTCAAAGTCTATTTGACAAATTGATTTCACTATATTCAGGCAACGTCTGTGATCTTTTCAATTTTCTGCTCGATTGAAGCTCATGAGTCAGGAAAGTGAACTGCGGATACAGTTTATAAAATAGAACGATATAAAACGTTGTATTTTCTTATTTACATGTATACCGCTGTATTTACAATCGTGAATAGTAATTTTATTGTTGTTGTTACAGTAGAATCGAATGCAGTCACAATATATTTGGACTTATAATCACCATACCTAGACTGTCCTACAACAACAGCTGAATAACGATCTGTACAAAATTGAAGTTGTTGAATTTCCATCGTGCTCATGTGGAGCAAGTCGGGAGACTGTTCACCACTTTTTCTTTGAATGCAACAAATATGTTATACTAAAACACGAAGTACAATGTAAAATAACCACATTTGTTACTTTTAACCTGAGAACCGTTTTATTTGGAATTGAAGGAAGCGAAATTATTACAAGACAAAACGAGGAGATCTTCAAGGCCGTGCACAAGTATCTTAGACTTTCTGGAAGATTCAAAATATAACTTGGATTTAAGTCTGCAAATAGCATAAGTACTATTATTTTAACAATGCTCACACATCATCATCGTTCCACTTTCTTCCTTTCTTATTGTTGGTCCCGTATGTCACATATCCGTGTACTGATGTTCACAATTGTTCTGTTTTATGTTGTCCGGTTGTAAATGTACAAGAGTTCTTAATATGGGCCGGTGAGCCTGTCAACCAATCGTATTTACAAATAAAATATGTTTTTAAACCAACCGCGTGTGGACGTCAGGGACATCTCAAGCATGATTGTTTCTGCCAAAGCTGGCAACTTGTACAGGCGCGTAAACAAAAGAGAGTGCCCGGTAAAAGGTTTTCGTCCTACCCCTGAAGTGACTTTATGCTTGCGGTGACTGATGTGCGTCCACGCATAAGAGAGTATTTCAGCAAAATATACAATTGAACTCAAATAAGATACTTGTTCCGGCAGAAGCACGGTTCATTTCTCCCCTGGCATGCAGATTTCTTTCAGCACATAAATTGTTGGATCTGAAGAGGGAAATATTGTTTGCAAGAGTGATATCCAACCATAGAGTATCAAGCAGGACCTTGTTACCTGTGTTCATATCCACTTGGACGGGAGAACTACGTTCAGCTACCTTACCACATCACGATGCTATTTGGATTCTGGTTCCAATGGCGGATATTTTAGGTGTAGATCCATTGAGGAAGTTGTCATATGCACAGATTTTTTTGTCAGGTCCGGAATATGTTCTCGTGAGATTACAACTGAATTTTGCAAAATTTTTAAACAGTATTGCCATCTTTTATTGTCAAGCAACACAATCTGCACACCATGGCCATCCTTAGCAAGGGAAGTCCATGTGATAACAAACTTTCACACTCCAGCGATCTCACTCTTCATGTGTGGGCTGTTCTATCAGTGGATACCGGGCACAACAAACTGAACATGTGCAATGTATTTTACAAAGGGTGATGTCCTACAACAGTTCCATATATCATCAATACCAGTCATATCTCAGCCAAATTAAATATACCCTCCTGGCCCGTTTCTGTCTATTATGCCTGTTCCTAACTCATATGTACAGAAACACGAAGCAATTTTACATGTGGTTTGTATCTTTAACCAAACATGTTTAACAAGTTACTCTTGAAAACAGGCTATATCAGCCGAAATGATAAGGAACATTGCAATATCTCGGACGCACCTTGGATTTCACCTTTTTTCGTCAGTACCCCCGTTGCAAAGCAGTAATTTTCCCGCAAAGAAGTTGGCATCATCGTCCTCAGCGTCATCATCGTCGTCGTCATCATCATCAGCAGCAGCATCATTCATACTGTCAGAAAACGTTTCGGAGCTGAAATACGCAGAGTTGTATATCTGATATCGGCCTCTTCTCTCGGCTTAATATTTAAACAAAATATGATAAATTAAATAATACACAAAAATTGAAATAATAATGAAGTAATAGGTAAAAAAAAGGTACAGGCACTTGGCAATGTGTCAAGATATTCGGGAATTCATGTGTGTCTTAATTTGCTCAACGCAAATCGAATATGGTCGGTCCAAAATACTGTTGGAGAAATTACTGCACTATCAAGTTCATTAACGTTAGCATGGTTAGGTGGTTGATGAATGATAATAAACAATGAACGAACAAAGCAAATTAAGCATTCATACTTAATTCATTATTTCAAAAGTGTACAGAAAATACACTTTTCAAACAAGCGGGAAAAAATTAATCTGCACGTACATATTGGAGGTGTTAATAAAATCAAATCAAATCACCATGATAATTAATGTTATACAAGATTAATTGATAAAGCCGACAGTGATAAAGGATGCCTGTTAACAAAGTGAAATATCATACACCTTTTGTGTGAGTTGTCTGTTTTGAAAACCACACACACACACACACACAAATAGAAAACGCAGGCTTTGATTACCTCATTCACTCGCCTAAAAATGATTTCGTACGTGTTGTTGGAACCGAATCAACACAAAACACTCTCAAACTAATCTCGCAGTTTCCCTGTACGTATGGTGGAAGTTTTTAGCCATGTGAGTTACGAGTGTTTATAAGCTTTACATCCCGCGAGGAATTTAAGATAAGGGAAAGAAGTCTGTAAGTAATTGCTTTCGCTGTGCAGGCCTCTACTTTTAGATGAATATAAATAGAATTGATCTCCCACGGTATCAAACAGTCAGTGTGTACCACACGCAATCATCAATTCAGGTTGAGCGGCTAATGTATTGAAGCCTAGAAACCGGCATATTCAACTGTTTTAATAAGTGACAGGTGATATCATAGGGTGCGTAAGGACAATGAGGGTTCAGATGCGTCGTTTTCATTCGTTATATTCCGGCTGTTTACTCATGCACTGACATTCAACATATTTCTACTGTAGGGGATTCAAACTCGCCATATTCTTGACGTACCTTGGTCGATGATAGGACGGTCGCACTCGCGAAGATAGCGTATTAAAGGTAAGTAGATTTAGTTTTAAATTTTATTTGTTTTAGATTAACAACAAATTGGTTGTCTCTTTGCAATGGCGCAGTGGGCCTAAGATACGTTTGAACGCATATGTAATTGATGATTGGTACCAATGCAATCAAATCGCTGCGCTATACAAAATGAACAGGAATAATAATCAGGCTTTAGCCATATAAACACTGTTGTAAGCATTCACATGATACAGGAAGCCATGGTACCTCCACTTGATTATATATATTTAGTATTCAAAGTTATAGTAACGGGCAACTTGCGTTAGCAGGCGAATCCAGAAACTACCGATAAATCACTTATGTTCAAAGTTAGCTCTACGAAAGTTATTTTGGGAAACAAGAGCAACTTACTCCGACCAGACTATAGCTTGCCTGTTACCAAGATGTTGTACGTTATCGTCACCATGAGCGAGATTCAGTTGAAGCGAAGAATTCCCATGGAATTTGGTTTGGCGTTTCCTGTATTTATATCAATTCATTTGTTAACCACCGTACTGCCCACTACTTCTGGCGTTTGCGTAATCATCTTGTGTGACTTTGCTTTATTTCTCAACCATTTCCATGTATTAAAATATTGCATCAATATTTCGCTCAATGGAAGCAAATCAGATGAAAGTTGATATATACATATATAAATGTATATGTAAATTAGTTGTGTATTTGAAACCAAAATGCACACAACTTATTGTTTATCCGTTAATTCTTTCCAGTGGTCAGGCTCTGTGCTTGTCCTATTTGCATATAATACATCGCCATGTACAGTGACAAAAATATGCAGTAGTCACACATGATTTATTGGTTAAAGGTGAAAAAGTAATACATGTCACTACATCTATGTATAACAAATAAACTGTAGGTCAATGCCAGCGCTAAACTCCAGTTATGAAGTATTTGAAGTGAACAACATATAGTGAAAGGGCTGGAAAAAAAATGATGGCTAGTATTTTATTCCTATTGCTTGAACGGTAGAGTTTCGTGTGCCGGACGCTCATTCAATTTCCTTTGATTCCACTCTTACGATGCGTTAGAAAAAGGAAATCCAGTCAAAGCCAGATGGATGGACGGATAGATGGACAGACAGACAGACAGACAGACAGACAGAGAGACAGACAGACAGACAGACAGACAGACAGACAGACAGACAGACAGACAGATAGATAGATAGATAGATAGATAGATAGATAGATAGATAGATAGATAGATAGATAGATAGATAGATAGATAGATAGATAGATAGGATTTCCAATTAAGACCGCAAATTTATACTGTGCCTTTTTTGGTCACGTACGACAATTTTTTCCTCTATTGAGACCATTACCTATTCAGACCGCATCTTTTCAGTCCCTTAGGTGGTCTGACGTACCTGGGAGATTCAATTTTATATCACGAAATATTCATGTAAATATCAAATTTGGGATTAATTTGATGACACATGAGAGAAGAAGTTATTTTTTCCCCCTGAAATGGCAAAAGTCACAAAACCCATACCTAGCAATGATAGGTAGGATGAGAGTGCCATTTGACTTTGGAACACCACCAGAAAATCCCATTGAGACATTTTCATGTATGCAGAAAGGCGTTGCATTAAAGCTTGGAAAATCATGCCTTTGTGTCCATATTAGAAATTGGTGTTACTATTGGACGGTCTGCAGTATAGCTGCCTAAAATGTTTTACAACTGCCAAAAACATACAAGACGTACCACAGTCTAGGTGACTTTGGTTCCCCAAGGTCACAAGTGGATACGCGTTTTTCTAAACTTGCCTATACGTGTATCCCTCGAATCTACATACCTCTTTAAGGCCCTGACATACACGAGAACCATTGCTTATCTGCCTTGGTATTTGAATCATTTCTGATATCAATATGCTGAAAGTAAAAAAATCAATATGAAATGATCTGAGAACTCCACACATGCTCAAATTGTGAATTTCACACCAGTTGTGTGAACAAAGACATTAGAAAGGTAAAATGTAACATTCATGGGCAAACGTTACAAAGAATCGAGACAACTATTGGCTTCAAAGAAAAACAAATGATATATATAAATATCCCGGACAGGCTACGTAAGAATCATTGTTAACCCTTGTTCTGTACAAAATATCAGAGTCTTGAACGACGTGCCAAGTATAGTGTTTATGCTGGTAACTCTTTTTTGGAATATACCCTCCAGATACATCAACTCGCGATACATATATATATATATATATTACACCGTTTCATATTTAAGCCTTATACAGCAGGAAAGACTAATACTTAAGGTTTTCTATGGTTCTTTTTCCAATTAGTTCCCCAGGTTTAATGATGAACGTGCCAAGTATAGTGTTTATGCTGGTAACTCTTTTCTGAAATATATCCTCTAGACACATCAACTCGATATATATATATATATATATATATATATATATATATATATATATATATATATATATATATATATATATATATATATATATATATTAGCACGGTTTAATGGTATTTTAAAATTGTTCGTCCCTTTTGATTGCAAAACCACATACCTTCAAGATTTGTTGACGTCTTCCCTAAGAGGTGATGCTGATAAACCGTTCTGAATATTTCGGAACATGATATTCGCAGAATTAGTTGAATGGAATACATGCAATGCTGACCCACTATTTTGATAGTCTTGACCTGCTAATGGAATAACTAGGGCATCGCCAAAATTTCTACTTTTGTCCCAATGACACATAAAATTGTGAAGCAATCCAGACAGAAATAACCTGTTTGAAATGTATCGGAGTGCACATATTTGGTAAATTCTGAATTTTTCGATCCGCGTGAAGGGTCAAGGCCAAGTGGAACTTCGGGCGACACGACGCATTTACTCCGCGATTAATATCTTAGAGCTCAACATCATGTCTTATTTTTGTCACTGCTCCGTGTTCTGAGGCCAAAAGTGTGCCGATTTTAGTCTTGTTGGAAGACAGACTGTGGCCAAAATGAAAATTTAACAAAGGGAAATAAATGGGGGACACAATTACAGTGGGTCCGTCACAGGTTTGGGACGAAGGTTCCACTTTGTTTTATCACAATCAAATGCAAGCAAAATGACTGCACAGTATGGTCGCAGGTGTCAAAATGGCTGCTAATAAGCCGTTTGGACTCCAGCGAAGAGTTAAGTTAGAACGTTGTAAAGTATGAATAGTCATCTACGGATTAAGAAGATTTATACAATCTTACAAAGGCTCTTTTCTGCCTTGGCAGTAAATTAAAGTCTTTTCGCATTTAGATTAATTAAGATGTGAAGAGTGGGATATGTTGAGCTAAGAAACTGAACCAGCGTCCGGCAATGAAAAGCAGGTGCATTCAGTGGTTGTTCACAAGCTGTCTGCGTCACTTATGCCCGTTCTTTCGACCCCAACATTCCTACATTCCCATCCCACTTATACTGCGCTGGGCTTAAGAAACGCAGTCCCCACGTGTTTACAAACACCAGGAAGCTAACATGCAAAAATCAGTGATACGTCCTGAGAAGTCAATATGGGATCTTTGCCAACGGTTTTGACGCATTTTGTATCGGTTGCTAACGGCAACCAGATGGATGCATTGGTATCTGCTTCTAAGCTTGCTGCCCTAAATACATGTTCGGAAATTGCGCATTTGAACCCCAATGTTCATAAGAAATACTTTTTTATTCTCTTAAAATATATTACAATCATACCACCAGTTAAAACGTGTCTAGCGTGTTTTCTCGTCCAAATTATATGTGATAGTTTTTCAAAAATCGGAATTCAGGCATTTCTGATTTTTGAACTTAGCACAGAACATACATGTATAATCAATAAGTAGACAATTGGGCTATTTACATGTGCTCTTGAATTTGTTTCTTTTGTATCTCTACACATTGGCGTCTACTATTGTATTTGTGTCTTTTTGCCCAGAACCACTTCCTATAAGTCATTACCCTATTCCGCAGTCCGAACTCTTTACTCTCCATAAGCTAACCTGTCCCTGTCTAACCTATATCCATATGGAATATTGTCCATATTGCACACGTTCCTCTGTAAAATCTTGGCATAGGCTGAATCAGCCCAAATAAATTAAAGGGTCTTCAGCGGGTAACTACTCAACATGCCTCGGAGCCTTTTACCCGTATATTTCTCTTTGAGTAGTGGCTCCTTGTCTGAGCTAAATATTCAGCGAATACAACCCACATAATAATGAATAAATATGAAAGTGGCAAATGATGAATTAGCTAAACACGTGAAGTTTTGCTTATAAATGCGGAGCTTCATTACGAAAGAAGAATACCTGTCAAACAAACCATAATTACTAAATTTGTATAGTACAGGTTCAGATAAGAACAATTTGACTTACCCCTGAACCAATATGTACACTTTCTAGCTTGACAGCTTATCATAGTTAAACCACCCTCCAGTGTATAACTGAAGTGGAAACAAGCTGGGGCATTATATTCAGTCCCAGTGATTGTAAAATAAACAGTTGTAGGTAGACCACCTGTACCAATCATGGGAAATCCTAACAAGGACTGCAACAATGGACATCCTGCACCAGAAATGTAAAACACACTCCATTATGACACCAACCCCTCAAACAATTAGCTCTATTTCACTGCCAACCCTGAGTCAATTTATCAACGTAATGTGCCAGGTTTGTGACATTTGAGAAAATATTGTCAATTTTGAGTATGTTTTTTTTTTTTTTTTAAATTGAGTAACTGTGCATTTAGGCATGTCAGAAAAGAATGAAAGTCATTGGCATTTATGCCAAAAACATGTTATCAAAGCAATTTTTCTTAACAGGATTTAAGGTACAATTAGGCACATAATTATGCAACTGTCGTAGGCCAATGCTTGCTACCGATAGCCCCGGTGGGTGGGAGGGTTAACCTGACAAAAACATGCAAGCCTAAAATATCTGAAAGTGAATATTAAAACAGAAAGATGCCAAAAGATAAAGTTAACTAGCAAAACAGACAAGTCTAAAAACTGTAAATTATTATAGTCAAACTTTCTAATAATCTTTAGATATTAACAGCAAAATTATAGGGAAATTCAGAAAAGAATGAAAGTCATTTGTATTTAAGTCAAGAGAATGCAATGAAAATATAATATTCCTTAACCAGATATCAAGTACAATTACGCAAGCTTGTAACTGTCGTCAGTAGCTGCTTGCTACCTATAGCCCCTGGGGGTTTGCCCTAACAGAAAACAATTCTATATAATTCTCCTAACAAAAAACAAAAGGCTAACGCCATATTAATGCCTTTCAAAGATATTACATGATGACATTGAAGTATGTACATCCACACCCGTAACAGTGTAATATACATAAGATAGCACTGACACAGTGGCCGTATCTAACGTTATAAAGGCAAACTAAATCAATACTACTGTAAGAATGATTTAATGTCCCAGTAATGTCTGACTGCATTGCAATTTTGTACATTGTATGTTGGCTTCACTTGAACCAGTGAAATAACTGAAAAGATATTACCTCAGCTGTCTAGAAACCAAAGTCCAACATTTTGACAATGAGTTACAGAATTTCTTAAGTGTATATAGCTGTGGTAACCCAGTAGATATTTACCAACTTGTACACGCTTAAGTATGTTTTTTCTTTCCATATGTGCAAGAATGCTTAATTCAACATCCAAAGCTTATGACGCAATGTAATTCAAATTACATAAAATAATCATTTGCTGACTTTTTTATGCTTTCTAAGAAATCAGGTAGAAAATAAACGAGGTGCATAGTAAATTAGGCCTACCGGCAAGTGTAATGATTTTTTTTTCTTTATCTGGGGCAAACCAGTTTGATGTAATATGACAACCACGTTGGGGAAGTCGTGTGTTTTGCTCTTGGATACGCAAATGCTTTGGCTGATTAACCAATACAAAACTGACCCTTTGTCTATTAATGCATGGGACCTCTCATTAGACCAGACTGCCTTACTCAATGGCATGCCTTGCATGAATTTTTGCATGTTTTCTCCCAACAGGGCTGAGAAGATGTCTGAATCGCAAAGTGCATACATTCGAAGGGACCGGTCCTACCAATCGGATTTCAACAAAGATGACCCTGATCCACCCAAGTCCACGTCACTGCTCGCTCAACGATTGGCCGCTTTTGGCAAGGTATGGCCAAAGGGAATGGGTTTTTGTGGTGACGTCAGTAATTGTTGGGCTGTGACATGAGTCTTTGCGCTTAAGCACACACCCTCATATTTGAGTTGCACAGCCGCGTCATTGTCTGAGTGTACTAAAAGAATATTCTCTTGTCCCCAAAAAACTGTCTGATTCCGATATCGCATGCCACGTTTACATGGCCCCTTACATCTGTATTTATACTTGATGAAACGGGTGTTTTGGTGGGAGGTTGAGGAATGGAGATGATGAGACGGACGGGTTGGTAGAGACTATGAAGTTATCTTAAAAGGTCGCTTTAGCTTTGACCATGAATGAAAAACTTCTGCGGGGCATGAATAGCATACTAAGTGTAAGGTACTAACAATCAAAAAGGGAACTCTTTGAAATTCTATCACGGGCAGTGTGTGATGCAAAAAGGAATCAAGTTGCACCTTCAACTAAAGCCATTGGCCGCTCCTTTTTCCTGTCGGTGTGAGAGGTTGGATAGTTTTGTCATCTTTGCAGCACATAGACGGTATTTCTCGGGGGAGGAGGGACCTAACTGTGTACCCTTGTAAAAACTGAGACTGATCCCTTACACTGCGACGCACGTCACTCTTCTCATTCTGTGCTCTCATACTGTTGTTGTGCTTTCTGAACCATTGAGCATCGACTGCTTTACCCTACTGTTTGCGATTGCATGTGTTAGTTTTGTTCATGCACTGGCTTGATTTTATCACATTTGTAAATTTTACGACGGCTTTGAACTTGAAATGAATTAAATTCAGAATGTTGAAAATTTGAAGTTGTGGTTGAAAATGTTTGTATTTGCAGAGCAGTATGGGGTATGTTAAAAAATCAGTTTTGCCACATTGTGCATGAACCACGTTCGACCATACGGGTATGGCATGCACTGTGGTAGCAATATACAAGGTTGGGTCTTTTCCTGGGCGTTTTTTGTCAGGTGTGTGCATCTGTGGAGATGTTCAAACGCCACTTTATCTCTCAAACACTAGGATTTTAATTTTCCGTTTTGCAAGGGCAAATGAAAACGAGAATGTAGTCAAATCGCCCCAGAGTGCCCGGATGTCAAAATGTAGTCTGCTTCAATCTTTTGTTTAATCTTCTTGGTAACAGAAAGTATTTTGCATTCGAAATGTAGAGCAGGCGCACAAAACGATGTATCATGCGGGGGGGGGGGGGGGGGGCGCATATCTGCTCCAATTAGGAAAACCCTTGTTCAGTCTATCGCCAACCGGGCCAGGGTTAAATTTGAAAAAAATGATTTTGTGTGTCTTTTGGCATGAAGACGCAGACACTCGCAACAACGGTAACAGAAAGGTTGATGATTCAAGCTTTTTTCACACTCGCTTGTTTGTTGCTGCAAGCTGCCAGTTCACACAAACAAGTCACAAGTCTATCAAATCCAGAATATGCAGGCGAACACAGGTGTACTAAAATGGCTCTGGGACTCTATAATTATGTTACTAATGATTTTTCTTCATGCTTTCTTTTCACGGTCTTCGTGGTCCGACTGTTTCAAAAAGTGCAAAACCGTGATTTTCCTCGTCTCTCACTGACTTGCCCTCATTCAAATAGATTTAATTTGATGTGTAACGGCGAAGAAGACAAAGTTCGTGTATCATTCGCATGTTTGCCTTCGTGGCCGACTCTTTGGAACTCGTGTGTTTCTCTTTTTCTTTCTTTTTTATCTATCTTATATCGGGCGATACTTTCTGTTTTAATTTAGATAGTTACGTTTTTGTATAGGACCTATGTGCAGTCAAGCAAAATAAATTTTGCACGGAGATGTTGCAGTGTTTCATTGTATTTTTTCCTCCTTATTCACAAAGCCTTTAATTGTGGACCTTTAATTGTCTTGACTTCATCCTCAGTTCATCTCCCACATTGCTTTCTGGATGTATCAACATTCATTTTCCTGTGTTGTCTTGATGTAACCATTGGCCAAGTTTAACTCCCGATTACTTCGGCATCTTCGTTTGCTGTTCATTTTTCATGAGGTGCATTTTGTTGAGTAGGCAACACGTAGTCGAATGGAAATTTTAAGGCATCTGGTATTTAGTAGTAGGCAGTAGTTTGTTGCTCAAATAAACGTTCTTTCTTTGTGTACTGTTATTACATCGGTTTGTGTCTTTTCTTGCTTATTACAACACACGACTTCCTCTCGTGAACAAGTGTGTTTCATACTTTTGTATCATTTGAATGGAGCTTCCCAATGTAGTGTGAATGTTACTTCTTTGGAGTACTGCGATAAATGGCCGTTGTCTTCTTTAGTATGCAAAATTGTAGACATTATCATATTGTTTCCGTCACTTTCCATATTTATTTAATTCTTAACCACTGTGCAAACAATACCGGTAAGTTTAAGTTTTAGAATTTTGCTTCCTTTTTCAGTGTACTCTTGTACAAATGGGGAAAAAATCATTGCTCCCTTGGTGGCAGTGTATATAGTACAGTTCAGATAAAACTTCAAGAGAAGGACAAAGACAATATTGTGATGAGCTCTCAAGGGAACATGCAGAATACTAAGGGCTGTTTTGTTCCCGTGCAATAATATTTCGTAGGAAAGGTTGTTTTCTGGCCCAGAGTTCCATTTAAAAAATCTAACGATACACGACAATTCAATGAAATAAGAAAACGAAACTCAGGGTGTTGTTACAAACTCCAGGGTTTCATCTAAAAAAAGCAACACAGGGTTTCTTAATTGTAACCCAGAGTTTTGCGCATTAACCTTGCGTTCTATGAATACATGAAAAATATAGCTTCCGTAAGAGTATCAATGAGCAGCTTACTTTTGGAGTTTGACAATACTCAAGCTTTTTACCATGTAGTGTTGCTTCCGAACTTGCACCAAAACAAAGCGGTCCTTCCTATGAACCCCAGTTAAATAATATCCGTAATAGACCTGCAACTTAACAAGCAAAATGGCGAACAAAGTTAAGACAATTACTGAAGGCCTGCGGCTCGACAGAGATGTCAAATCTCCCAACTTTCGGTTAAATGTGCTAGTTGTCAAAGCAGATTTACTTCTGGCTTCCTTTGTTCCTCCACCATATGAAAACATACTTTGCACTCACGAATGTCACATTGCTTGATCTCGTCATTCACATAACTTCCTTTGTCTCATTATCATAATAAAGCGAACTTTCCTGTTTCTGATTGACGTAACGGTAAGAACTCTCCTTTGTGTCATTGAGTAATTCGGAAACATTTCCTCTTTGTCATTAACGTAATGGAAACTTTGTGTCATTGAGCAACTGAGAAACCTTTCCTCTGTGCCATTAGCGTAACGGAAAGACCTTTTCCTTTGTCTCATCGACATAAGTGAAAGAACATATGTTTCATCGATGTAACGAAAGACAACTTACCTTTGTTTCCGTCCCTCTACATCATCTCCAAAAATAAAGTGACGTCACCGGGCAGATCTATTGAAAACAATACTATTATGACATAAGACATGAAAATTATTTGCTTTAGTAAGGTGTCCGAATGCGTTCATTTTGCAGCTGATACATTTTCAATAATGAATCTGATATATTGAGGCAGAGGGTGACCGGAGAGGCAATTTTGGATCACTCCGTTTCTGTTGAGCTACACAGTGTGCCTATGGCAGTTGTCAAGGGGTCTCTGAAATTTAGCGCATCACCGGTTGAAAATGAACGTTTATTCAGTGCACACGTTCTTGCATATTAAAGCCAAAGTCAACCCAAAAAACAAAAACAAAAAAAATTCCTTGAATGGAACGAACAGTAAAAGCAGAAAGTCGGGGACACGAATACTGTGTAGATCAGACCAACAAAAACCTCACTTCGTGAATTAAAGTTTAATATCCTTAAATTGTCTTTGACAAATTGAAGGCAGCCATTTTGACGGAATCCAATCCCGCAGTGCAACAGTCAAGACATAGATGACTCTCATCCAGAATCCTATTTTGTGATTTTAGTTGTGCTACAGCTTGAACTCATTGGACTTAGCCGCCAGTATTTGATATTACACTTTTGCTTGGTTAGTTGCCACCTATACATGTAAGATATGTAATAAGCTTTGTTAGCCTACTATGTCATCACTGTTGCTTTGTGGCATAATTGCCCGCAGGATGTCAGTCCCTGTGTAAAATTTTGACATCTGACAATTTGTACTTTAAGTGAAAGTAATTTCTTTGCTACGTGTTTGGTGTGCATAATGTTCACATTACGATGTCTCTGTAGACAAGTGACGTTCTAACAAGTATATATTTTTCTACGGTTGATTTGGGCGTTAACTCCCCCGATAATAAATGTGGGGTGAGTTGTTAGAAATAAAATGTAGGAAATTGACATCGACTTTTCAAATTAGCGAATACATTGTAAAGCTACAAAGCCAGCCAACATATTTTCTATATAAGAGTTTGTACAGTGGAAGTTAACCAAGATTGATAATATATACTGAACCCCAATGAAAAGTATCCACATGCCAATTTTGAAGTATTTTATTGTTTATACTTGAAACATTTCATACCTAGACGTGCTTAGAACTTAACAAAGCATTCATTTTTCTGGCGTAAAAATAATGTCACGCTCTACCGACATTAACGTCACTTACAGGCAAAAAATGTCATTAACTGCCCTAATTGAAAGTCACACAAATTTTTCTGTTCAATATGGGATGTGGCCACCTCGAGCATCAACACATGCTATACATCTGCGGCGCATACTGCTGACCAGGGTTTGAATTCTGTGTTGGGGAACATTATTCCATTCTTCCTGCAGAGCTTGGATCAGCTGGTTTCGGGTAGTAGGCCTAGGTGTCCTCCGTTGAATACCTTGGCCTAACTGATCCCACAAATGTTCAACAGGGCTCAGATCGGGTGAGAACGCTGGCCATTCCATGACATTGATGTTGTTCTCATTGAGAAAGTTCATTGTTAATCTTGCAGAGTGTGCACGTGCATTGTCCTGCTGAAAGATCGCCAGATCTTGATGCTGCTCCATAAATGGGACCATGTGCGGCTCCAGCACCTCATCAATGTACCGCCTAGCATTGAGGATCCCTTGAATGACCACTAGGGGTGTCCGGTAGCGGTTGCTGATGCCTGCCCACACCATGACAGAGGGTCCACCCCATCGATCTGCCTGACGGACACAGGCATCTGCATATCTCTCCCCAGTCCGGCGCCACACACGTTCTCTGCCATCTGCTCTGCTGACACAAAAACGGGACTCGTCAGTAAAAAGGACGGTATTCCACTGCTGGCGAGTCCACCTGGAGTGTGCTCTACACCACTGCAGTCGTCTTTCTCTTCTGGGTTGGGTCAGCAGGTTACCCCTGTAAGGTCTTCTGGCTGTTAGGCCACTGCTCCTCAGTCGCCTCTCCACAGTAGAACTACTGACAGGACGGTGATTCACCCCTTGAGTCTCACGGGCTGTTTGGGCTGCTGTACGGAAACGGTCTCGCAGGTGCATCAGCCGGATGTGACGGTCTTGGCCAGGTGTTGTCACTCTTTCTCGGCCAGGCCTAGGCCGATCATCTACGGATCCAGTTTCTTGTTGCCGTTCAATTAGTCGTTGGATGGTGCGCCGAGTACACCCCATTCTTTGTGCGATTTGAGTGATTGGGACTCCACCCTCTGCAAGCCCCAAAGCATGGTGTCTTTGACCTTGGCTCAGACGCGGCATGATCGCCTCAACACACCTGAGACCACTGGCTTTTTTCTTGGCTGAACATCCCTTTTTAAAGCCACTGAAAACATCAGGTCATTTTAGCCATCCAATAGGAGTGGTGGTCAGAAGCCATATTCGGTGCACAAAAGTCACATGCATTATGTAACAACCCAGCAAAAGTTAAAAAGTTGTCCTGAATGACCCTGATGTAGGCTCCAAACCATGCATATATGCACACACAGTACTTAGTAACTTACAAAATTAATTTGTTAATTTTTTTATGTGGATACTTTTCATTGGGGTTCAGTATATGAATCATTCCGAGCAGTTATCTCTGCAGCAGAAAGTAAAACCACTAGTAAAATAACCTTGACGCAGAGATTTTTAGAAGATGACATACAGAGAAACAGAGTAATAGTGGATTATTATACGCTTACGTGGTCTCCAGGGGTTAAAAAGAGAAGAAGAAATGAAGTGGTTAATTGTGTTAGCTGCTACTTTTAAAATATAACCGCCACTCACAACCTGGCGTGAGGCCAATTTTGTTATCTTCTTTGGCGTAGAAGAATGAGCAATAATATATCGGTGGCCTAATCTCAAGCCTCTTTCCAAAGTAAATAGCAAAGCCAGAAACGTACACGAGCAAAATCAAGAAAATAACCCTAAAAACACACACACACACACACACACACACACACACACACACACACACACACACACACACACACACACACACACATACACACACACACACACACACACACCAAGACAAAAAACAACAACCCAAATTTGAAGAATTTTGTAGCTTTTTTTAATTGAAGGTTAGCTTTTTTAATTGAAATTAAACTCTCCATTCTTGCCGTTTCTTTTACATAAATTTATGAATAGTATATGTGACATCGGCTCAGTCTTTTGAAGCATAGATAGTGTTACATTACTCACAATATATTATGTTCAGAATGAGAGGGACTTGAACATGGAGCCTCAGGTACTGCCCACCTGGCTGATAACAGCAAAAAAGTATCATAGCTGCGCGGCCGAATCACCATTGAGAATGTTTCAATGGAGCAGGGACGTGTTATAGCACGTCCCTGAATGGAGATATTTGTCACCTAGTCATTGTCAACACAGTTATATTCTCCAAACAGTATAATAAGTAATGAGTAGACAGATATTCCAGAATCGGCGACTTAAGTCCACTAGCATTAAACAAATGACTTAAATGTATATTATATTCGGAACGATCGGGACTCAAAACCAAACAATGTAAAACAAACCAGACTCATATAATCCAAGTCGTGTTGTGAGAACGAACAATATTATATGCAACTAAAGAGGCAGGTTGCAATGTTTATTTTTTTGTTGGGTTCCTCATTTCTAGGGGGATAATGAAAGCTACTAGACTAGTCAAATAAAACATAACTTTTCATCCAGTGCAAAGCAGATTTCATAGTGCATTGACTTTTCCCAAATTCTTTGACGTGAAGCCACTTTGTCGATAAGACCAGGTTAAAATTAAGATTTTGTTTTCATATTGAAGACAAATGGAAAGAAAGAACAAATGTACCAAATACGGTTCTGAAACCAAAATTATAAATATCGTATAAGCCTAAGATTTTCGCTCTGATGAGATTTGAAAACTGTTAGCCGAGGTTTTTGAAAGGAATTCACATTATTTACATTTACTTTCCAAGCAAAGGACTAGCCAGCAGCTTTTTGTTACAATTGTAAAAAAAATGAAGAGACAGATGCCCATTCAGTTATACAACAAGAGGATTGTGATGATCCTTTGCTCTCCTAACCAGACATGCAAGAATGAAGCTGTTCTGTGAACTTCAGAATGATATCATCCACCATCACAGGTGATAAGGAGTTTTCCTAATTTTGATGATTTCCAAAAATCAGAAAATGACAGCAGCACTATGTAGTGAAACCATTTGGTGGAGATAAGTCCATACGCATTCCCAATAAGTTTAAAGAGGATCCAATCCAAAGTATGGGAGAAAAAATCAAGAAAAGTGCAAACGCACAAAAATTCTTTAAAATGCGAAAAATAATCGCAGCTTCATCTGTTGAACAGACTAAGATCTAGAGGTCTCAGCCAAAATGGCCCCTATGCAATTGCCAAGCAATTGCTTGAGAGGTTCATAGAATTTTTTTTAATATAAAAGGGAACAAGAAAATTTGTGAAAAAAATCTTTAAATCATTGGAACGTGACTGTTTAAAAAAATTGGTACATCCTCATCAAGCTTGACGCTTATATGGTTGGCGGTTTTGGAAAAGAAGTTGAAGATGTGAATGTCCATTGTTAGCGGCCGGGTACCCAAATTGAAAAATTCGGTCAGAATCAGAGATACAGAGTATCACTACCTGGTAAACAAGTTTGTTTTACCGTGCCACAGGCTACATTTTGATAGAGTTTTAGAACAAGAGAAGTGGAAAATAGTGAAAACACACAAAAATTCAAATATAGAAAAAAATCGCAGCGAAACCTGGTCCTTGTATGGTTGGCCCCAGAAGTACCTCTATGCAATTTTCAAGCAATCAGCCTAGCGGAATTTGGTCAGAAATAAGCAAAAAATGAACATAAATTTTTTTAAAAATCACTGGAGCGTGACTTTTTCACAAACTTGTTCGAGACCCACCCAAGGTACGCTCATACCAAGTTTGAAGTTAATGTGGCTGAAGGTTTTGGAGAAGTTGAAAGTGTGAAATGTGAATAGAAGGACGACAGATCACCATCCATCCAATAAGCTCAGCTGAATGACAATTCAGCTGAGTTAAAAAAAATACCCGCTCCCGCCAATCCAAATGCCAAGTTGATCGTGAGTTCTGATGGAAGTAATGCTGGGACCTCAATCATATCATCATAATGCAATATGCCGTTGGTTTAAATCTCATTACATTGGGCAACAAACTGTCAACTGCCATTTGCACTTATAAATAATATCATCACTCTTTCACCCGATGTTCATTTGAGAAACACAAACAAACACACCCAAAAATACAACACCAAGGTGGAACCTGTAAACACGACACTTTGGGACTTTTCAGCAGTGAAAACATTCTGCTAACGTGCGTGTAAGATCTATCTTCCCTGGCTTAGGTCTTTTAAGGCCATAGGTACCAGCGGGTTTCTTTAGTTTCATTTCTTTCTTGAGGGTGTCTTTGATATCGCCAAGGTCACAAGGGACGCGCACGGCGCCAAGAAACTCGACACTCTTTTACACGGACAGGCCTCCAAGGTAGTTGACTGAGAGTTTCATCTGATAATGGTGCAGTGTGACCTGTTAAAACAGCAAGGTCGTGCGAGGTAAGCGTCTGCTGCTCCCAGTGGATTGCAGTGCGCCTTCAGTTCACGGCCGAGTGTACTGACAGTACATGGCTTCGTGTCGCCTTGTTCTTCGACAAACTCGTGGAGGCACAATATGGTTTAGCAACCAAAAAGCTGCTCCCAGTGGGTCTCTCTTTATGTTTGGGTGTCAGTGGCACAAAACCATACAAAAGATTGTCTGCAGTTACATTGAATGAGAGCTAATCCCAAAGTTAAAGCTACCAAAAAGAAGCCAGTGTCGGGTGTGATCCTTGGCCTATTATAGCAGTTGGTGTTGAGTACCATACTCTCTCTCTCTCAACGCGCAAAAATATTCGGACTTTGCACCTCTGACGATCTGGTCTGTGCACTGGCACTATATTTTGCATTGTAGCTCATAGTCAGTGCTGCCGTCGCTCTGAAATATTCTTGTAGGCGTATATGTATAAAGCACTTGTACACATAGAAGAGAGTGAGTCATGCCTCGAGCCGTTATGGCCACCTCATGGTGCACATCTGCCGCCAAGATTGTTTCTGGTCAAGTCAATGTTAGTCAGTGGTTATATTGGTACATTTGTTTCTCAGACAGGTACAATGCGAAGGGAGTGTTGTTTCTTTTGATGATGGAAAACATTCTATGGATGTAAGTTTCCCAGGTGTGCAGGTGCTTATGCAGTGTGTCAGAATAAATCTTTTTGTAACTGTTCCAGTAAGATGCGTTGGTGCTGTTTGCTCCATCAGTGGCTTTGAATCGCATCTTTTCTTAAGATATTTACTCCCGATTGTGGAACTATTTTGTCTTCTTTCATTTTTGATCGTAGTTGTGAGACCATCAGGTGTCAATATAAGTCGAAAATCAGTCCTAGTCTAAAACCGTCCACATCTTGACAAGTCTATCAACATAGACATCACCAGACACAACAGCATGACTTGAATAGTCATCAAGCAATACATTATTCAGTGAACAGCTAACAAGGATAAGGTGTCATATTGATAACGTGAAAATAATGACCGTCGTGAAAAAGAGAAGTGGACAACAGTTTTCAACAATGTTAGATAGGCTGCACCGAAAATCCGAGTAAACAATAACCACCCAGGATCAAAAAGCTTCAGTCATCAAACAAGCCAGGTCATAATCCAGAAGTTCAAGTAGACATACCAGCAACTTTATGGTATTTTTACATATCAGTCAACAAATATGAAGTGCAGTATGAAGGGGAAACATCTCTCTTCTGACTTGAGACAGGTCCCAACAAATTTAGTAGTAGTAGTAGTTTAGTTTAAATCGATTTGACGCCAGCAACTCTCATCTTTAAGAAATATCTTGCCTCTTACACTCAAAATATAAAATGTCAGTTACAATTATTAGGTTAACATATTAATTACATCATTTATATAACATCTCCAATCCACTGGATATCTATGTAAAAAAAATGTTCATTTTTACCCAGAGAGCAACCACATCTTTAGTTCACGCAGTGCGCTGTATCTTTAGTTTTCATTTCTATATTACCGTGAAATTCCTTTTTAGGCCATATTACCAGAACCGAGACAAAGAATGTTCAGAAAGTACAAGAAATTTATTGTGATTCAAATAAATAGAACCTACGCGCTGTTGATCATTTATTTAAACTGGACGTTTTTGTTCCGGCTATAAAGCACTATCCTTTGTCAGCCTAAAATTGAGTGCGGGCATATTCATATGTAATTCCTTGCTTGAACTGCATGTACATAAACACCACATGTACTACCATGATTCCAATATTTGGTCATAACGTTACAGCCCAAACTCTCGTGGCGCCAGTGATATGCAATGTACTCGATAGTCCTGCAAAGTTTATTTTGGTCGCAATGTCATCGTAAAATACTGTAAGAAACCTAAGTATTTTCTAAGTTTCTTCTCCAAAGGATGGCGAAATTATTCGTGCCCCAGCGACGGTTCAGACATAAATAGTGAAAATGTTTACAGTAATGTATTCAGAATAATTTGCTTGGCGACCTTTGACCTTTCACATCTGCAAATAGATCATCGAAACAGCAACAGACATTTGGAACCGGTCGACTGGACGATTCATTTTCAGGAGTTTATGATAAGTGTCTACAATCCAAGGACCACGAGACCGTTATTATAATAACCGAGATTAGAGTTAATTTCCAAGTTAATGATAACTCCGAGCTAATCTTCTTTCAATGCCAATTTTTCATAGGGATTTCATTGCTGTATCCATGGGGAAGCATTCAATATCCCAACTCTCACATCTGTCTCTATCCTACAATTTCTCGTAGGCCTTCTCAGACTGTTGAGTCAAGTAATCGTTCCTGAGCTTCACTGACATATGTGATATCGGATAACAAAACACCTACGACAGACTTTGAAATCAGCCATCATATTCGCATATAATCATGCACTTGACCTTTGTTAACATCCTACATGATTTATTGGTATACATTGACTTGAAAGAACAATGATTTGGATATATTGCGCAGCATATGTAAAGCACCTATGGCTATGATTTTATGCAAAGTTAACATATGCATGTACTGCGACCTATTATCGCTCATTAGCATCACAAGAACACTAAACTCAATGACACCATAACAATAAGCCAAGTCGCTATCTCAGCCCAGCTCAGACCAGCCCAGACCAGCCACAGACTGATTGAGTTCAGAAGGTCATTCATCACATGAAATTTCCAGCCCAACCACAGACTGATTGAGGTCAGAAGGTCATTCAACACAGGAAGTGTCCTTTCCCCATTCGACTTGTTTAGTTGTTAAGTTGTCTGTCCCTGGTAGCCATAATCAATCAGCTCATTTTAATGAATTCCCTGGACTAGTTTCATGGATGTATTTAAACAATATAACTTAATTGATGGCAAACACTAGCAAACGTCTTAATAAGTGAAGTTGTAATCCCTAACAATTCTTTTCAAAGCTTTAATTATGTTTTACCTCCGTACATTTTTTTTTCTGTTAAGTGGATGGATTTTGCCTTGAATAGCTTGTGACTTAATTTGAGGAATTCACCTGACTTAGCATGCTCGATTGAGATTGCTATTGGCTCCGTTTGTATCAGACTGTCTCTTTAAAGCTCAATTGCATGTGCAGATGAATAAGAAACTCGCTCGACTGCTTTGAAATAAGTTCGTGTCTTCACGAGAAGCATCAAAAAGAAGGAATGGCTGGCTATGGTCTCTTCATGCTCGTTAACAGAAAACTAAAATCGTTATTCAAAATAGATACTTGTCGAAGATACTCTCGAACTGTGTGCTCCAAGTGACCAGAAGTCGGTAATTGAACCTATCAAGTGGGTAGACAAATCTCAACCTTTTCTGGCGTATGTATCGTTACATGTACCGGCTGAAATTCTAGACAGATTAGAAATATTTGTTTTGTCCTGCTGCTCAAAAACATGTTTGATAATGATTTTCTTATGTTTGCATTTAAATGTGCTAGCATATTATCATCGACAGAAACTTTTTCTCTGATGCTTTTAGGGTGTTTCGGATATATAGAGGGTACGTGCATGGGACAAGTTAATGTTTGGTTTGGGTGTTTCTACTCAGCAAATTAGAATAATATGAAGCCTAAAAATATCAATAATTTTCATTTACACATGGTTGAAAGTATTGTGAGCCCCATGCAATAAGCTAATGGAAATATATTTAAACCACTATCCACACCATTGTTTATGCTTTCCGGGTCAACTTAAGAATGGGGCAACAGCTTTCCTTCGGGGCACTCTGGGCTCGTCTTGCCTTGAGCGCGCCAAGAAAATCTGTTGACCTAGCGCATATCATTTTGCAGAATATGTCTTAAAAACGTCACACAAAATATTGATAAAACAAATCAAGGCAAATGAGGAAGCAGACGACATTTCCACATCCGGGTGCCTAGAGTGGGAAAGGGGTGAAATATATTACATTATGAACAACTATTCCTGGGAGAATTTTGATATTGAAGAGTTTACTGCATGTTTTCGTGGAGGGCGCGTTACCGTAAACATGTGTCACTAAAATCATTGCCTCGAGAAGACCAGTTCCCTTGTTTCAATGCATAGGTTTTGACATTTATGACAAAAATCAGTTGTATTTGGGTGCTAAAATGTGTGCGACACCTTATAATGCTTGGGTTATGTATGCCAAATGATGGCAAAATGTCTCTCAAATGGGTTCCTCATTAAAATTTTGTGTTTTGCTGTGTTACAGTCTGGATCTGGTCCATCCACTCCTTCCAGACACTTCGAGATGGCTACATCAGGGACGCGCCTAGCCCAAGAAATTCACGACGAATTCTTGGTGTGCAAGATCTGCCTGGATGGCTATAAGAACCCCAAAAGCCTTAATTGCCTTCACACCTTCTGCGAGAACTGCATTGAGAATCACGTGATGTCAGAATGTACATATAAGAAATACAGCGATTACAGAGAGTTCACCTGTCCTCTCTGCCGAAAACGCACACAACTTCCGCTTGGGGGCGTGAAGAAACTCCCCGATAATTTCCTGGTGTCCAGTCTCTCCGAGTATGTGGGACGACAGAGGCCATCAAAGTACCCCTTTTGCGACATCTGTAAGATGGTCAACCGAAAGCACCGCGAAGCATCGTCAAAGTGTTTGGATTGCGCCAAATTATTATGTAAGTCATGCGTTGAAATGCATAGAGAAACCAAAGTCACACAAAACCACAGCATCTTCGACATTGAAATTGAAAAAGACGTTGAGTGCAAAGAACACCCAGATGAAGTAGTTCGCTTCTACTGTGAGCCATGCGAAACTTGCATCTGCGTTCTCTGTACCTTCAACGAACATAAAGATCATGACATTACACAATTTGGCGAGGCGGTGGAGAAATACAAGCAGAGTATTCAGGATTTACTCGACGGATGCAAAGATAAAATCGTGCGATTTGACGAGCAAATGGAGGCGCTGACGGAATGTGAACTTGTAATTAAGGAAGCCCAAGAGAAAATCCGCAACACCGCACTGCAATATATAGCAGACATACGTAGCAGGGAAAAAGGTTTGCTTGAAGAACTCGAAAACATCTTCGGAAAAGAACTGCTGGAACACATTGAAAACAAAAAAGAACTGGCAATAAGTGTAGATGGTTTACGAAGCACATGCAATTTAACTGAAGTAATTTTGAAAGGAAAAGATATAGAACTTCTTCTGCTTAAGAAAGACGTGCATGAAAAACTGTCATCCCTGTCAGAGGTGGATATAAAAGATCTCCCGAGCACTGTCAGTAAAAAGGCTAATTTCATACCCGGGACGCTAGACTTTGGATACATTCAGGATATGGATCGCCCCCTTTTGTCCAAGATGCGAGCACGAAGAGTCAAATCAGGCAATGTCGAGGTACAAGGAGATGATTGGCCAATTATGGATGAAGCTGAGGCACAAACAGAAGCCACGGAAACAAATGAAAGCACTACGATGACCGACGAAAGGGAATTTGTGGATGCAGAAATCCAGACCGAGCCGGTTGAAGACTCTTCCTCCGAAGAAGAAACGGACGAATCGGACGAAGAAAATAATGAAACTACAATGCGTGACCAGTCCACGAGCACAGATGAGATAGCAACCGCAGAAATTGGAGTGAATACTCGCTCACGTAGTTTGCAGAATGTCAATCAACTGAGACGCTCGCCAACCAAAGGAGAAGGCTCAGACGGCAGTACCGACAATAACAGCGCCAGGAGACGGCGTCGACGTGAGAGAGGAAGAACGTCAGATTCGACGCAATCCAACGACACAGTCCCAAATGAGAACGGACCCAGTGACGATCCTAACTCTTATTTCGAATGGCGAAAACAAAGGCAGCGGTGGTCTCATGGATATAGTATAGATCACGACGAGGTGTTCTTTGATGCTGATAACTCAGGAGTCCAGACATCCGGGGGCATGTTCTGAAGTTATTAGCTGATTACAGACACAAATATTAATGACGTGGTGAAATTTTGTGCTTATCAACGCGTAATAGCGTGTCTGTTATGGATGTGACGCATGGTTATAGGTCTCTCAATGTTGGCATATATTATCAGCATATAAGCACTAAAATTAATACCATTAGAGCCAACACACATTAATGAACAACACAAAGACACCTAGCATCATCGTCTGAAAATTTTTCGATAGCAAAGATAGCCACTGAGTCACAAGTTACAACGCTCATGATAACCTTGAGTGCTTCAAGGTAATTCAGTTTTGCCGGTAAGATGCCGTTTGCCTGATGCCAAAGTCAGTGTCTGCTAATAATGTTGATTTTTGGCAACAAGCACGAAATTTCGCATAAACGTCATAAAGATGACAAGCAAAACGTGGAAAATATGACATGACGTGTAGTTGCTGCCGTCAAAACTTGGAGCATTGTACACCTATGTAAATTAAGGAGAAGTATTGAATTTGATGTAAGGCTCGACGTTATTATGCGCACACATAATTATTTTATCTATGAGCCGAATATATTTTTAAAAATCGGTTTTCCATTTATTCTGATCTCGATATTATCGAACATGATATCAACATATTGGCCTATTTTCTCCAAGAAATAATGTACATAATATTGAACACGGATTTTTATGTAATGACATCGGCTTCCAAATTATCGCCATGTCTTTAACTCTAATCTGCAAAGACTGAAATTTTTCGAATGTAATTTAAACACGTGGTCAAAAGTGTGGGTGCCTTTTGAAGGATGATAGAATTTGTTTTCACTTGTAACGTGCCGGTGGAATATGCAATAAGCTGTGGAAATGAGGATGGAATTAAAATCACTCTCATGTAGTATTTCACAAAATAATGCATCCATTACGGTAAAATTTTATGTGATTGTATCGTGACAGTGATTGTCGTCACTGTATTATTTGCTATGGATAGGCATGGAAATATGTGCAGATAGCTGAGCAGATGTCATGAAAGCTGTGGTGGGTTAAGTTCTATATTGGGCTCGAATGAATCAGACAACAAAAATGGCGCATCCACTGTGGCTTAGGGTCGAAATGTCCTGGGCTAACCCTACTGGAAGGCGGTAGCTCGTAGGATATACGATACGAAGTTAGCCTGGCATTACTCGGCTCTGCCATACGCGAAGACGAAGCCACGGACTAGATGCACTTCTGTACTTCAATGCGACTAAAAATAACTCAGCAGAAGATAGAAGCCGGCCAGGGAAAGATAAGAAGATACAGTTTGCCTCTCCTTATTACTTTCACGCCTGTTACGTCACACAACAAATAAGCTAATCAAAAATGTACATGTTTGTGCTAAAGGTTGTTCATTCGACAAAATGCGAGATCAGCGTAATAAAGGATGACTAGTTTTAGAAAAATGTATAAATGACCCAATCAATGTTTTAGTTGGTAGCTTTCTGACCATTGGCACCATCGTGTGACTGCAATATGTCTTGGATGAATGGGCATATCAAGTGAAAGGGCGATGACTCCGGGGTTCTGAATATAACACCAGGAAAGCATTGAGTGAGTGCAGAACTTCGAAAAAGAATTATTGTGATGTGTGTCACAAATATATGCTGAGACTCCGAAGCCTTGTGGTTGTGTTCTTTTCCAGTATTATTTGTGTTAGATATCTTAGTTGTCATGGCAACCTATTTGGAAAGTGCGGTTTTTCCAAATACAACATGGTCCGTCTCAGTGATAAGCCAGATTGCAGGCCACAGTATTTTATATGAAGAACACTTCTATTAATTTAAGCAGGTGACTATTGACGTTTAAAAATGTACGCTGTATTGTGTCATTGTTAAATAGATTCCAAAAATTGTGATGTGGTATCTGTATACTGATTCCAATGGCAACGTGTTCCGATTCTCTGTCAGCTAATCGTATGTGAAGACAAATTCAGTGATGCATATCGAATCGCTGTGCCGAAAAAAAAAGGAATGAAATACTGTGGTGTTACTCTAACGTGAAATCGGTGAGCACGTGATGATTTGCTACGAGAAAGCAGTCTGTGTGTCGAGCGATGTGATTCATTGGTGGACCAACGTTGTCTTCGTATCCTCATGGCAGCTGTGGCGGGAATCTGTGATGCCATCGATGACTGGTCTTTCCGTTGCGACAGATGAACTTTGGCATTTCGGAATTGACTGTGATACACAAGCCATAGAAATTTTGATGATTGCACATGTATACCTGCACCAGACAAGAACTTTTGGCGGGATATTTCGCGGTTGATGCTTATTGTGTGCAAGCATACCGTTTTCTATGCTAGAATACCATGTATGTCGGACTCATTGACAGCACTGAACAGTTGCGTTCAGCGTGGAGATTTACAAACATTCTTTACATGTCTTAATTGTTATCCGGCGTTATCCGCAAAAGAGGAAAATTAATCCTAGCCTAGATTTAGTAGATTTCATCGTGGTCATGTACAATTATTATTGTAATAATTATTATGGTATGTTTCCTAAGTTATGTGAAAACATTCAGTGCTGTCAAGGTTTATAATATTCAATTCTTATTCATGTTGACCCAGGTTCCAAAACCTAACTTCTGGTGCTGAGATGTTTACCTTTTAAGCTTTCTATCACTAAAAGGTGCTAAAGTTTGTACTGCGACGCAAACGGTCGAGGACGGACCAATTGGCAGGTCGAAGTGTGATAAACACATCTAACTCTTTCAGAAGCATACATGTATGTTGTCACGATCCTTTTCAGTTTTTCAAAACAAAATGGGAAACGGGGATTCAAATACATTGGGCATCGCATTTTGTAGTTAGAAGAATAACAATACATGGAAAGCACGAAAACAAAACAAAAACAAAAGAAATACCAGCTTACTGTCAACAGTTTATTTTCCTGTCTTTCCTGATCGATTTATCACAATAAAGTCCAGGACATTTCATCTTTGTCCCTGGTTCTGTTGTCTACAAATGAGATTCCTGTTCAGCGTCCTCTAAGTTTTCTACTTTAATAGCTTAATGGAACAAGGACGCTACGCTTTATTACAAAAAACACCTCCTTGATCAGTCATATTGTTCTGAATATAACACACAACTGGGTTTTAGAACAGATACGAACGTTGTCAAAAAACAACATGCACATGTTTTGGGTGTAAAAATATAGGCCTACAGTGTACTACCATTGTACTGTTGATAATATTCCACAAATTGTAATGGAACCTATAGTGCTTTCACAATAAATTCTGATTTAGAACAAATTAATCCTATTATGAAGATAAATACAATGATCTTTATTGAATCACTGTGCTAAAAAGAAACGAAGTGCCCTGTTATAATTGACGTAAAATTAGCGAGGACGTGATAACGTTGAATGTTACAAGAGAAAGTGGTTCGTGTGCAAGCGATGGCCTAACGATTTGTCTGTATCTCCATAGCAACGGCATATGGAATCAGTTATAAACTTATCGGACCATAACACATATGTCCCGTCAACGTTCCAATTAGCCACACCCACCTGGGTGTTCGGAACTGAACACTTTAACATGCTTGGCAAATTAGCTTGTGGTCGGTTCTCTTAATTCTGTGTATTGATTTCAAAATCTTGTGCAATCGAACAGAAACATTGAGGGGGGAATGTAAATATAAAGAATGGGGGTTGATTTTGTGTGTGTCATGGCATAATGACGCGGGTGATTGAATCTGGTATCGAGCGAGGCGCACTTCTAGTGCGCCACGCCCACGATGCCAGCATCAATCACGCGCCTCATTTAATAAATAAACTTCATTGTTATTGTTTTCATGAGCGTGTGAGGAAAACTTTATGGCTGGTATTTTGGATGAAGCGCTTTCGCGCTTCATCCCAAAAATACCAGCCATAAAGTTTTCCTCACACGCTCATGAAAACAATGACAATGAAGTTTATTTATTATATTTACATTTTTTCCTATTTTTTCGATTTTTGATAATAATTACAAGTGATGCACGATCGCCAAAGAACGTTTTTTTCCACATAAATTGCCTTGGTTTAAGGGGGGTGTGATCAATAGAAAGATAAGCGCTAACCACGCCCCCGTTACCTGGCAACCAGTCTATCCCAAAAGCAACATACAGGAAAGAAAAACAGTCCCTTTGTAAATGTTCATTTATTTGAACAGATAGCTTTACAAAATACAAGATTCGTTCACATTAGGGAAAAAGTATACAAGTTAGTTATTTTTTGGGATAAAATACCCAGAATAACACGAGAGGGCGCACAGGATTTATGAATGAAAAGAAAAGTAGTGCCCAATGTACTGGCGTATAAAATTGTGCAGGGGCTGCATAGCTGGCGCGTGCAGACTCGCGTGTAGACGATGTCTTCATGAGATGGTGAGGAAAACAACAGTTCCTATTCTTTCAATGTTAATCAATAAAGGGAATGTAAATATTATGCCGTAACACACACAAAATCGGCCCTCACTCTTTATATTTACATTCCCCGTATAAGTTTCTTCTCCATAGACTACAGTGTGATTCCAGATGTGTCCTTTCCGTTTTAGAGTTTAGACAAAAAGGTGGACACAGAATTGAATTACATGGAATGTTGCGACTTCAACATTATTTCGATAAATTTTAATGTCATTCTACTGATGTAAACAGGAGGGAAAAGAAAAATACCATTCATAGTAGATATATATGACGTCTCATATTATATATATATATATATATATATATATATATATATATATATATATATATATATATATATATATATATATATATATATATATATATATATATATATATATATATATATATATATTCGTTTAAAGTTTGTAAGCAACACACTTTTTGCTCTATGGGTCATGAATGTTAGAATCATACTTTTTGTTGGCAAACAAAGAGGTTCATTTTATTTCGTACAGGTCACAATCCTTTCAGTAATAGCTTACTTGTCCTTAGCAACAGCTTTTCTTTACTTCGGGAACCAAGTTCCAAAGTATTTCAGTGTCTAAGTGTTACTCTGACCATATTTTTATACTTCCATAATGGCGAAAGTATTTCATACGTATAATTTTTATCATTAACGTGTCATCATCCAATTTGCCCCACTGACAGATGTTGAACGATCTACCTTGTGTTGCGTCTCTTGCATGAACATGTTTAGCAGACAAGAAGCGAAGAATCTGTTTTCTCCTTGGGCATGCATAGCTATTTTTTAATGCTCCATCATGCTTTAGAACCACACATTTTTAATTAAATTTACACATTCATGCACTTCCAAGGATGTTGCCTTTACTTCAGCAAATATATATGCAAATAACAATTATATAGATATATTTTATGTTCGGAACGAGCGGGACTCGAAACTGTATCTTTTGGCACCTAGCTGAAATGGGAAACACACATATCCACTCGACCAAATGCCCATTCTTATAAAAGAATGATTCAATGGAGGTACTTATGTGCGAGTGCATTATCAACACGATAATGCAATATAAGTACTGAGTTGGCATTTATTTCCAGAATCTGGGACTTTAATCAACCAGCATTAAGGAAATGCAGAAAATATATATTTCATGTTCGGAACGAGCGGGACTCAAACCTGCAACCTTTGGCCCCAGTCGCCTAGCTGAAATGGGAAACGCACATATCCACTCGACCAAATCCCCATTCTTAACAAAGAATGGTTCAATGGAGGTAGTTATGTGCGAGTGCCATATCAACACGGTAATGCTGTATAAGTACTGAGTCGGCATTTTTATTTATTTATTTCATCCCTGGGTCAACAGGCACAGGCCCAATGACAGACCCAGTAAAACCATATGTACATATAAATACATAGAATATTATAGGTAAAAACACAATAAATACTTAAAAATGTAAAGAGTGTCCAACTGTCAGAATTAACTGTAAAAGAAACTGGATACCTGTGTTTTAAAATTGACAGAGGTGGAAAAGATGTCTAAGTTAGGCACAGCGTTAAAAGTCCTGAGTGCTCTTGACAGGAAGCTAAAATTTCTGACATTGATTCGTGATCTAGGAATTAAAAACAGGAGTCGTTCTAAAGTGTCTTTGAGGAACATGAAAAGGGATTTGAGCGAGTTGATATGAACAATTGTACTCAGCGGAGTTTATACCCTGTAAAAAAGTCCGATCTAAAACCTTTCTCTGCTCACTTAACATGGGTAAATTAAACATCCTTCATGCTCGTTTGTATCCTATTTCCGGGTGATAAACTGAAGTTTTAAAACATAAATATCCTATAAAACTCTTCTGGACGTTCTCTATACGCTCAGACAAATATTGACATTCAGGAGACCACACAACAGAACAATACTCAAGTCTGCTCCTTACTAGTGATACGTAGAGAGATTTCAGGCCGCTCACAGAGGAAAAAAGAACCGCATGATCTTTTTATCAGCCCGGGCATTCTGAAAGACTTTGCACATACGGCCTCCACATGATTTTTGAAATTCAGGTGCGATGTGAGAGTGACACCAAGGTCCTTGATGTCATATATTCTTTCCAAGCCTTGATTATCAAGCATGTAGTCAAACATTGTCACATTTTTCTTACTAGTGAAAGATATAACGTGGCATTTACGGATGTTCAACAACAGTTTCCACAATACACACCACCTGTATACTCTCATCAAATCGTCCTGCAATAGAAAACAGTCATTCATACTAGTGACTTCACGAAAAAACTTTGAATCATCTGCATAAATACTAATCCGGCTGTAGAACAGTCAGGAGGTCATTTACAAATATTATAAACATCAAAGGACCACGAATGGATCTTTGTGGCACTCCTGGAGGAACATGAAAATGACGAGATGCCAAACCATTGACTCTAACACATTGCCTCCTGTTTGGAGGTAAGAATTAAAAAGCTTGAGTAGGGTTCCGTGAAGACCATAAGCTTGGAGTTTGTGAAGTAAAAGTTGATGGTTTACCGTATTTAAAGCTTTAGCACAATCAATATATATGCAGTTAACTTGCTTCTTTGAATCTGTGGATTTCGACAAAACATCAAGAAATGACACTAAATTAGTAGCCGTTGAGCGCCCTCTAACAAATCCATGCTGAAATTCGCTTATATGACCTTCCACAACAGGGTATATCTGGTCGTGTATGATACGTTCAAGCACCTTGGAGAATAAAGGTAGAAGTGAAACCGGGCGGTAGTTGCTGACGTCATGTTTATCGTCAGCCTTGAAAATTGGTACGACATTGGTTTGTTTGAACCTTTTGGGGAAAACCCCTGTGCTGATGCATTTTTTAAATATAACAGTCAGTGGAACAGCAAGCTGTTCCGCACAGTTTTTCAAAATGACACCAGATATGTTGTCAGCACCACACGCTTTGCGCTGATCCGTCTCTTTAAGTATTTGCACAAAGGACTGTTGCTGAAAAATAAATTGTAGACCGTGATTGATTGTTTATGATGGGTATTTCTGGTAATTCTGCAGGGTTTATAAGATCTGCTTTGACATAAACAGACCAAAAAAAGGTCAATGAAAAGTTCTGCTATGCCTTGCGAATCTGTAGCAGTTTAGTCCCATGAGTTACTAGGCTCGGGACGTTTGCACATTTGTATCTGGCCTTCAAGTCCCCGATTCTGGAAATTTATTTCCAGAATCTGGGACTTTAATCCACCAGCATTAAGGAAATGCAGAAAATATATATTTTATGTTCGGAACGAGCGGGACTCGAACCTGCAACCTTTGGCACCAGTCGCCTAGCTGAAATGGGAAACGCACATATGCACTCGACCAAATCCCCATTCTTAACAAAGAGTGGTTCAATGGAGGTAGTTATGTGCGAGTGCCATATCAACACGGTAATGCAGTATAAGTACTGAATAGGGTATATGTATACTTCAGTCTGAGCGACAAAAAAACTTCAGTCTGAGGGATCAAGTTATGTAAAAAATGTTTACAACTGTTACTTTGAGAATAATGTCATGATCGCTTCGATTTGTAGCATATAATTCACAACATAACATATAATGTACGTTGCGAGGGGGTGGTATTTACCTGGCTGGTACTTCTTTACTTTGACCATTTTTATTTATTTTTTTTTCAAATAACACCCCGTTTAACAGGAAAGTTCTCAAACCATTAAGAAAGAGACAAGATGGTAAAGTGATCCCATAAACCATCATGCAGTGTGCCGGGGGGGGGGGGGGGGTGAGAATTCGGGATTGGGTCAGCCTTGGCTCCGCACGCACACCTTGGACACTGTGTATTGGGAGTTCCAAGTCCTCCTGGTTTATATGCACATGTACACACGAACTTAAAACAGAAAGCGAGAATAAGAAGTTTCGATCAGAAAAAAAAAAACTGGACCAACACGAGTGATTCAAGCAGGTATTATACTGCATTAATACAACTAGGGACTATATAAGCTCCTGCGGGGAAAAGGGTGTCGCCCCCATTGGTTTAACATGGGCTGCTCTAAATATTAGTTTATATAGAAAATAAGTGTGCCACATAGACGGTTATGTAACATCGGCAGGATAGCTAGGGGTATACCTAAGCATGTCACAAAAAATGAAATATCCTGGAAACAAGATAATGACCATAAAGGTGGGAAAAGTGCACCTGCTTTTGGAGTGCCCCATTGGCTTTAGAAAGGGTCGTTGGTATTACACGGAATCCATAATGCCACCGCATGCAGGACACTCACAGCTCCCCGAATTCGGCAGGGGCAGAGTCATTGGCATGTTGCTGGCAGATCTCTTTCAGCGTGAAGGATGAGTGCTCCAGGCCAGCGGTAAAGCGATGATGGGCCAGTTTTCAAGAAATCGCCAAGCTCACCAGCAGCATGCAAGGAAGGTCAAGTCTTGCTTCCAGAAGCACTGCAGTTACACCCATCACTGATGCACGCGGTCCTCACAGCAACTAAAAAGGTCTCTTGGAGGACGACGACAGCCTCCCAAACCAAGCGATAGAACCAGTGGTATAATGAGCAAACTTCACACACACACACATCCTTATATATATATATATATATATATATATATATATATATATATATATATATATATATATATATATATATATATATATATATATATATATATATTTATATATATATATATATATATCTGTGTGTGTCTGTGTGTTTGTTGGTGTGTGTGTAAGTGTGTTAACAGTCTCTTGTGTTAAGAGCACACAGCATCAAAATTCTACTTTTTCTTGTACAATACCTGCACACTTTCATGTTTTGCTGCAAATGCGGCCTATGGACATATGGTAACTTTATTGACATGAACCATACATAGTGTGTACAGTGTAGTCGTAAATATACTGATCACTATACTTACATATACAAAAATCTTAATCACACATACGTTTTGCAAAGCTGACTTCATTTGCTCCATGGTAACAACTCATTCAATATGCTTTTACAAAAATAAGCTCAATATGCAGTATAAACACAAAATATACATAACAGTCAAGCGTGACCCAAAGTGAGTGAAAGCTTATCAAATGTACTATTGACAAAGTCTTGTATTGGTTTACATACAGAGGTTCTGCCATACCCCAGTGACATGATGATTTTTTTTCGGACTGAGAGAGTTCATTAAATTTCTCATAACACCGTGTTAAATGATTAAATAACTCTGCCCAGATTTCCGAATATAAGTTACACTCCAGAACAAAGTGTTCTGCATCTTCGACAACACCCTTGTTGCAAACTTGGCATTTCCGTAGTTCTTCTGGTGTTTTAGGCCTTGTGTGTCTTCCCACTTTAATAGCCTAACTGTCGGCATTTACGCGCACTTAAGTGAAGCATCGGAAAGCTGCCACGCTCAGCCTTAACTGCTACATTAGTCGCTTTTCTCTGGAAACCCAAGATATACTTGGAAAATCTTTTAGGGTTTTTCCTGGTGTGGCTTTAACACACAAGTCATTGATATTATTGCTGTTCATAGCTTTGAGTAAAAATAGACTCCACACTTCACTGCCGTACGATAATATAGGGTGTATTAGCGACTTGAAGAGTTGACTTGCAAGTTTAATGTGTTCATTTATTAGGATTTGCCTCAGCTAGAATTAAATCTTTAGAGGCTTGATTACAGTTTATCAATCGCAACTATGAACACTCCTGAAGCACCGAATTCAATGCCTAAGTGGCAATATTTGTCAGTGACTTCAACCCAGTCAGCCCCGCAGTAGAAAGATTTTGTCGTGATTTTTCTACCCCCTTTATAAAGAATTATAATCTTGGTTTTGGAGATATTTATATTCAGTTTACAAGTAGTTCAATATTCATGTTGCTTGTTCAGTGATTGTTACAGTCCTGCTGTCGATTGAGAAAAGGTCATCTGCGTACATAAAACTATTCAGGTATAAATCATAAAGGGTGACAAGGTCATAGAGCGAATTAAAGATATCTGGTAGATCTATTGATGCGGACACATGGATTACTCATTCCCAAAGTATGTTTAATAGTTTGAATGTAACACACAATGCAGACATTGATGATTTTATAAGAATTAACAAGTATAAAATATTTAATGAGTTAAACTTGTATGCCATTCATGAAATAAAAATTGCAATAAGTAATCTTAAACGGAAAAAGGCTATTGAAAAGATGATTTCGTAAATGAAATGTTTAAATGCAGTTCAGACGTACTAGCTCCTCTGTTGACTGCACTATTTGATAAGTTACTTAGTAGTGGAACCTTCCCTGGCTGTTGGATAGAGAATGTGCTCCCCCCTTTGCAGTAAAAAAGCGATTCGTATAGCCCTTCAAATTAGAGGTATTGCTCTGTCAAGCCACTTTTCTTAGCAGTTTTGTAAACACTTAATGGAAGAATTCACAATTATTTCGAATGAAACAACAGTATACAGCCTGCCAAAATTTACGTCAGAAAATAGAGCAGGACCTCTGACCATACTTTAACATTAAAATCCCAACTGACAAGTATGTGAACCAGAATTCAGGCAAAGAACTCTTTGTTTCTTTCGTTCACTTCAGATGTGCTTTTAACACAATATGGTGTCAGGCTGTATTTTAAAAAAAGTTAACCATAGCTTATGGTGGTGATTTTCTGAGTCTTTTGGAATCAATGTATCAAAATGTTAAGTGTTGTATTAAGACAAAGAATGGCATAACAGAATCCTAGCGAGACTTTGTTCTCGCGGTTTGATGTTACTCTTGACTTTCTTGGAAAGACAATGCTTCTTTGAATCGGTCATCAGCCCCAGCTTGCCTCTTAAATCGTCTGTTTGGTATAGTGGTAGCCTTTGCGAAAACAGAGTTCGTATAATTCCGGTGAGCATACAAGTTCATAAAATACAATGTAGAGAGGCACGTGATACAGGATGTACAGGAAATATATAAAAATTTTGAGATGGGGTTTATGATCTGGAAGTATGTAGTCGATTACGCTTGGAGGCACCTTTTTGGCTAAAACACGTATGTAATACACCAGACTATCCCATTAAGGATTCCGAGGCCAGAGCTTCTACATAAATCCAGTAGTTTTTAACCGTGGATACCTGGCCTTGTTTTATTTATCCATATTTTTACGAGCCAAAGAAACAACACAAATATAGAAAAAAAGGAATGGGTATATATTTTTCAGGGTCCGCCTTATGGGGGATCCTTTCTGTTTTGTGGGGTTGTCCATCCGTCCGGATGTGCACATTCTCGTTACCGCGATATCTACAGAATGCCTCCATGTGGTTTGCTCAAATTTGGCAGATTGCTTATCTTACCGGACAAGATGACCTGATTAGATTTTGGTGTCACCATGACCTAATTAAAGCAAATGGCGGACCATGCAGGTTGATACCATATAATGTAGAGCGGCAGGTGATGCAGGGTGCACAGGAAAATATGAAAACTTCAGACATTCCGTTGCGTTTAAGGTATGTCTAGTTCCCACAAGCATTTTCTCCAAAGTCTAGCTCTCCAGCTGTGTGGGCATTCATGTCCCCATTCATGTCCCCGGAGAGCATGCATTTACCATATATGGAGTAGTTGGCAATATAGGCCTAAAGAGATACAAAAATGTCATCTCGTTTTGTAAAAAAAATTGTTCCGTGTGGACTTACATTCACAGACGCTAAGTATACATCTTGTAAGTTAAAAAAAAATGATTTGTGAAGTTGTAGCCAAATTATTTCTGAATTACTTGGATTCCTGTTTTCATGCCTTTTCTTGATACAAGTGACAATACCACCAAAATGTTTCTTTGCTTTGTGTGACTTTGGACGTGGATTTACATGTATATCTGTCATAACCCCACAAAGCAATGGTTTCATTACTACACGAGCGTTTTTGCCAACCCGGATTTGTCAGTTTTGCTTCCAGATGCAAATTCAGCGAAAGGGCTGCCACATGTGCAAGATTTATATTCTCTAGATTTTTTTCTCTGTCCTTTGATAACTTAATTATGTACCTTGTAGATGACAGTATACTTATATGATTGTTTATGTTTATATGTGGGACAAATGAGTCTCTTTTGAGGTCAATACATGTACGGTCAGACATGCTACCCCACCAGGGGCAAAATGTGCAGCTGTGAACAACACAAAAGAGTTGCGGGCAACAAGACAAGCTGTTAACCACAAGTTTAACCAATCAGAAGACTGGATTTCTACTGAAGGTATGATAAATGCAAATGATCACTTCTGTGGTCTCAAGTTCTTTAATAATACTGACAAGGTGCTGTCGACAGATAGTATGCCCAGAAATTATAGGCTTTGGTAATTCCCGTTTGTTAGACCGAAAAATGTAAAACATGACATTAAATGTAAATTTACATCCAACGTTGGCACCAAACCATTAAATGTAAATGCACCACCAAATGTTATCGGTTTATATGCAAATAGGTATGGAAAACGTCCCTAAATAAAAAGATAAAGCGAATGACATTAAATATAAATATCTTCCGTTACATGCAAACACCCATCTATCAATATACACAAACGAAAGCATTTAGGAAAAATACATAATGCAGCCATTATAAACAGGGGATATCAATAGTCGTCTTTAGATGCCTACTCAGTTTGGGCCATACATGTGACCAAGAGCATAGTTGTGTTTGATTGCAGAAAGTGCCCTCATCCTTCTTTCGATACCTGTGCAGGTTAGGCCATAAATTGTACCAAAATATGGACGTATTTTACGCCAGCCTCCAACAAAAATATGTACTGGGAATGATGCACAGTTGATCGTACACGAACAAAATGCAAACAGTTTAGTACTGAACTGAGGGTATTTTGATGTGCATATATGTGTGTGTGTGTGTGTGCAATTAGTGCTTTTGTCAAGTGTTCACAATATATGTTGCATTTTACTTTTTAATCTATGTACATGAATTTCAACAATAAAACTAGTAGTACAGTACCAGTAGCTGCAGCGACAGTAGCAGTTGTGGTAGAGGTATTGAGTCTTTTTTAATTGGGTTTTTTTTTTCGGAGGACTGAAGATAAGGAAAGCCTGATACGGTCACTTGTCATGACATTTGTATTATAGAACTGGCTACAAGCAAAGCTAGGTTCGCTGAAAAAACGTATATGTTTTATATTTCAAACAATGGTACGTAATTTGCTATTTTATTTTATACTCTATTGGCAAACGCAACAATAAGTATATTTTTCGCTGTATTTATATTAAAGCATAATTGTACTGTGATTAAAAAAAATTCAATAAAAAACTGCAGAAAAACTACCCTTACTCAATATACTAATTTGAATCTATAAAAAATGGAAACAAGTATGCTTTTTGATATTTTTTCCTTCCATGTGATCATATAATTATATCTTACATACGCTTTATTCTGTTAAGAAAACCTATAAATTCTTCCATTTCCCTTACCTTGAACTAATTTGCATATACTGTATTATCTAATCTGCATTTGTATACCAATATTTTATAAAGAAACATTGTTTTGTACACGCTGAAGACTGGCAATTAACATGGAAAACGTCAACCTTATTTTTCTTTCTTGCAGTCATAATATCAACACATTGGCAAAAAGCTTTTGAGAAGAAACTAGCATTATAGGGACTTGTAATGTATTACACAATTTTGTTGCCATGAATACCAAAATTTACTTACATAGAGACTCGGGTGGACTATATTATGGCCTATTTGAAAAATTTGATTATGAAGATCGTGAGTGTATAACACAATTTTGTTCCCGTGAATACCAAAATTTACTTACATATAACTATTACTGTGCCGTACAGTAAGATCGTCACACGCTATAGACTCGGGTGGACTATATTATGGCCTATTTGAAAAAATTTGATTATGAAGATCGTGAGTGAAGTCCAGCCCAACAAGGACTCGATCCATTCCTCACGGTCTCACTCGTTGTTATACCAGGGAAGTGCTGTAACTGGTAATACATATGCATGGGTGATTACCTTAATTATTCAAATTAAACCGAAGAGCATAAAAAAAAACCGCGGAATGCAAGGAAAGATATATGAAGACTGTTATAGTCCTGTGCTCACCTGACCTTGTATTTAAATAGTGAACTTCAGAATATTACCACGTTCACCTTTGCGTAAGACTAGCATGTCCCTTTGCAATATCAGTGTTCGCATATATAGTTCAGGTGTCTTCATTTTTTTACATAAAGAACTACAAAATCCACTTGTCCCAAGGTATTAGGCAATATGTCAGTTTGACCTTTCAAGATCGCTCCAGCTCAAAATAAACAACACCAAACGAAACCTAATAGGCACAGTGCTATTTGACTTCTCCATTAGAAAGAGTGCATAATCAAGGGTATTTGTGACTGAAAGGAAGGGTTATTTCAAGGCTAGCCTGAAACCCCTCCTCCCTCGTGCCCCAGTGTTATCTACACTGAAACATTTGTAAAGATAAGCATTGTATGTTACATTTTCGCAGTGACACATGTATATTGTTTCATGCTTCATTTATTGCATGAAAGTAAAAAAACAATAAATGAACAATAAGGGTCACAATCAGGCTGTCCTAGAAATGACACCACCACCCCTCTCATTTTGCAAAGATTCAGTCATATACCTTGATGCTGTCAAATTACTTACAAAAACAGGAAAAGGTTAGACAATTATATTTTACATAAAGCCCTTCTTTTTTTTGAGCTATTGCAAAACTTGAACAAGATGACTGTGCTCAGTTGACTCGAAACGGTCCTGTCAACTTAAAAATATCACGTCACATTCCTTTAAGACCATCGTAACTGTTGCTAACATCAACATATCCCCTTATCAAATTTCCCGAATGTAGATAGTTCGTAAAAAAAAAAAAACCAGAAAATGACAGCACCAACATGTAGCAACCAAATTAATGGAGATAAAGGGCAAGTACATTCCAAATAAGGTGAAGAGGATCAAAATTACGGTTTGGGATGAAATGTCAATTGAAGTGAAAACGAGCAAAAAATTTTAAACAAGATGTCCATCCATGGGCCCAGTGCTCTACCACCCTGTAATGTGTTACAACAACATAAAGGCTCGAAACAAAGGAAGAGCAGGGTTGGTGAATTGATGCATATATTGTTTGACTGGGATCACAAAGTTACATTGAAATATTGATCTGGAAGATAAGATTCTCTACTCCATTGATGTCAAAACTATTCCCTACCATCATCAAATCATTCCTCTCAAAACTTTACAAGCTTGGCGATCTATAAAACTGAGGTCACAGTCATCCATATTCCAAATCGAATAGTGTTAGACCTAATATATATATCAATTTGGAAAATTAGGTTATCTATTTTTTGAGGTGTTAAATTTTATATCTTCACACACTCTCTTTGTTCAAATCAGTTAGAAACTTTCTTGACTGATTCAAGAAAAACAATAAACTTGCATAAGTGTGACTTTTCATCATAATTGAGTCAATGTGACCCAAAAAGTAGGTTACCAAGTTCACTTTAATCTATAATGTACTCAGCCGCGATTTTGATCTGTAGGCTCAATTCTCTTTACAATTGATGTTCAAGGTACACCATGCCATTATAAAATCACCTCTACCTGCCCAGCGTCTGAACAAGTAAAGGACAAGGTCAATCGATGTATAACATAAAAGCGATGGATATGATTTATCTGACCTATAAGTTTGGCATGTCTAATTCTAATTAAATTATATTTCCGAGGTATGGAATTTCATGTCTTTCAACACATTATGGCTCATTATGCCCACCAATGAAAAGCACTTATATCAAATGCAACTCAGATTTTGACCTCCTCTGCAATCCCAGCAAATTTCATGAAGATCTATCTAACATTAAGAATGCTAGAGTGGTCATAAGATTTATACATTTGGACCCATTTATTATATAATGCAATGGGTGGCGCCATCAATGATAACCCTAACACTTGAAGTCCTGAAAGTTATATGGGGCTATCGTAAGAACTGTAGACTGTATAATGTTCACACGCAAAAGTTTATGGATGGGCAGACGTACGGACAGACAAAAAGGATGGATGGATGGCCAGACATGAGTGATCACTCCAACCTCCCCCCCCCATTGTATGCTTTTAATTTTAGAGATTTGTTTTTGTTTCTTAGGACATCTAGAGGATGGATAAAAGTGAGTCAAGGAGTCGTTGGTCCATTTCTTAAGAGAACTCCACAATGGACTTTGTCAAAAGTTAAAGTCTGGGTAGCAAATTGAGTGTCAATTCACAAACAATATGCCACTATGACAACAAAGACTGCCAAGTGATGATGCTTGCAACAAATGGTAATATGTCGATCAAATTATGATCGGTCTTTCCCTTTCTGCTAGAGACATCTGGAGCGTCTGGTACCTTCCATTGCAGTGCCCTGGGTACTAGGAAAAACTGTTGACGTATCATTTCTGTTAGAAAGAGGTTACAGCTAAATTATTATACCGAGACAAGTTAAAGTTTATAACACTGTTGATTTTTGTTGGTGTTCTTTTTGAATACAATTGGTGTCCATAATATATCACAGGTGACATAAAATGAGATGCTTAGTCATCAGTATTTCGTTTTTATCACCGATTGAACAACAAGGCACAATAAATTTACAAATTGTACTGTTGCAAAGGGGTGACCACCACGATTCTGAATATGTGGGCTTACAATGGTCACAAAGCATTAGAGGTGGAAACCTGTCTCCAATCGTTTTTTTTTTTTTTTTGCTTAATTTTTTTTAGCATAAAATGATTAATTGACGAGGATAAACTGTACGAGACAACATGGTGTTATAGTAACTTATCTTACCACGAGAACCTTGTCTTAAATAAAGAATGGAACACGTACTGGACTGCTGAAACTGTACAATGTTTTGTTCACAATTTCAAATATAAAAATCCGGCAACGCAGAGTTCAATGGGGGGGGGGGGGGGGCGAAGAGAGAGAGACTGAAGGCTTCGAGCTTTTGCTCGGGACGTTCAGTCTCTTCGAAGTCTTTAACCTTAAACTCTAGCTCTGTGCTGCAGTGCACTTTTGTTTGACGGTTGTATATGATTTTTGCGCAATTTCAGGGACAAAACAAAACTACCAGATGGACTTCTCAAAGTCTATTAAGTAAGAAATAAAGATAAACACAAATACTATTAAAATTTTCAATTTAAGGGTGTCGTGATATTTTTATGTATTTCTTTAGATGATCGAACTGTCCTCGACAATGTTTACAGGAATATTACCCAAGAGACCATAGGGAAATTACTGTCTGAACAGGGCGTCCGAAAAACAGAAATTTGGCTGCCTTCAAAAAGGGCAACTTATATCGACGTGAACAGATGTAGTTTTGAAATATTTGAGCTTCCACAGAATCAATAATCTCAAGCTCGAACCACACCCTTCCTTCAAAATTATTGTTCTCAACTTGGTTGTGGTTGATATCCATTATGAAGGGACCTATTTCAAATTTACAGGAATGGTCTCTTTCTTTTTGGGTAGGGGATGTTTACCAATACCAGGTGATATTTGTAATCGAAGAGTAGCGTATTTTATGAATTGCCTATACTGGAGGTAAGGGGTATGAATGAAGTGAAAGAGCACGTCCCACTTAAAAGTAATCTTTCAATTCGTTGCAATTCGCTTGTATTCGATATGATTTGGTGCGATCAGGTGAATAGTACCATGATACATATGTATGCCCAATATGGGTTGGCCCTTTCTTTGGCAGGGTTTCCAGTTAATATGATCTTATCTGGTTCCCCATTTAATTAAAACATGGGAATATAGCTATTCGGTCAGACACACACATAAGGATGAAAGCATTGAGGAATTCATGTTATCGATAGTGGTTCTGCTGACTGAAAAGCACATTCCATTTTCAGTATTTCAATTCATTTTTACAGCATGTTCTTCCCACAGACATTTTGCTATCTAGGTCAGTAGCAGTCACTATAGGTCGATGTGCAAGGTGCGACGACAAAAAGAACAAACATCAAAACTTGAGCCACTATGGACACCACCAGAATCTCTAGTAGAATTACAAAAATCCCAAACGTCCATGACAATAGCAAACAGTATATGGTAAGGCAGAACGGAACTGCTGAAACCACTTGTTCTGACTGGTTAGAATGGGCTCTCCCTTATATTACACACGTTTCTGTGGCCTTTTTCACCTTCCCAGACTGTTACGATACCCACCTTCAGAATATTCTAGATTGTAGTCGAACTAAAAAAAAAAAAATGACAATGATGAAATATCTTTAACAATAGCAATATATTAATCACAAACCAGTACAAAGTAGGTAAATGAAATTATAAACTTGACTATGCTAATACCCCAATAATAGACCATGTAAAAATCCTGGCCTATAGATGGCGCTGCAGTACCAGCAAGCCTTCCCTGGACGGCGCCATGTTGGATTCGCATTGAGTGCAGCGGTGAACGCAGCGCTAATAGACTTAACCGGGATACGAAATTACTTGAAGAATGGGTTTTAGTGCGCATGCGCAGAGGCTAGGTAATTTCGTATCGCTACGGGTTTTCGGTTTTTCCAATTCTCATGTATGGATATTGGATAAAGTTTCATTAAATGCACAACAAATGTTATATCTAAACCCAATTTTAGGTAGATATACATCATAGCTTTGTTACAAAACCGTGTGTTGAGTTTGATGTGCGTATTTAACACCATTAATGAATAACTTTCATTATTCTTAACATTTGAGAATATCGATCTCAATTCTCATTAAATGACTGCCCTTTTACCTTCAATATGTCAAAATTTGTAATTTTAATCGAAAGAATGACAGTGAAGGGGATATACAAATAGTTAATAATGTGACAGGTTTTAGAGATTTCCTTAACGGTACCTCACACTTAACTTTCACTTTGCGTCGTAAAGTTAATGGGTTTTGCCACTAAATTTCTTTCTTTTTACTTTTTTGCCTGTGGCAGCTGTGGTTCTCAAATACTTAACTGTATTCTTAAAATAATTCCTTAAAAGAATATCGATGTAAGCAAATTGTGATTGCTGATACGGTGACAAAAATGAGTGGCAAGATCAAAAACTAACCTGGAGTTTTTGCCTACATTTTTACTTTAGACTGTTATTAAGTTTTGGACCTAAATTGTCCATTTTTTTTAATTTCTTTTTGCCATTTAATATCTATATCTTACTTTTCTCTCTCACTGTTGTCTTTTTTGATTATTGAACACTTTTTCTTTTAAAGGAGAAAAAGCATCAGAAATACTTGGGGCATTGAGGCATTGACAGTCTCATAACTCACAAGAAGGGCAAATAGAATATTACAGAATAACATTTTTTCCTTTCCCCTAACATAAAAATTTTTGATATTATGCGAATTCATTTTACAATGTCAATATCATAAAATAATCAACTAAACTAAAGTGGATTATTTAATCTACATATGGGGACCTATTTGTAAACTTCCAGGTGTCATAACTTGACAACCCCCCCCCCCCCCAAATAAAAAATGAACCATATTTCTCCTATGTGGATTTACCTCCAAGACAGGTGGTGAAACAGACGTTTCACAGTAGAATGATATCAAGGACAAAAAATTGCTGCAAGCACATGCATTTGTGCACTGCTTTCGGAGACATTTGTGTTGTGTGTTCTAACCTTTCATTTTTGATGATTAATGTAATATGGGCTTCCAAATTTACAACAATTAAAGCCAATAGACAAAAATATGAAAGTAAGTAAGGAAGTGATTTTATTGAAATAAAATACAGAGGTCAATACTGACCTATATGTCGTACAACCGTGTAAGGTTTGACACAACTGTGCCCAGTAAACATGATATTAATAGTACTACAACATGAACACACTAAGTACAATACACTACAGAATATCCACATTAAAAATTATCTTATTTCCACAAGACTACACCCATGTACCAGTGTCTTCTTCACATGTGAACAGACATGAATATGTTGTGTTGATAACTAATAGTAAACAGGATTTTCCATTATTTTGTAGATACAGTGCATGTGCTTGTACATTGTGTGAAACATATACATCTCTTGTGTATCTTATGTTATTGATAAAGTACATGTAATTGTACTTCAGTCATATTATATTCTTTGCCATTTCATGATGTTAATAATTAAAGTACATGTACTTGTACTTTCAGTTCTTCTGTATTTCACGATACTATTATGAAGTTCATGTACATGACTTCAGTCAATTTTATATATCATTCTGTAGCTACTGATGTCGATAAACCACACGTATCTATACTTCAGTCATATGCTTTTGCATTTCATTTTATATTAAAGTACATGTACTTATACTATTATGAAGTACATGTACTTGTACTTCAGTCAATTTTTATCTCATTCTGTAGCTGATGATGTTGATAAAGTACATGTGCTTGTACTTCACTCATATTCTTTTGCATTTCATGATGTTATACTAAAGTACATGTAATTTTACTTTCAGTTTATATTGCGCTACTACTATGAAGCACATGTACTTGTACATCAGTCAATTTTGTCTACTTCTGTTGCTGATGATGTTGATAAAGTACATTTACTTGTACTTCACTCATACTTGGCTCCTGTAACTGATTGTCATGAAGTACATGTACTTGTACTTTCATTATCTGTACTCGTGCTTCAGTAAAACTTATCTCATGTAGCTGATGATATTGGAAAAGTACATCATGATGGTGATACATGTAGTTTCAGCAGTTGCTATCACAATCTGTATTTCTTCATACTTCAATGTCTACAAATTGCTATTGTTTTACATTTGAATTTATTCGCTTTGCCAAGCACATTACATTGTTATAAATAATGTTAGGTGCTTGTTGCCCAGTGTGCCCCACGGGGAGGGGGAATCAAATCACACACCATAAAAAATTGAAAGAAAATCTTAATATAATAACATAAGTTTTGAAATTTTCCTGAGGACTTTGAATTGCTCACATTTATTATTATTACTTTATTTACATATATTAAAAGAATTCAGGTAGATGTAGTCTTCTGATACAAAAAAAAGGCTGGTGAGCACAGATTAGAATTTAACCAGGCCAAAGCAGTGCATATGCATCTGTTGTACACTGAAAGGGAGAAATAAAAGCATTGCATGCTTGGCAAAAGGCAAACAACAAGAACAGAAATAAGTCAAAAATGGTAATTAAGATAACACAAAAAAATGACATAATTGTAGAAAAAAATATAGTTTGAAGAAGTCTTCAAACAAAAATTTAGACAAAACTTACTGAAAAAATAAAATAATAGGAAAAATAAAGGTGCAGGTCGACCAATTGAACAAAAATAGTCTTTAAAATGACTCTGGATAGGTTATCGAATGCACCAAAGAACTTTTCTTCAAAATAAGTGATAAGTTAGAGAATGCACCAAATCAATTTTGAAAATAAGCTATTAGTGTTATTGCATGAAACATTGCAAACAAAATGGAAATGTTAAAACCAGTAAAGAAAAATTCCTTGAAATCGATTAATATGTCAATAATATTAAATGTCATTTATTAAAATCAATATATGTTTCAGATAACACTTAAAATACACAAATATGATATGTAAAAAAATGAAATTCTGACTCAATTTAAACAGATCAAATATTCACAATTGAAGAGAGTTACATAACAGTATGACATACTATTTCAATGTCATTTAAACTGCATGGTTCTCAATTCACTGAAATATATGCTCCACAGGAATCTTACCAGATCACAACTTACAAGACCAAATTCAAAAATACTCTTGTCACTGACTCAATTCAAACAGGTCAAATATTCACAATTGAAGAGAGTTACATAACAGTATTACATACTATTTCAATGTCATTTAAACTGCATGGTTCTCAATTCACTGAAATATATGCTCCACAGGAATCTTACCAGATCACAACTTACAAGACCAAATTCAAAAATACTCTTGTCACTGACTCAATTCAAACAGATCAAATATTCACAATTGAAGAGAGTTACATAACAGTATGACATACTATTTCAATGTCATTTAAACTGCATGGTTCTCAATTCACTGAAATATATGCTCCACAGGAATCTTACCAGATCACAACTTACAAGACCAAATTCAAAAATACTCTTGTCACTGACTCAATTCAAACAGATCAAATGTTCACAAATGAAGAGAGTTACATAAGCATGAATCACCATTAACTGACCCTTGCAGTATATATCAACAAACATGTACTGAGCAGAAAGACACTAGTCCCTTTGACACTTTGATGTCTTCTTGTTGCATATGAAACAATACCATTTTTGTTTCTCTGGTGGTGCTGTCTCTAAGTTGACACAATGAAAATGATACCAACAGTCACAGGCATCACACCCTATACTAGGTTGGTAACCTGGCTCATCTTTGCATTCTAACTTGCAAGCTGGACATGGATATGTTAAATGAATGAGAGAGTGATCTGAAAATGCCTGTTCACTTGAAAATCTGCAAAGCATAAACCACACACAATTCCAACAGTATGTACAGTATTAACATGTTTATCTAATTCTGTCTGTGAATTACAGCAAAATGGATTATTTTCACCACTTCTAATGCACTCGACACAAACCCTACTCCCTGCTTCAAAAAATTTCTTAGCATTTTTACATGGTTTCTTGTTTTCTTTTGATTTCTTTATATCTTTTTATTCAGGTTGTCATTTTCAGCTGTTGTGTTTCTAGCTTTTTTCTGTGGTTTGTCGGGTCCGATTTCAGTCTTCCTTTTTCGTTTTCTACTTGGTTTCATGATTTTACCATCATGTCCAACTGAAGGGTCAGTATTTTTATTTACTGCTTCCTGTTCCACAGAAAAAGAATCTAAATCTGGCAGTTTGTCTTCTTGACTTCCCACCATGCTATCCAAGCCTTCAACATAGACTTCATTGTTCTCTAAAGGTTCATTGTGACTGTTTTCTAAATAATCAGAATCTTCAGAAATCTGTTGCATATTCTTTGCATTCTTAACAGTTATTCCTAAATTTTTTAGTGCAGATGTCAACATGTCCCCTAGCCTTATTCCTCGCCTACATGCTTTTTTCATTGCTCTGCCCCCATGTCTACTCCTAGTGTTTTCTGGAAACGTCACCTTTGGAATATACGGGTCTTCATTAGTAAAATCTACACAGGAAAGAGCATGCCTTGGCTCACCAACCAGCCCTGAAGCTATGCGATGACCTCCCTTATGTGGATGTCTTTTGGGTGTTTGCCCACAGAAAAAAGTCCCTTGGACAGGTTTATCATGCAAAAGCCTCAAAATAGTACCATTTTTAGCATCATTCAACTCTTGCCCAGTTGCAGGATGGGAATGTGAAAGCAGCTTATCTATTTTTTCTGTAACCGTTGCTTTATCAGTTGCCATCGGGTCACACCTGCTGACATTTGATGACATTGGCTTTGCATCATTAACTCTTAAAGAGTCAGGGATAAACGGCATGGTTTGGGCATACAATTGTAGTAATCTATCAGGCCTTTCTTCACCTGTCTCTCTGGCTAAACAAGCATACAAATATTTACAAAAATAAGGCTGTCCAAAAATAATGAAGCCATAACAGGTACAAATGCAAAGTTTTAAATTACAGATGTGGTCACCTGCCTCTAACTTCTGATGCATGTCACAAGGTAACAATTTCACTAACTCCTCATAGAACATACTGCGTGCTACACCATTTAAGCTCAAACAAAATTTCTTTACTTTTGCTAACAGCATCATAACAATGCTCTGTATTTATCTGCTTAGCTAAAGCTTTAATATGTTTGAGCAAAGTTGCTGACATAGAGCAAATGTCCAAATCATCTTCTGCCAAAAAGAAATCATCGGTTACCTCTGTGTAGGATTTAATTTGGTCATCTGGGTATACAGTGTACCAGCCACTATCAGTGTGTTTTGCAAGTTTTCCCTCCTTTAGTAAAAATACACCTCTTTCGGCTTTATTTAGTTCCTTTCCTTTCTAACGAAACACAGGTTTCTTTCATGCCTTCACAGTGAGTACATTATCCCTGAATAAATTCCTATCGACCAAATTCCAAACAAGTTCTGCCATTGGTTTATTTAGATGACTGTTAAATTCAACTTCATCTATTTCTTTGAACTTTCTTTCGGTAATATTATCAGTCAATACTAATGGGTTCCTACGCTGTTCTTCTATAATTTCATATAGGACTTCAGCAGTGAAAGTGTCTTCCCATGTTTTACTGAACCACTGCTTTTCTAAGTAAGTTATAAATTTTACCTTACCTGGACTCTGGTAAAAGGGTGATTGGAATGTCCTCTCTAACCAACTTTTTGAAAGCATCTAAAATATTCCTTCGCATAGAAAGACTCCAACTGCGCATGGTAGTCTTAAACCCTGTTTCTAATGGACGCAGGAACATTCTAAGATACTGATCTTCACCTACATATACTCTAAATGCATTTAAGCTATGGAAATTACAAAGGGTGCATTACCAAGTTTGATGAGAAACCGCAAGGCGGATATCTGAAGCTTTATCGTGCTGCATCATAGGCCTAAAGGATGTATTTTCTGAACAGGGCCTCAACCAAAAAAATCGGTCTCCATTATTAAATTTATATAGCTGTCTTGGATCACAATACGTCATTATTGCGGTCTTAAAACGAGCTGCATTCAAATCCTGTTTGATGTCATACCCAATACTTCAGATGCAAAATCTTTCATGTTTTCTAAAAAATTGTCACCACCTAGTATTATTTGATATTGCCTACCTTCTGCATCTGAAGCCCTCTGAATTAATAGTACTTTTTCAAAGTTTTTTTCCAATACTTTTTCAGCTTTTCGCCAATCAGATTTTATGACAATGGCATCTGGTTTTGTCATTGCCAGCTGTATTTTATGCCTATCAATTAATTGACACCTCATTTGAACCTGACCTAAAGTCTGACTTGCACAGGTATTTGTGTTTAACACAAGCATTGTTTGGCTAGTTAATTCTGCTGTGAAAATTTGCTGAGGTGTGTTTCTGTACTTTGCTCTAGACTTATCCCAAATACAACGCATTGACAGATTGGGCCGCTTAAAGGCTTGGGTAGGAGTATCCAGATGAGCCAATTCATTACCTTTAAATTCATTGATTTTCCTCTTGTTCAAATTAGAGACTTCAATCACTGCTTTAATTTTCTATTTACATTGAAAGTAACTATGATAACGTTTTTCACATCTATTTGTCAATAAAGTTTCTGGTCTTTTCATAGCAGTTCTCTTTTTTTAATGATAACATGCTTGACATATTTTTCCAGTCTCCAGAGGAGCTGAGTACCATGTTAAACTATTTTCTGATTTACACTGTGAGCATTTAAGATGCTCTTCTGAAGTCAAGTCTAAGTCACAGTGACTGCATTTATTTTCTGTTGTTTTTATTGAACTAATGGGGACATCACATGCAGTTTTGCATTGGTCAGACTTTGAAGCACAACTTATAACTGCTGTGACAACAATTGATTTTTTAGAAGTCAAATCAATATCATCTCTACACTTATATTTTTCATCATATCTATGTGCTTTGCCCCAATTTTCATTTTCTGTATAGGTCACTTTCAATATGTCATCATCATGCTCATGAACAACATCTTTTTCATACTGAAATACTCGTGTTATGTCAAATGGAATTTTATCTGTGTGCCTCCTCATTTCAGTGCCCACTGGGACTTCACACTTGTATAACCACCTGTCATTTTTGTTTTTTTTTCTGCTCCAAAAAAATCTCTACCAGCATCACCAATGAGAAAGCTTTTGATTTCTTCTAAGGCATCCTGATCATCCTTCCCTTGTTCATTGCATTCAAATTCTCTTTGAATTTTATTTCCATTGTGCAAAGTACATCTCAAAATTATTTTTGACCTTTTTTTGTCATAAAAAATGGCTGGTTTCCCAACAATAAAATTACTTAACCTACTTTCTATAAAGTCCTTCAAAGATCCAACTCTTAACTTCTGGGCTAACCAAATGGCATAATCATCACTGTTTATGAAGTCAAAGTATTCATCCATAGTTTGAAACTTGCCGTAAACTTTCATCCCACCCACTAAATGGAATTCAACCTGAAAATAAGGGGACTTGTTTTTAAACACAGGTCTCTTGGCAAGCAACTTGTCAGAATCAATTTTAAGTTCACAATCAGTCAAATTTTTAGGTTCTATAAGTGACGAACTATCTTGTGATATTTGACTACAAGCATCATAGGAAAGATCATCATTCTGACCAGCAGTATCTGTGCCTGGTTGGACGTGCTTAGAATCTTCACTCACTGCTGATAAAGGTACATTACTGTTCTGTGTGTGGTGTTGTGATGCATTTGACGCACTTGAATGAGAACTTTTCTTGATGGGGTTTGGATTTTTGTTCATTTTAGATTTTAACCATTTGCTGTTTCTTCACTATTGGGTACACATTTTACTTCATTCATTGCATTGCTATCAGCCTTCCCATGGTAGGAAAACGGGATATATCTATATCCCTTTCCCCCACTGATAAGAGTGAAGTCTATGCACAATTTGGTAATTTCCTGTTTATAAGATACCCAAGGACCATGTTTTAATAATTTTGAAATAGCATTAATCATTGGAACTTCATGATCTTTCGAATTTGCCTTTGCATTTTTTTCTTGCTTGATCACAGCATTATCATTGCAATTTAGGTTTTAGGTTTGAGCTTTTGTTGAAGGTTCTTTATACCTTGTCATCAACTTGGGACTGCATCCTTTACCTTAAGTGGTGTCTCTATTATTCTCTTGAATAAACGTTTTCACTTCACTTTTTACTTTTTGAGCAGTTTCAGTCTGATATAATCTGTTGTACTTCACCCCTGGAGATTTTGCTCTGTTTTACTCACTGTAGGTTTCTTGATTTTTCTTGTACTAGATGAACTGAAAAATAGCCTTTGTCGTGATGTATTGCCTTTTCCACAGGTTGTAGCAGCCCTTTTCATGTAAATTGATTCAAGTGTGACCTGGCCACTAACCACCCATTCAATTAAAACACGCCTAACGTAAGCTGAATAATATGAAATTTGTGAAAGGTATTCAACTTTTCGAACTTCTGGATCTGTGATAAATCCCTAACAGCGTGTACTTATTTTATTGAACAGAGTCCTATTAAGGGTGCAAAGGCTTATCCCAATCAAAGTACCCACACCACACACAGTACCAGTGTTGAAAAGGATACAATTTGCAGTAGTCATCTGAGCATCGATGACATCCATCTGGACCTGAAAATTTGTAGCATGCCCTAAAGGTAGGAGGAGATCTGTTCATCCTTCTTGCAACGTCTGAAAAAAATTCCTAAAAAGCAACAGGAATATCCCATTCTAAAGTTTCAGCATACAATACTTCGTTTTCATCTATAGAATACCTTACAAATGAAAAATTATTCCCATTCAAATTACCTGAAATACCACCAAGCTGAGTCACATCATTTTCTTTGCATGGATTAACAATAAAGAGTAATTGTAATTGATCAAAATTTGTACCGAACACCTATTTCAAGGTTTTTGAAATAATTTCAGGTCGGTTATACACTGTTTTAAGATCAAAGATTCATGTTTTGGTTTCTTTTGATTTTTTACTCAAAATTGCTGACATCTGATACATAATGTCATCACATCACTATCTTTTCCCAACCAATGTTGTCAAACTCTCAACAGCTATGTTTCTTCCATTTAACTTGAATACATGGTCAGCACTGTTTTGATGAATTATCCGCTGAAATGATTCAATACAGCCTTGATCATACATATGGCTAAATAGAATACGAAAAGGTTCATCTGATGAGCCGAGCCACTTTTTTCCTCTATCACTTTTACTTGTTCTTCCTTAAACCGAATGATATCTTTGAATACTGAAATGCCCTTTCTGTCATAAATGCCAAACTTCAATTCTACAACTTTATTGTCATCTTTCAGTTTCAATAGAATATTATTCAGTTCTGTCAAAGTTGGAATACAGGTTGCCAAATATGGATTATTTACTTGTGTGTTTTCTCTGTCTCTGATTCGAAAAAATCAATGTCACTAATAATGGGATAAACAAGGTCTACGTAACTTTCTCTGTGGGCTAAGGAAATACATACATTTTCACTGATGCGTTCGTGCCCAGTCTTCTGGACTGGCTCGCATGACGTCTTGTCTACCTCACTCTCATCGTTCATACCAGCCTCTTGCTTTCCTTCACACTTTGGAGCCATGTCACCCCCTCCTTTTACCTGTTGCTTCTCCATTAGCTTTTTTCTTTACTGCAATGCACACTAATAAAATGATCAAGCAGGCCATAATCATCATCAAAACTAAGCACACACCTGGGACAGGAACCCTTACCTTTCGGTGTGTTGTCATGATTTCTTGGAAATTTCTTACTTGAAGTTGCTGCCGTAGTGACTTTTGTTGGTGAACACTTACTTTGTCTCTTCCAAAACCCATTTACCACACAATTTCTTATAGCTTCATTATCAATAATACTATATCCGTTGGCCTTCAGTTCAGGAATTGTCAAGACAGCAGTGCAATGATAGAGTTGGGTACTTGCCTGTGCTGGAGCTCTGGCACTTGACCTTGACTTTGCCGACTTCCGATTGGTGGACTTTGCAGACCTTGGTGTTGACAGCATGGGTGCCGACAGCCGTGTAGCAGACTTGGATGATGGCTGTCGAGTGCCCCGGTTATAGGTGAGGACTGAAGTGGTACCTACTTCAGAGAAGACTTCTGTGTAACTGGCTTTGGCGAGGGACATGAGGAAGCACCTGGCTTCAATGGTGAAGGCAGTGTAACAGACTTGAATGATGGCTCTTGCGTAGTCTGGATAGATGAGGACTGAAGGTCATGGTTACACAAAATCGGAGTGTTCCTCCTAAAAATGTACATGCAGGGCTATAAATATATTGTGACCTTGTAAGGATTCATGATATTATGTACCAATATCTCACCATTTCCAGGGGTATAAATGAAGTTGTAGTCCAGTTTCATGGGCAACCAGGACATTTTTCAAAGTTGCCCTACAACCCTAAAGTTGTCCAGTTTTCATCGACACAGGATTTTTTTTATGATCATAAAGATATTTGTGTTTTTGAAATACTTGTGGCTTTAGCCTTCCAGTGAAATGGCAATCGTAGCTAGAAACACACACTGAATGATACATGTCAAAATTGTAAGCATATTTGTTATACCATGTCCAGTTTCTTGTTTAGCTGCAAACTGCAGTATTCTGAATATTGATTTCCATATCTGGTACATGGATAAGTAAAAAATCTGACATATTACGTGCTATATCTTGTTGGTGAGGTGACTGAAGGGACTTTATAAGACACATTAAAAGTCTGTTATATTTCTGGTAGAAATGTATATGTACTGAAGGAAAACCACTAAATGGTACAGATGTATTTAAGAAATATATATATATAAACTCCTTTACAAAACCATCATTTTTACTCATCTTTTTTAGTCTACTTCTGTGTTGGTACTTTGTTATCAAAAGACATACATGGGTCATGTCAAAGCAACATTTACTAAATATAAATTGTATACATATATATATATAGTGGCCTTCTGTGGGAATTATTACACCTATAGTATTGCTATGGGGTGCCTATTTGTAGTGATAATTTTGACTGTGTGGTTTTTGAAGTTTACAGGCCATTTCCTTTCTTTTCCTTTCACTGATTTTGAAATCACATATGACCAAAACCATCATTTAATTCTGCCCCCCCTCTCCCCTACATATGTTTTGTTCCTAACTGTAAGGGATGAAAATTATGGGGGGGGGGGGAGGTGTTCAAAGTACTAATTCAAAATTTATGATGATATCAACTAAATTTGGAGCAGAGTAAAGTGGGCTGTTACCTTGAAGTTCAGCAACTGGTCCCTGATCTCTGGAAGTAGATCTTCTATCTTGTATCCACTGTAGGATTCAGTATGGAATACGCAGTTGGACCCGCTTGGTAACAGGTACTCCAGGCACTCTTGCAGGTACTTCATCTGGTAAAGACGACATGTACGTGCACCAAGTATCAATGAAAATATACAAATATGAACCTTAACTAAATATGCTCCTAAAAAGAAGGCAAAAATCTAAATGCAAATAACATGAAAATCAAGTACATGTATATACAATATGTTCAGATACAACCTGATAAGTTGGTAAGCAAAATATGTCCAAAAGGCAGTCAAGTGAACGCTGTGAGAAGCTAACAGTAAGTGAACGCTGTGAGAAGCTAACAGTGACTGATGAGATGGAGATGCAGCATGAGAATTTATTTGTTCGACTCTGTTTTCTCAAGAAGGCAACAACAAAGGCAAGAGACTTGTTAAAATGAAACTGTCTAAATCATAATAATGGTATTAAAGTTGCATTAAACAGTTTGTTGGTAACCAAAGAATATGCTATTCTGCCCCAAGTAAACTGTGAAGAGACAACAAAAGTAATGTTCACATTACCTACGTACATATGCAGTGTTCAAGGAGGACTTAAAAGAATTTTAACTGCTGTAGTTTTGTATGCACATTCTTGAAGTCTTATCAGCATGGCTAATCAAAGCAAGTCTTGTATTGCAAGCTGGTGAAAAAAAATGCTAATCACAGCAGCATGTTTATAAAAAATAGTTATCATAACAACACTCCAGTTCAAACACAGTGGATAAATGCCTAATACAAACAATGCAATTCCTGCTCTGCTACACAGACTGTGAAAACTCCTCTGACTCAAGTGTCACTCAGAGAAGGTGTCAATTCACAGCTCGGTTGTCAATGCCACTCTCAAATAACAACAGAGGCTTGTGGTTGCGTGTTCTTTTCTGTTATATTTTTAAGACCAAACAAGAAGTTCTGTCATTAAACTTGTTAACTCACATTTATTTACAAAATGTAGAGCAAGCCAAAGTTAGGAAAATTTAGGTCAGTATTCACCATATACAATACAGTGTTATATGTCTTGAGAGACCACCTCTTGGGTGGGCCAAAAAGTAGTCACATATAAAGTATGTGGTCTCTTAATGGAGGTGTAATGACATAGAAAAGATAGATCTGGGAACTCACATCACTTTGTGACACTAAAGCTAAAAAAGCTTTGCATGCATACCATAAATAGAAATGGGGTATAGCTATCCGTCATAACAAAATTTATTTAAATTGATATAAATTTTTTGCTGAATTTTTTTTAGAAAAAATACCCTACACATAATATAAAATTCATGCTATTTAAACCCAAACTTAAAAAAAAAATCAAACAAGTAATAATTTGTGATGTAAATTTTTCTTGTTGAGTTTTATTTTCGCTTGTTTTGTTGCAAGCCAAAAACTGTGGAAAAAACTGAAACATTATTTTAACATCGGTTTGAAAAGTTAAAAACAATGAAACAGAAGTAGAGTGGTAGTCACATGCTAAAAAGTGCAAAACCCACGAAAAATAAACAAATTGAGCCACATATAAAAGTACATTCACAATAAATTGAATAAACAAATGAAAAAAAATGTTTACAAATAAACATGCTTTTAAGTCAGGGTTCCCAGCATTTTGTGAAAGTCAAATTCCCTGAGCTAATCCTGAGATTTCCCTGATAAGTTTCAAAACTTCCATGACAAGAGTGTTATGGGGGCATTTATCATTTTTACATTCCTTAATTTTGTTCTCATTATTTTTAACTTGGTATGTATGTGTATTACTTTGCTGTTATTGTCTTTTTTTTTTCTCAAGACATCCCAAACAATGAGCTGAATCAAATCCACAAAGTCAGTCTTGGAAAGTTCAGTGCTCAGTGTTGGGCAAACAATGTTTAAAGGCAGCAGAATGTGAGTGAAGTCTGGCATGCCTCTAGAGTGTGAAAATCAGAAGATTGGTTGACATCCATCCATTGTCTATAGGTTCAAAGTGAAGTTTATGCATCCTGTAAAACATGAAAAATGTCAGAAACCATCTTAAACTGAATGTGTGTATATTAGAAAAACAAAATACAAGCAAACAAAAAATATGACCATCTGAATAAAGTGTCCATCTGACAAGCCAAAACCCTATATCCCAATTTCATTTGTTGCTGAATTCACTCTTCTCATTATTCGTAACAATTTCATTTATTTCATTTCACTCATCTGAACAAAGTCAGTTTTTGCTCATTGTTGAGTCCACATTGTTGGAAGACTGGGTGAATGCCTTGGGAGAGTGAAAATCATAATACTAACATGTCACTGTTTAGTCTTCTCTGTGATCAGGTGTTTACAGTGAAAATTAATGAACAAGTAAAACAAGATCAATTATTTGAATTATAATTCACAATCAATTTTAATTTTCCCAGCTTGCATTTTAAAATCAAATTATGTACAACTGGAATGTAAAATTCATCTCTGTTGTCACACATAGCAATGCTGTGCTAGGGCAGGGTTGACATCTTTATCGCAACAAATTAACATTTGTTTTTTGAAGTTCTTAAGAAAACTTTTGACTTTGTACGAAATATAAATTGAACCAATTACCTTCTACAAAAAAATTATTACATGAGTAACCTTTTTGATACTTTCTAGTATGATCTTGTGACAATCAATTATATACTTGACAAGAAACATTTTAAAAGAAAAATGGAAGAGTTGTTTATACTTGAGATAAGTTGTATATAGTATCATGTGCATGTAATTCCAATGTATCTTATTTTAAAGGTTTGTACATGGTTTTGCAATAAATAAATTCATTAACAGAAACAAACAATGTTGTGCCTACTCAGTGTAGTGTCACCAGTTATCAGAGGTGTTGAGCAGATCATCGACACCTGAACAAAGTTGACAGGTGTCACAGCTGTCAAATACCCTTTATAAGCGAGGTCAAATCATGCACAATCATTCACCTGGTCATAATGGCAGTTGCTACCATCATCTCAGACAGCATGTGCTCAAGCAAAAAGACAAGACTTTCCGTGCCCTGCTGATACCATCATGCAGGTGTATCCGGGCAGTACGACAGCACACATACTTCTTTACATAGAAGATGGCAGATGCAAGGTGGACTTCCCAGTCATAATCCTACATATCGGAACAAATGACCTTTGGATGACAAAAAACCAGGTGCAAATAGAGGCCTCCTACAACAGGATAGTCCAGATTGTTGAAAAGATCCACAGAAAGAACCCCAAGGCAAAGGTGCTTGTGGCCACAGTTCTACGACGGCTAAGGGATTGGTATCCGGATGGCCTACCGTGCAGTATCCATCCCATCTCTGAGTTCCACAGGAACCTGATTGTGAGCTTGTCTGTTGGGAATTACTCAGCAATTCACACCAACAAGGCTTTCATTTTGCATGGGGAAATACAGATGCACCTGTATTCCAGTGACTGCCTCCACCTTAGTGAAATGGGCAAGGCAGTCCTGTCCAAGATATTCACGAAGACCATTGCACACCAGGGAAAACACATCAAGAAGTACTTCAAGAAATAAACAAACATAAAAACCCAAAACAAACGGCCCTTTTCAGGGCTACCACATTCTCCAAAAAGAGATGGTTGAATCATATGGTATTGAATGTCCAAACAATTTTTTTTTTTAGAAAATAACATTAATAAAAAAATGCAAATAAGAATCAATATGGAAGTATAACTAACTGTAAATATATGTAAAATAAATATATAGTATAAGTAAGAATTAATTAATCAATTTTGAGCATAATAATGCATAAGAAAGCAAGAATTTACCTTTTTGACTAGAACATGTAAAAGATGTATGTAATTTTTGTGATGGTGTTGCCGAGTGGCATGTTATCATGAGATGGAAAATAATCTATTTGCTTGTTCCCAGGGAATCCATAAGAAAGCAAGAATTCATATTAATGACTTTAACTGAAATCAAATCGACCAATGATCTTCAAAATTCGATTCTCATAATTGGATGAATACATAACAGACTAAAATCAGAAATCCAGGCTCACCCAATATTTATGTCACCAGCTACAGACAGCCTTCAGGTGACAGTGTGTAAGTTTTAACTGTGTGTGGCTTCGCCCAACACACAGTCACTTTGTCGCAATTCAGAATTTGAGCATCAGATAGCAACAGGCAATTAAATTTGTCCATTACTCACCTGTATCTCCAAGCAATACCTGCATGTTAACACTGTATATTTTATTTTAATCAAAAAAGTGAAACCAAAGTAAAGTTGTAGTTACATGCTAAAAAGTGCAAAACCCAGGAAAAAATGAACAAATTGAGCCACATAAAAAAGTACATTCACAGTAAATTGAATAAACAAATGAAAATAAATGTTTGCAAATAAACATGTTTTTAAGTCAGGGTTCCTAGCATTTTGTGAAAGTTTATCCTGAGATTAATTTCCCCGAAAGTTTCCAAAGTTCCATGACAAGGGTGTTATGGTACAAAAGCCAATAATAAGAGTGACTTCCCCTCAAAATGTAAAGAATAGGTCTCAAATAAATATTGGAAGAAATATTTGTCAGGTTTATGTTCAATAATGAAAGTATGTTTTAACATGTCAGTTAATTCCAGATTAATTTTCTGTAAGTTCAAACCAAATATAGTTATATAGGCAAGTCCCTGACTTGTGGTTGAGTTGTCAGAATGTCAGGCTTGTCATTCATTCATTTGTCAGGCTGTAGAAGGAATGCCCAGTTGATAACCACTATTACCAGCTTTTGCAGGGATGTCATTACAATGCCAGGCGAGACTCTGGTGCAGATTCAGACACTTATCCCATGGTTGAAAGTGTATAAGAATTCCTGCAAGCACCATTCTCCCGTACGCTTTATTGGCAACATACATGTATAACAACGGGATTGTTTGGTACAGCCACAGTTAAGGATATCGAATTTTATAGCAGCATAGTCATGCGCTGGAAGTACAGGACAGTAGATTAAACATGCTTTTCAAACTCATGGTGACACTTTTTCCTCTTTCATGACAGCTTCAGTCATTTGCTTCAATTATTAATGGTTATATACATATATTTCATATTTGCCATCTGAAATCAGAGCTGAAAATCACATTGACAGAAAGTTGCACCATCTGATGCATGGTGGTCATGACTTGCTGAAAGGCAAATTGTCACCACATCTAATACCTGCTAACTCTCTCTTACAGATTCTTTCCAAGATTCATAATTATATACAAAACAAGTTTTCATTTTCTGTTGCCACTATGGATGTAGATTATTATTACCATTCCACTGCTGTAGTATTCACCAGAAAAAATGTTTAAGTTCAAGTATACTTAGTTTTATCATCACTTTGGCTATCACCCTTTGTAATAGACGCAAATTGACTAATTACACAACACATACCTTTCTGACATTAGAATTTAATAACGAAGGTATGTGTTAATATTCCAATAATGAAGTTAACACTGTGTCCCAAGTATCATGTATTTATGGCAGGAAAACAAGTAGGAGAATTTGCAATTACTAGTAGCAGGTACCTTCCTGAATTATCCATGAACTGGTCTCATATGGTAATTGATAACTAACTATGTGATCAGTGCACATCTTGAACCACCTTCAAAAGTTTCTATCACTCTCTGGGATGCCTATAAACTGAAGAAATGTTTTGCAACCACATAAAATGCCTTCATTAAAGTACATCATATGGGAATGTCTTGACTCATTCAAATCTCTCCAGTACCAAACGGCCTTTACAAAATCCAGAAGATGCTAACGTGTAAATTACAATATACCTGGTTCATTGCTAATACATAGACAGGAAGAATCGTACAGATATATGCAAAGTTACGATCTGCAACATGACAGTACTTCTGAGAGTAAATACCACTACTTGGGCTATGCTCAATATGAGTGAACAGCTAATAATGATTGTAAGTAGCTTCATTTCTACAGATTGACTTATTATATATATATATAATTTTATATATATATATATATATATTTATATATATATACATATATATACATATATATACATATATATATATACATATATATACATATATATATATATATATATATATATATATATATATATATATATATATAAGTTGAGTTTCTGTTAAGTCAGCTGCCTGAGGTGACTTACAAGACCTAGTTAGAGTAGTGGTCTGTGATTTACAGTTTTCTACTAGTGTATATTGGTAGAATATTCTTATGTGTTTGACAAAGTATCCTTGCAAAGCATGAAAGGCACCATATAGTCACCATGCTATCATATTGTGTAAAGAAGTAGTTGAGGCGGAAGTGTGCAATAGACCTTGCCTCTGAAAGCGGCAGTGTAATTAGACCTCGCCTTCCACATACACACATGGTAGAGGGATTTACCTCGCCTTGCTAATATAAATGGTCACCTCGTCAAGTTGCACAAAGTATCAATTCCCACCCTGAACACTATCAAAGACACATAACATGGTCTGTTGGGAATTACTCAGCAATTCACACCAACAAAGCTTTCATTTTGCATGAGGAACAAATAAACAGTTAAACCATAGTCAGTATTTTGGGCTGTGGTGTGCTACAGAGTAGGAGCGGTGCAGGGCGAGGGAAGGTAGCAAAAGGGAAATCTGCTAGAGGGGGTAAGCAGGCAGAGGGTGCACAGGCTGAGGTAGGATGGGAACAGACAGGATGGGGAATGAGAAGACAGCAGGAAGGGACAAGAGGTAGGGGGAAATGTACAGTGTCAAGGGATGTGGAAGAGAGCAGGGGCAGAGTGGAAGGGATACATGGAGTGCAAAGGGTACTGTATGTGGGAGGAGTTTAGTTGTACTGGGCTGCTCTGTACCTTTGAGGAGGCAGGGGAGGAGGGTTTTGAGTACAGGTATGGGGAAATGTAGGAAGACAGACATTGGAAGTCCAGTTATCGGCCCTCATTTACAGGTTGAGTAGGCCAGAGATAGGAGTTGGGCCGCAGGAAAGGGGGTTAGCATGATAGAGGGCAGGAGGGTGGTGTGGGGCAGAACAGGTAATGGGGGAGACAGGTGATAAGACAGACAGCAAAGTAGGACCCATGCACAAATGGATAGGAGGGTAGAGGGGAGGAGAAACAGATGGCAGGGGAGACAGTGCAGGAGGACATGCAGGGTACTAGGGAAGCGGGAGGAGAGAGGGTTAGTATCAGACAGGCAGTTGTGGTGGGGAGTAGTATCGCTAGGAAGATACACAGGACTTTTTCTAGGAGGGACAGGGAGAACAGGGTGAGGGTGTGTCTGCTAGAGACAAATATTGGAAATGTAGAGGAGCGTTTAGAGGTGATAGTGAACAGTACTTGGAAGTGCTTGAAAGTCATAGTCCAGGTTTGGACCAATGACCTGTCGGACAAGGAGGAGGAGGAGTAGGGAGGGTGGGTACTGAGACAGTTTTGGGAAGGTATAGGGGGCTCTTAGACTACATAGGGCAGTTAGACTGTGAGCCGTTAGTGATGGGGATTCTACCAAGGCTTACGATTGGTAGCTTGGAGGCTAGCAGGATGTGTGGGATCAATACGCAGCTAGGTAGGATGTATTGGGAGGATGCATAGTGTTCAGGGATGTATGGGAGGAGCTTGTTGGTAGGAGGGAGTTCTTTGCCGGGGATGGGCTGCACCCCAGTCCGGTAGGAGGAAATAGGTTAAGGCAGGCTTATAATTAATGGGTGCAGCAGCAAGGGAATTAGAAATCCTGGAGTCTACCAGCCAGTCTTTAAGGCAAAGTGTTAGAAGCAGAAACAAAGAGCGCAGGTCAAAAAAAGTTGCAAAATTGTATACACATATTATTTACAACAAGGTATGGCACTTCCAGATGAAATCCCCATCAGTTCTGATTAAGGAAAAACTGAAAACTTTTCGGATAAGAATTTTGAGGAAGTTCTATTAATTCAACCTGATAATCAAGCTTTGGATAGACAATATCACACTGTGTTAGGTGGAGAAGAATACATGTACAACTTAGTTCAGAAAGGGTCCGACATAATTGGCTATCATAGTAAACAGAACTTTAAGTTGGCATGCTTCAAAAATACAGTCATAACGTATTGCAAGTAAAAGCAATAGAGGCTGAGCAGCAATAGCAGCTGTATGTAATTTCAAAGATGAAGAGTCACTGCACGATACTTCAAGTAGTTGCAGCAAATGTGCCATGTGATGAAAGTGACTGTCTTTATCCATGGAAGTTTTTCATGTCTGATGACTCCAATGGGTTCTTTCCCATCAGACCTGTACTATAAACAACCCAAAGTATGTCCCTATGGTTCAACATGACGAAGCTATAGATATTAGAAATGCAGTAATGCACCAGCAATTGAGGTCCCCTATGGTAATTTCCATGGTTTTACTGGAATGCAAAAGCATATTTGTAAGGATAAATGCTTGAAGATGTTTATCATGCCACTAGAAACTAGACTCCTAATGCATAATGATATCTTGGAATTCAAATATGCGAGAGAGTATAATAACAAATTTGAAAAACTTCATTATGAAAGACATTCCGAATTGTTTACTACCAACAGACAGTTAATAGGAATTTATCATATACTTAGATCGATACTGGCTGAATTATGCGTGGAAGGATACTTTTACATCAGAAGTTATGTTTCGGTTCCAGGAAATGTGCCTCAATATCCATTATTGTTAACCAATAATGTAACAAAGCGATAATTTATGAAAACAGATGACACAAAATTCAACAGTCATTTAAACAGGTTTATGACAGCATTGTTATGGACTTGACTCAATCAAACATTTCAGTCAGACAGGATTGGGACAAAATACCCACAGTCTTCCAAGCCATCATTTTGAAATAAGGGAAGGGAAATGGGTATGGTAGACAAAGGGATTGCTTTAAATCAAAAGGGAAGGAGGGGCCAGCAACAGACTGGGAAGAGAATGGATGGATTTTAGTCAGATAGGGGAGTCAACAGTCTAAACACAAAAATTCATCTCACAATTTCTTTGTTGCACTTGATGAGGATGTAAAAATATGTGATGGGATTAAATTCGACCTTTAGACAAATTCAGCATGACCATGTATATAATGTTTTGGGTAAATCAAAAGATATACTTTTCCAATTAAATTATATTGCCTGCAACATGTTTCATGAAGAGAATTTAAATCTGCAGACACCAAAATGAAAGAAGTATGTTAAAAGTGACACATACATACCGTACTCGCCTGCATATAGGTCGATTTTTGGGGGAATAAATTTAAAACTGAAAGTCATGCTGCGACTTTTAAGCCAACCACAGGTGTAAATTTGCAATGATGACTCTGTGATACTCAATACCTGATCTCCGTATTCAACGGTGCCATATTATTTTTGCCGGTAATCGGTATTACACAGCGTAGACCATTTAACATCGATGAATCTTGGCATATATGCAAGAAAACTTACTTTTTTGCTGACCTGTTAATATTCTGTGTGTTTTTGTCATATTTATATGAGGAAAAAATGAAATTTTAATGATTTGGATCAATGTTTGCTCAATGAAAGTCGTAGCATTGAGAGTGATTGTAAACAGGCTGTTCAATATGACCTAGATTTTCTGATCGAAGATGATTGCCTGGTGACCGCATTGCAACTGGATTAACTGCGACGTCAGCAGCACACCAAGCTGCAAAGACACCCCAAGTGTTAAAATAACAGTAATGAGATTGGCTGGATTAAAACAATAGAATTTACTTGCATTGGTTATTTGGCAGTTTGCAGGGAAAAAATGACCTAATATTGATTACCTGCATGCAAGCGTGTATCTGATCTACTCCTATGTAATGAATAGAAAAAAAATCACTCCCTCCATTCATCTTTTCCTTGCTACATGCTGTTCAAGACTGCTCATGATTCAAGATATCTGTCAACCAGTATCCACATTACTACAAGACTGCATCATGTCAACTTCAGTGAAGAGGAAGAGCCCCAACTCCCCATAGTTAAGTGCCGAAGGAACAACAAGTACGAAGCTGGCTTCAAGCTCCAAGTCATCCGTCATGCCAAAGAATTTGAGAACCTTCATGCCAAGCGACAGCTCGGGGTCAACGGAAAGCTTGTCCAAGACTGGCGAAAACAAGGCCACGATCGAATCCACGCCAGAAACAAAACATGCAAATCATGGGCCAAAGACTGGATAGTGACCAGAGCTGGAAGAAAAACTGAACAGATGGATCCTGGAGAAAGGACAAGACAGCATCCCAGTGTCACGCACAGCCATCACCATGCAGGCCATCAAAACCGTGGCAAAGCTGAACATCAAAGACTCCACTGGTGCTTCCAGCTGAGTGATACCCTTCATGTGTAGGCATAGCTTGGCACTGCGACACAGCACATACATCGCCCAGAAACTCCCATTGCAGCTGGAGGAGCTCATCCCGGACTTTTACCATAGTATCATCAGACGAGAGAACAATGGCTATTACCTGTCACAGATTGGCAATATGGATGAGACTCCATAAACCTTTGATATCCTGGGCGTGACCACAACTGATGAGCAAGCCACTAAGACTGTCAACTTCAAGACCACAGGCAACAAAAAGCAGCATGTCACCTTGGTTCTTGCTTGCACTGCAGATGGCCAGAAGCTGAAGCCTATGATCATATTTAAGTGCAAGAACATGACCAAAGAGAGACTACCATCTGGGTTAGTGGTCCATGTGCAACCCAAGAGTTTGATGGACACCAGTGGCATGCAGATGTGGCCCAAGAAGGTCTGGGGCAAGAGGCCAGGTGCACTGCTGAAGAAGAGGTCTCTCCTGGTATACGACAAGTTCTAGGCTCATCTGGTTGATGAGATCCGAAGTTCTATCATGTGGGATAACAACACGGACATCTGTCTGACTCCAGAAGGCCTCACTTCAGTACTACAGCCACTAGACGTGCGCATCAATAAGCCGTTTAAAGACCAAATGAGAAATTTCTGGGTTGACCAGATGCTCAACGCAAACAAAGAATTCACCAAAGCCTGCAACATCAAGGAGCCGAGTTCACCCACAGTCTGCCAGTGGATACTTGATGCCTGGGCTGTCATTTGACCAGAAATTATTATAAAGTCCTTCAAAAAGACTGGCATATCAAATGCACCAGATGGCATTGAGGATGACATGCTGTGGGAAGATCAAGTTGCTCCCAGGGAAGACAGCGACAGTGACTCTGACATTCAGAGCGACATAAGACTCTTCCTTTGACCAAGCCTACAGGGACTTGGACAATGACAGTGCGCGTCGCCATTTTGTCATCTGCTATCTGCACTTCGACAACAGCTGCAGTGACTTTGAGGGCTTTGAGAGAGAATAGTTGCTCTGACAACTACATTACAATACCCCCACAGCATTTTTAAAAGTCATAAAATATTCCAAAAAGGTGGTAAAAGTGCAGTGGTTTATGTTTTTTATTATTTTTTTTTTTTATTCTTATTTTAATCAATAAAAGCTTGAGAAAAATTCCAAATGGCCCCTGCCTGGCCTTTGGTAAATGAAAAGAGTGGTTAAAATGCAATGGGCTATATATATATATATATACATATATATATATATATATATGTTTTAAATCAAAAAAGGTTTGAAGAAAATCAAAATGGCCCCGGGCCTTTAGTAAACGCAAAGAGTGGTTAAAATGCAATGATATATATATATATATATATATATATATATATAATATATATATATATATATATTTAAATCAATCAAAGATCAAAAAAATCCAAATGGCCTCTAGCCTTAAATAAAAGAAAAGAGTGGTTAAAATACAATGGTACACTTTATTTTTTTTTTAATCTGTCAACAATTTTTAAAAATCCAACTCGCCTCTGGCTTTGTCACTACGGCAATGTGATTGGGCTACACTGCCACCTCGTGGCAAGATATGAAAACTAGTTTCAAAATGCAACATGAAGATGGCACCTGCCCACGTCCTGGTTATGAGTTAAAGACAACACAGGTAAAACTTTAATATTTGATGTTCAAATCTGATTCATAAGTACCCATGTGAACATTTTATGTTCATATAATACATCCGTTGCTCATTTTTTGTCAGAGATGTAAGGGTACCAATAGTTTCCATGTTTATCGTCCACCCGAACACCTGCCATTTTCAATGACGATCTCGAATATCTTCATTTGTAGCGTAATTTTTAAGCAATACACAGGTGAGACTACCATCTACATTCATCTTTTAAGTAATAAGTTTCCAACAGAACTTTCTATGTACTTTTTCAAAGTGAAATACCGATAGCTTCTTGTGACCCTTGATTAAATCTGTGGAAAATAGCAGTGAATGTCATTGGGGTGGGGCTCAAAATGATAAGAGCAGCCAGAAGAGGTGTAGGACTTCAAGATACGTTATCTGGCCTATCTCAATTAGGAATTCAGAGGAAAACGAAAAAATACAGTGAACCAGAGTAAAAAGGTATCATGGATGAACTTGTTCCAGCAATATATACAGAACATAAGCCAAATGAATTTAATGGTCAAAGGAAAAGAAGAAAGCTAAACACTGAACCCAAAGTTTTATTAAAACCCACAAGAATATGTGAAATATGTATTCAGGATAAACACACAGGTCCTTTTACCTGTGCTACAAATAAATTCGGGTCAACACAAGAGAGAGGCACATGCAAATGGGACTATATATGGTTTCTGTTACAAAGAAACTAAAATGATAGTAAAATTTCTTCGTGAGAAGAAATTCAGTCAGCACATGCACACTTGTCAAAGAAATCTGTTCACGTGATGACAGGAAAACAAAACATTTGGTTTAAACATATTTTATGCAACTGAAGTACATTGCTCTTGTTACAAACATAAATTTAACGATTGGGAAACAGGGCTCAGCCCTATAAACACCCTTAAAAACTAAAAACATTGCAGTGAGAGGTCACAGTCAGGGACAACTTCTGGGTATCCATTAAACAAGATTTTGTGCACAATTTGCAACGAGAAAAGGAACAATAATTATGAATAAAGTATAAATTAGTGGAACGTATTAGAAAAAGTAAATAAGAGTATGGGGAACCATTCACATTGGTATGACATCGACATGTACATGCAGCAAAAATTAAGTGCAGCAGAGACAAAACCTGTGCCACCCACTTAACCCTGAACACTGCCCATGACATCTCCAGTGCTGAAAATGACCCTACTTGGAAGGAGAGGACTTGTTAGTTTATGTACTCTGCATTATTGCCGCATAATAACAATGATAATTACTCATTATGGCTTACAAACAAAACATTTCCACGAAAATAATAGAAGGGGAGATCTGAAAACGGCAAATAATATGAGAAATGAAGACGTGGATACCAATGTAACATAATTGTGCCCATTATATAAAAAAGAATGTTTGTATGATCCACCAACGATTGGATGTCATAAATGTGACAGATGGTTTCACTAGGCCTGCATAAAAATGGATATTCCCCCATCTGAAGATGAGCAGTGGTTTTGCTTAAACTGTATTTGACTGATATGAATTAAATATAGATAAACATGCACATTTAGCAACATTCACAGGGATTTGCATCAGAAAAATAAAAGTGTGTCAATATCAATCATCATTGTTTGTCTTGCTCTCTGATCGAGGGCACCGGACTGAGGGCGCGAGTCACTTTAACTTTTATTTTTCTGATGCAAATCCCTGTGGTAACATTAGTGAGCTGAGATGAATTAGTCAGCTTTAGATACCTTTAACATTATACAGAATAGTCAGGAAAATCTTAGGACATGTACATTTGTGTGCTGCATGACACACATGTGGGTGAATATGGTGTCACACTGAAATCCAATACTGTTATTTGAGTTAGACAAGGCGCATTTGGCACCCAGTTGTCACAGATAGGACAACTAGGGTGTCCCACTGAAAGTCAGTGTTGTTGGCAGAAGTAGATCAGGCGCACTTGGCACCCAGTTGGCACAGATATGGCAAATACGGTGTCACTGAAAGCTAATGTTGTTAGCTGAATTCAACAAGGCACACTTGGCATCCAGTTGGTGCAGATAGGGTGGTGTGTGATATGATTCCCCTCAGACCTTCAGGCTTCGTGGTACACAGCATGCATTGCTAGCCAAAATTCATGTGCCATGACAGAGCACGGCATAACTGATAATGTATTTGGATAATAGCTTTATGGCCTATACAGATGAGACAAAATACATGTATTTACTGTACTGTTAATTCGTCGTGGATATGATGATAATAAAGTATTGTTATTAAAGTGATAGTCATTTGTGGTTCGTTCAACTTTTTCCATGTTGCTTTCTAATGATGCTTGATGCTGAATATTTGTACAGTGAAAATTCACCATACATCTAAGTCTCTTACATCATGTATTCAAAATTTCTAGTGTGTTACATCATTTTCAGTTACTGCTGCGAGATTCTATATTTTGCTGCCTTGTTCATGTGTTTTGTATGTGAACAATATATCAAAATCCCTTGCGGCAGAATTTGGGACTATTTTGCCATTGTTGTCACATTTCCTCATGCTCAATTGGTCTTTATGACAAAAGTGAAAGTAAAGACACAGGAACTTTTTTTCTTTTGGACAAAAAAACTTGACATATTGTTTTACTGTTTTTTCTGTAATGTTTAGACAGGATGTTTCATAATGATTTGACATCAAGACGAGAAAACACATCATGGATTTAATTTTTGGAACCAGAGGGGTAGCGACTGCAGATACTATTATATTTGAACATTGCCGTTATTCGACCAATATCTTACAAGTCAGGTTGTACAATTGTTGTGACAGAATATGCAGACCCAAGAGAAGAACACAGCCCTACAGAAGATGACGATACGGACTTACAACAATTGTGAGAGTGAAAATGCAATACTCAAGCATGTAAAGGACTGGTGACCACAACCACTGACAGACTTAACAAAACTATGATGAAGTACGTGGCCAGTGTAATGAAGTCTGGTTGGTCAAGGGGATCTCATGCTGAGTCCATCCTGCAGAAAATGCAAGGTTCCAATTGACATTTGGACCACCATGGATCATTCACAGAGAGATTCCCACTCTCGACAATTCATGAGAGCTTTTCCAAAGAAGGACAAGACAGCCACATCAAGCGATGGTGATCATGTGGTCTTGGCACCAAAAACTGGTGCCAAGAAGCCTAGACAGGTGAAGAGGAGACAATGTGCCAAGACAACCACAAACTTGAAAGTAAAGCTCACAAACGAATATTCGTCAGGAATCAGTTCGCGCCAGGATCAATATCAAACATCAAATTTTAAAATGAAATGTTTTCATATATTTATACCTTGATCATTTTTAGTTTGTTTTTTTTTCCTGTACACATGTATTTATAACTTTTTTAAATTGAATCCATGACACTTGTATTTTTTAGATATGACCTTGTAAATTGTGATCTGCTAAAATTCTAGAAGCTCAAATAGTTCATGAATTGAGCACCATACAGTTTAAATGACATTGAAACAGCATGTGGTACTGTTATACAACTCGATACATTTGTGAAGATTTGATCTGTTTGAATTGAATCAGTGATACTAGTACTTTTGAGTTTGACCTTATAAATTGTGATCTGATAAAGATTCCAGTAGATGAAATATTTCAGTGAATTGAGAACCATGCAGTTAAAACGACAATGAAAAGTATGTCTAACTGTTTTTGTTTAACAGTTTCAGCTGCACATCAAAACAAAAAAACCACAAGTATATATGGGGTCATGGTAATATGTGGAACGGAACGCCGTTCCAGCAAATATATGCCGGAACGGGTGCTCCTGTGTCCTTCGCCCTTTTTCTTCACTTCTTTAGTCCTCTCAAACCTTCCCTACACTTACGTCCTTCTTTTTTGAAAATATGGTCAACTTTAAATATGTATTGAATAAAATCTACCGGGTTAACTACATATCGCTCAATCGTAGGATCGAGAGGTCCGCCATTTTGGATGTTGATACAGAGGGAGCGGTTATTAATTTCATGAGGATATGTGCTTGCCATTAATACAATTGAAATAAACACGGCAACAGTGCATATAATAATTGTATGGTGTGAGCAATCCTTTTCTAGTGCATGGGCATATCAGCAGGTTCATTTGTTGCCATTTGCAAGAGTGCACACACACACACACACACACACACACACACACACTTCAATGTAATTCCCTGACTTCCCAACAGCATGGAGGAAGGAAGAGACTCTTCCTTCCTCCATGCCAACAGAGAGTCTCAGAAGCAGCATGTCCGACAGGTACTGTGAACAATCACAGCAGCATATTGGCTGGACTTCTCCGAGTTTTTATTATCAAAGCAATACATTTTGCATTTTATAAAGGCAGGAACCGCAACAGCTGAGGGTGAGACATATCCAGGATGATGCATGAATCGTTAATATATTTAACATGAAGACAAATTTAACACATTTATCTGAATTTTAGAAAGACTGGTAAAAAATTTGTTCATGCACTTGACAATTTGACCATTTCTGACATAATTTAAAGTTGACTGCATAGAGAGGTAATGCCTGAAAGCTGCTTGTGCATGCACACGATGTGCTCAGACTTAAAACAAACACTGTATGACAATTGATATAAAACACTTGCTCAGAGTAGAATTAGCCTGGGATGCTAATAAGCTCAGGATTAGCACTTGAGCTAATTAGTGTTTGAATTATATCTTGTGTTGCAGCTTTGTGTAAAGTTGTTACAAGGAGTGTGCCCACATGTACTCCCATGCATGTATCTATTGGTTTAAGCATATTTTAATGATCAAGTATGAGGAAATATACATCAAATAATTCCACCTGTGATTGGGAAAAAGGGTAAAGCCCTATTCAAATCCCTCTTGTGAGAAAAGACAATACACAGGACAAAACTTAAGATACATTTATTCAATATATATATATATATATATATATATATACATATATATATATATATATATATATATATATATATATATATATATGTATATGTTTAGAGGGTGTGTGTGTGTGTGCCCTCATGACCAGTTTCTATGAATAATACTTCAGAATAATTTAAACTGCCAAGTAACCTTACAATGTCAGGACTTCTAACTGGGCAGCAAAACATACTGATAAAGTATTATAAGCCAAAGAAAACATTTATATATAATATACTATATATGAATTGTACTTGGAAGATTCTTCATTCTAGAAAGTAACCATACAATACCAGGACTTCTAACTGGGCAGTAGTGAATGGTAAGTTAGGCTTGCTTGTGTTTTCTTTCTTTTTTTTTTCATCTGTGAAACATACTGTCTGTGATTGTACATGTACTCTGTGATTATGTATCTCCTATTTGTATTTTATTTCCATATTTCTGGGGGCTTAATAAAATATTATAAGCCAGAAAACAATAACATATATACATTGATACATGTATACCGGGGTGTGTATGTTTTGGAGTATTTTTAAGTATCTACTAAATGTGTAAAAACTCTGTTCCAATCTATAAGTGGCTATATACTCGAGCAGTCCTCTGACAGCTTGCTCAAGGTTCTTGTTATACTGGTGTTACATCTTATGTGTACGTAGAATTACAGCAATATGGTATCCCTCACTGTTATCATTATAATCATGCATGTGTTTTTTTTCACTTTCATTTCACATTTTTCTTTTTTTTCAGCATGCGCTCTGTAAGGGTGATATTGTATGTAATTCTTATTTACACGAGGCGAAGAATTTGCATTAGCCTTCGGCTATTTTTCTAATCCTCTTTAAAGAAATAAAGTATATCAACCAAACATGTATATACTCTATATGGATAGTACTAGGAAGATTCTTTAAGCTACAAAATAACCATACAATATCAGGACTTATAACTGGGCAGCAGTGAATGGTAAGTTAGGTTTGCGTGTGTTCTCCTTCCATTATTAAAATCTGTGAATCATGCTGTCCCCATTGATGTAGAAAGTGTCATGATCCCTGTATTCCAATACAAAAAATAGTTATGACAGCTTAAAGTCACTCACTTGGAACTCGGAAATCAAAAGACTGTTTACATAATGGATTAGCTAGAAACAGGACCTACACATAATGCACAGTTTAGACACTTTAAACTCACTCACTTACAATCCAGAAATCAAAGGTCTGTTTACATAATGGATTAGCTTGAAACTAAACCAACACATAATGCACAATTTAGACACTTTAAACTCACTCACTCAGATCATGGAGATCTTAAAGCCACATGCACATGATGCAAGGTCAAGCTTATTCCAACTGTTGCCTTTGAAAATGCAATCCACATAGTTGTAACAACTGTATCTCACCCATATATGCTACTGTTGTGGAGGACTCAACAGTTGTTTTTGAAATTTAATGTGTGGACAAGGGCATGATGAATAGCAGAATTAATACATTTTAAACTCACTCACACAGTTTGTTATGTTGAACTTATGATTGTGAACAAACTGTTGTCTTTGAAACCATGATGAGGTCCTAGCAATAACACAGGGTCCCAATATAAGCTCAATTGTCACAGACTAAGTCATAGTCTTCTGGAGCTACTTCTACAGACTGCACTGATTTTCAGTACTGCTGAGCAAAGTAACTTTCACTGCACGTTCTACAGAGAAGCATGACCAAGCCAATGCAAGAGAGGCTTGTCCTGGGGGCTAGCCAGCTGCGCCATGTGTCACCACTCCTGATGACAGAGGGCATCACCTGCAAGTTTTTCCCAGGGAAGAGGATCCAGGATGTGTTCCACTTGCCAGGGGTTGTTCCCGCTGTGGAGAAGGCAAAGGTAAGGTCTACTTTTCCTTCATTCTGCACACACAAACACCAACACAATATTTGCCAGACAGTTGATTGATTTAGAATTTTCTATGTACAGGCCTCCATGTACATGCATGCAATAATAATCAATACTCCATTTGATATTACCTTAGTGCATGTATAATCTGATTTGCTCTATATGGTGACAATGACAATGATTCTATTCTCAGAGATCACCCTTTTCAGGGTCAGGGCATGGGTGAATTACAAAAATGCACACATGTATGCACAGCTGCATACACAAACATTTGGCATACTGGTTATCTTCAATTTGACCAGATATGCAATTACCTGTAGATGAAATTGTGATCCTAGATTTGGCAATGATTTGATCATCATACATGTAGACATAAACAATTAAGGACCTGGTAAAAGCCTCACAATAGGTATCATGTATCAGTGTTTCCATGAACCCCCAATGGTTGGGGTGAAATCAATATCAAGTATGAAGATTGAATTTCATTTGGGGAAATTCATAAACACCAGCTCTCCTTATTTTGGTGTTACATGTATTATTTTTAGGACTGCTTTGACATTGTGATAATCATAATAATGGCCTGATCTGGAAGAGGACCCCAGCAGGGAAATGACAGTAACCCTATTTCTGTTAATTGAACTGTATGGATGGCTGCTCTCTCATCCTCTGCTGGATGCTTCCCTGTGCAAAAGGGGCCCTCTGATTCAGATTGTATAGCCAGCCAAAAATTAGAAATGTTACTGTGAAAAAGAAGTAAAAAATATCTGGGACATTTTACATGTTTGAGTACAGGTATTTGACTTAGCAGGTTTTACTCTTGTTTTATTGGCACGTGCACCTGACCTTATCAGTAACCATCTATTGTTCCCACACAGTGAATATGTTTCACACATATTTTATCACATGACAATTAAAGATACACAGGCAAATTTTGCCAAATATGATTTTCCATGGATTTTCCTGTTTAGTTTGGATTTATAGGTCTTTTTTTGTGTATTTTTTGTATATGATGTCTTCAGTGTTCTAAGTACTATGTATGTATGTTAACATTATATTCTAATATTCATCATACATGTACGTTGATCACCTTGTTTGTTTTTTACATCTATACATGGTTATTATGATTTCCTATATTACAATTACATGCTTGGTTTAATTTCATTTGATTTCCTTATTATTTTGTGTCACATAATTTCTTCAACCTTAGGGGTTTTTTTTATTAATACTATAATTATGTATTTGTTTGAAGTAATAGCTTGTATTTTTCCACCTTCAACTTATTCATGCTATGTACACATTACCAAATTGTTCTGTTTATATTGTCTGAATTTACCTTTTATTTTTATTTTTTTGTTATTATTTGCAGTCTGAATTATTAATGATTGATGTACTTGTGTTTACTTGAGAAGAAGAATTTATATAAGCTAAAGGCTATTTTTCTAATCATCTTGAAACACATAAACATATACAGTAAAACCTGTAAAACCGAACACCTCCGACTACCGAACGCCTCTCACTTCCGAGCACTTTTTTTCGGTCCCAAATGATTTACATGTTATTTAATAGGAGACCTGGGTGTTCAAACCTGTCACTACCGAACACCTCTCACTTATGAACACCGAACACCTGATTTGGGTCCCAAACCCCAAAATGAACCTGTCACTACCGAACACTCTCATGATATTTTGTAATACCAGCAGTTAAGTAACATCAGGAAGTCTTTCATACACAAAAATTTAGTAGTTTTGAACATAAATCTGTAAATCTATTTAATTTGTGTGCTCTTTTTGTTTGTTTGTTTGTTTGTTTAAATTGTCATTGTACAAAGTTTGAATTAAAAATATGTTGACCAGAATAAACTCCATAACAGTAGATTCTTCTTCCCCCTGGCTAATTTACTCATTTATCTTACTTAGACTCATGTGGATTGACTTTGACATGTTTATGTTGACTGAGTATTCCTTTTAAGTGAACAAAAACATTTCTGATTCCTGCTATTCTAAGCAGGGACAGGATTAAACACCTATAGGTATCATTCAGGCATTATACTCAACTCTGTCTCTAATTGAATAGGTCTGACATGTTCCTTGTTCACTGATTATTTCTTCAAAGTGATCAGGGTATGGTGTCCATTGCAGCTTGTTTTAGGTGTTCTAAAACACAAGACAGGATTAACACAAATATCACTCATGTGTTAAACTCAGCTCTGTCTCTGATTGAATGGGTCTGGCATACTCATTGTTATCTGATTACCCCTTCAAAGCAATTAAGCTCCACTATCCACAGCTAATTGTTTTAGGTGTTAAGAAGGATTAACGCCAAGTCAGCTACATAACTGCATGTCTCACTGTGTGCCTTCAGTATGTCTTGAAGCTTCTAGCTTGAGTACAGCACTGTCATAAATTTGTATAAGTCATCCCGATTCAACTTAACACTCAAGTGTATGCCAGACTATGGCAACTAAAAAGAAAATTCTGACACTTGAGGAGAAATTTTCCCTCATAAAAGACTCTGCTGCTGGACAGAGTCAGCGCAAACTGGCTGCAAAGTACCAAGTGTCAATTGGGACAGTGAATGCTACTCTGAAAAGAAAAAGAGAGCTGTCAGGTGCTTATGAAAGCAACATCAACCCCAAGACAAAGAATATGAGATATTCCAGCAAATATGAAGATATAAATGAGAAGGTCCTGATTTGGTTCCAGGCAGCCAGAGCCAAAAATATACCTGTGTCAGGCCCACTTCTTCAGAAAAAGGCCCTTGAAATTGCAGAAAGTTTGAAGATCACAGACTTCAAAGCATCTAATGGCTGGTTGAATTCATTCTTGCAGAGAAACTTTATTAGTTTCAGACTGTTGTCTGGTGAAAGTGGGGGTGGCAGCAAGGAAATCACAGACAACTGGAAAAACATTCTTGATCAACTTGTGGATGACTATTCTGCTGACAACATATATAATGCAGATGAGACTGGCCTATTTTACAGGGCATTTCCAAACAAGTCTTATGTTGAAAAATCAGACAGTGCACATGGTGTTAAGAGTTCCAAAGAACGTATTACAGTATTGTTGTGTTCAAATATGTCTGGCACAGACAAGTGCAAGCCATTAGTTACTGGGAAGAGCCAGAATCCCAGATGCTTCAAGCATGTGGATGTTCGCAAGTTGCCTGTGCAGTACCGTGCCAACAAGAAAGCATGGATGAATAGCAGTTTATTTCTAGAGTGGCTTAAAAACTTTGACAAAAAGATGCGTTTACAAGACAGGCACATAGTGTTGTTTTTAGACAATGCACCAAGTCATCCAGATGTGCAGCTAACAAATATCAAGCTGATATTTTTCCAGCCAACTGCACATCAGAACTTCAACCAATGGACCAAGGTATAATTAAATGCATGAAGCATTATTACAAGAAAAAGTTGGTTGAACGACTGCTAGCAAACATTGATAAAGGAAAGTCCTGTGAGGATTTGGCAAAATCAGTTGACTTGCTTGATGCAATACATTGGATTAATCTTGGTTGGAAAGCTGTTTCAACAGAAACTGTGCAAGCATGAAGCATTATTACAAGAAAAGGTTGGTTGAACGACTGCTAGCAAACATTGATAAAGGAAAGTCCTGTGAGGATTTGGCAAAATCAGTTGACTTGCTTGATGCAATACATTGGATTAATCTTGGTTGGAAAGCTGTTTCAACAGAAACTGTGCAAAACTGTTTCACTAAAGCTGGATTTAAATTTTTCCAAGGGTTTGAAGGAAATGAACTCAAAGACTCTGATGATCAACTAGAGAGCCTATCTGAGGCTGCTGCTATACTTGACAGCAACAGTGTAGATATAGACCACTCTATTGACATTGAGAGAGACTTACAGGTGCATGAATTTGAGAGTGATGATTGGGAAGAAAAACTGCTATCCAATGGTGACTGTGAGGTGAACAATGACAATGAAGATTGTGCTCCTGAAGAACAATCAGTTGTGTATTCAGTAGAAACAGCTATGGCAGGCTTAAAAGCTCTCTTGGGATTTGTTAAACAAACAGCTGTGTTTGACAATGCATATGAGACCTGCCTTGACCTGGAGGCAAAAATGAACAAGTATGTTATTAGTAGAAAAGTGAATTGCAAGCAAACTTCTATTACTGACTTTTTCACCAAGAATTAAATGAAAATGGACTTCTAAACTGTTAAGGACATGTATACCTATACATATGGTGTTAACAATACAAAGCCACATGTCTCTTTCTGTCAGGAAATGTCACCCTCACAATGTTGTGCATGATATTACATTACACGTACATGTATTTGGCAAAAAGGGAAGGAAAAAATGTAGAATAAAGCAATTATTTTAACTTTATCTTGATGTTAAATAATTTGAATGCTTGGCGGTATGAATGAAACTGTATGAAAGCAAATGTATTAAAAGGAAGAGTTGTGTGTGCAAGACCCTTGACTGTTAACAACTAGGCCTGAAAGACATTCCGGGTACATGTATGTAGTCATATTCCCTACCCTAATTACCAACCCTCCGACTACCGAACACCTCTGACTACCGAACACTTTTGCTGGGTCCCCAAAGTGTTCGGTAGTGACAGGTTTTACTGTACATGTATTTACAACAAACAACAATTTTTGCAATTTAACAGTGGCAACACAATGTTTTAGTTTTATTTTGCAGTTTTTTCTTTACAAAGAATGCTTTGAAGGATAAAGTGTTAAAGATGGTTCTACAATGAAATGTTTATTTAGATTTACAAATGAGGGACTGAAGGCTCATTTTAAGCCAAAAAAAACTTCCTTAGGTATCACTCGAAATTAGCTACTTGATTGTTATACATATTTATTCTGTGTATAATTTCTCCTTCATGCAGGTCTTAATAAAGTCACCTTTTGTGGGTGTGGAGTTGAGGAGGCATTTGTCATTTGCTGTTGTACATTTGTTTATAGAAACAGTCTTCACAGTTTTATAAAAACATTATAAATACATGTTCATGTACATGTTATTGTATTATCAAATTGCCAGGTTATTATCACAATGTGCTTTGGTACAAATTGAACAATTACTTTTGAGTGAAGTGAAAAATATGATAAATTTGGGATTCGAACCCACTACCTTCAGCACACTCGCCTAGCCAAATGTAAAGTCCAACACGGTGACCTCTAGGCCATCGTGGCAACCCCAAAAAGGTTGACCGAGGACCCAGGGTGATGTTATAGCAGGTGTGGCTTGTACATTGACACGGTAGGGCACTTCCACAGACCCACAATTTATGAAATACACCTGTAATATAATTTCGAAGTCGGAGCAATGGCCCACAGCACTTCGAAACCAATAGAGTATTAGCAAGTGAAAAATATGATAAATTTTATGTCAACCTGTATGGGATTCGAACCCACTACCTTCGGCACACTCGCCTAACCAAGGCATGAGTAGTCTGGTGATGAGCAATTTCACAGTTCATTGTTGTTCATAGGCTTATATGCACTCTCCTTTGACAACAAATTTAAGATTCACAAAGACTTGTCATGTTGTGTCTATGGGTCACACACTGTGTAACAGGGTCATAAACCTAAAATATTTCGATGAGTAATGTGGCCATTGTGCACCACTCATATATAATTATTTTTTCAGCCATGTCCTGGACCCATGACATTAGTTAACAACAATGAAACATGATTTTTTTTTTCTTTCTGTATGCTGCCTTTTTCAAAAATTAAGATAATTAATGTTAAATAGTATAACTTGCACTTCATGACAGCTTTATATTTTTGCTGGTAGGTCATCCTGCTACACTATGGTACAGACAACATACCAAACACCCATGCACATGAAGCTGTGGCCATGATGAAACAACTTGTTTGACAGGTGAGGCAAATTGCAGATAAGTCTGATTTACAGGTTGTAGTTTCTTCCATTCTACCAAGAGGCGCCGATGAGATTAATGGACCACGGAGACCAAAGGACCTAGACTGGCACATAAGCGACCTCAATGAAGAGGCAGGTAAGTACAATTCTATGGTAAGGACAGAGTTATCCAGTGTTATCCAGGCAACACTAGAGAGAAGACTTCCGCAGAGGCCAAGGATGAAGACGCCACTACAAGGGAGATGTCAGTGGAGCCTCCTGTTTCTGTTTCTTTACAGGGTAGCACTAGAGAGAAGACTTCGGCAAAGGCCAAGGATGAAGACGCCACTACAGAGGAGATGTCAGTGGAGTCTCCTGTTTCTGTTTCTTTACAGGGTAGCACTAGAGAGAAGACTTCGGCAAAGGCCAAGGATGAAGACGCCACTACTGAGGAGATGTCAGCGGAGCCTCCTGTTTCTGTTTCTGTACAGGGTAGCACTAGAGAGAAGACATCAGCATAGGCCAAGGATGAAGACACTACTACAGAAGAGATGTCAGTGGAGCCTCCTGTTTCTTCTTCTTTACAGGGTAGCACTAGAAAGAAGACTTCGGCGAAGGCCAAGGATGAAGACGCCACTACAGGGGAGATGTTAGCGGAGCCTCCTGTTTCTGTTTCTTTACAGGGTAGCACTAGAAAGAAGACTTCGGCGAAGGCCAAGGATGAAGACACCACTACAGGGGAGATTTCAGCAGAGCCTCCTGTTTCTGTTTTTTTACAGGGTAGCACTAGAGAGAAGACTTCCGCAGAGGCCAAGGATGAAGACGCCACCACAGGGGAGATATCGCCAGAGCCTCCTGTTCCTGTTTCTTTACAGGGCACCACCAGAGAGAAGCCTATGCCTTTATATTCTTGGTTCTGGTATGTTCAAGTAGTAGTTTTCCAGTTTGTGTTGCAGGCAATTTTTGACTTCTTAGGTTTGGTGAGAGGACTGAAATGCAGCCAACAGAGGAAGGTGCAGACACCTGTGCACACACAGCCACGGTTATGAACAGTTCAAGGGGAAGGTACAGGTGAAAGTATGATTGCCACAGATGTAGCCATGGTAGTGTATAACAATTTTGAAAAGGAGTTGCAAATTGGAGGTGGCATAGATGATGCGAAAGTGTACAGGACAGAGGAAACTTTCCTTAGCCTTGCAGAAATAAAAGAAAAAATTAGACAACCCAATTCCTGAATTAATTTCGAACCTGGTACCTTACAAACCTAAAGGAGGAGAAATTTATGTTGTGCAAAATTTTGATCAAGAATCTCAAGCCCTGGATTGGAGATGTGATGGGTACCGATGGTGTCATAAGGATAAGCATGAAATGAGAAGAAAATAGAAGCAAATGTTGAAAGACCCCTAGTTAAGATATATCATAAGGTAAAAACTCCCTCATACCCAAATGGAGATGGTGGATTCAGTAGACAGGCATGGCATTATAAGGACCCCAGTCATTCGAAATATATCATAGTACATTATATTGGAAATGAAAAACTATATTCACCTTTGCGTCATGATAACTTGAAATCAAAGACTGGGGAGTTTCGTAGAACATACCCTTCAGTTATTAAGGAAGCACGAGAAATTGTTGAAACCAAAACAGCAGGAGAAGCTTACCGAAAAATGATAAAATTAAGTAAAAGTACATGTATACCAGGGATAACTAACCCAAGAAACCTGCAACAAATTCAGAATGTAAAAAGGCAAGAAAAAAAGGAAACAAAAATTAGGGCATGATGACCTGTATAATGTTTTGCAACTGGTCTATCAAATTGAAGATTTTGCATGGAAAATAGAAGTTTTTCCAGATATGACATCGGTTTTAGGCATGAAGGAAATTTTTGATGAAGTTAATAGGTTGTTGGCAGTAAAGCAAGACTCTCCAGCTGTATTTGGATATGATACTACAGTCGAGTTAGGGGATTTTTATGTTTCACCACTGGTAGTATGTCATAATGTATTTGAGGGCAATCCTGTTATCCCTGTAGCTTTTCTAATCCATAATAGAAAGTTCAAGATACACATGAAGCATTTTTCAGGACTCTTCTGCGAAACATACCCTACATTGGAAAAAAATGTAGTCTTTGTCACAGATAGGGAAGCGGGCATAACAAATGCAATAGAATCAATATTTCCAAACGCAACAGTCGTACATTGTTGGAATCACATCAGGAGAAATTTTGGCTGAGAAAGCAGGGTGCAACAACGGAGGAGATTAGCAAAGTTTATGACCCAGATCTAACCAAAATTCTATGGTGTGACTCAGAAGCAGACTTTGATGAAACATGCTTGAAGTTTACAGAAAAGTGGGCAGAAAGCGCTGAAGTATATTTCAAGAAGCATTTGAAAAAAGGTATTTCAAAACATGCTGTAAAGTGGGTTTTGGATGCAGTGGGTATATTTGATCCAGATTCTAGGTATGGGATCACAAACAATATTTCAGAAAGTTTCAATGCAGTGATGAAAAGGTTACTAGAGTGGAAAGAAGTACCCCTGGATATGTATTTTTCTGTACAGTTACTATATTCAAAATTACTACCTTGCAGAGCTGCAAACGGGATTTTGTGGAGTCGGCAATTACAAGATAATGCACACATTTCAGCAAGCAAAACGAGATCAAGATGAAATTGAACATAGGGTACCACTTTGTCAACCTGAAAACATGATCACCATGGTAAAGGAAAACTTGAGAAAACTGGATGCACTAAGCAAATGTACAAACACCAATAGTAAGTTTATTTGTTCCGAGCAGACAAAACTTGTACGAGATGGGCCCACTGAAAATGAAGAATGCAGCACAGAAATAAATCAAGATGTCATTGCAATTGGTACTTCAGATAAAAATGTGCATAGTAGTGAAACAGAGAAAATGGAAGTCTTTTGGCAGAAGTTGAGACAGCTGAATTTGAAGACAGAACAGGAGCCCATCCATCAGAAGCACCTAATGATGCTGGTACATGTATACAAGCACCAGCTGAGATAAATGAAGTAAATTCCAGCCCAATTCTGGATGACTTAAATTCAGGTGAAACTGATGATTTAGAGAAAATTGCAACTATAAATAGAAACAATAAACATGTGCCAGCATTACAACAACCAGAGCTGGAAAATGGTGGGCCACAACTTGATGTGACAACTTTAACTGACAGTGTCACATCAGCACCTTTCACTCAAAAAGTGTTAGCCCAGAGAGTGTTGGACAATGGTTTAGTAAAACATGTGCCCGGATTAAATTCATTTCAGGTCCAAGGAAGCAAGAGACCCCATGCAGTGACTTTATTTCCCAAAGAAACATGTGGGTGCCATTCAACAACTACATGCTATCACATTTTGGCTGGCAGGATGAGCATTGGAATAAAGTCAGATGAACAGAAGGGTAAAATAAATATGACACAATTAAAGAAAAACAGTAGACTTATAGCAGATAAAAAACGTGGTAGAAAGAGACCAAGACAAAATGACTGTGATATTGAAGCAGCACCTGATTCAAGGTTTGTTGAAAACCAGTCCTGTATTTTGGAACTGTCACAATATGACGAAATTGATACATGTATGTTTGAGTCGACATCAAAATCTGCAAAAAAAAAATGCAAAGTTCAGATAGCTTTACCTAGCACAACAAAAAAACTAAGTAATTGTAAAATCAAGAAAAGCATACTTAAGACTCCCTCACAGACAGAGAGCAAACATATGGCAAATGAAGACAAAAATAGGCACCCTAGAAGACCGTTGGATTTTCAAAACCATGTTCATAAGCAAAATTTGCAGACAGTAACATCAGAAATTCACCCTATACCAAAAGACTTAGTATCATTTGGGCAAAAAGATACTAATTTAGGAAAAGTGGGTGAAGAACATGAACAAGATATACCTTCAAATGTTGCAGGACCTGGTTCTCCCCACAGTCACAAACGAAAATTGTCCAGGCTAAGCTTGTCCTTAATAAGTCACTGAAATCAAAATTATCTGAAAAAGGACAAAATTCAAACGAAGCAGGCCTGAGTACTGACAATAGAGTTATTCAAATGGCAAAAGAAATTGAGGAAGATGTTATTGATTTAAATGAGATGCCTAGCCCCAAAGCAAAAGCGAGTGTGCGAGACGAACGGAAATGGGTAAAAAATCTGGGTCTGGATTTCACAGATAGATTTATTGTTGAAAATGATCAGTGACTGACTACACCTCACATGTCAGCAGCAAATAAACTATTGAAAAAACAATTTCCTGAAGTCCATGGGTTTAAAGACAAATTTGGATCCGAAAAAAAAGACATTAATGGAGATTGGAAACTTCAAGCAAAGACATTCAAACCTTTAGAACCCCCATGTGCTCAAATTCATTGTAATGGAGCAAATCATTGGTTAATGTCTTTCATGAGCAGTAAAGAAAAAGATGTAGTGTATGTCATAGACAGTTTATATTCTGGAAAATTGACAGTTTCTTTTGAAATTCAAATTTGTCAGATTTACGGCCTTGGTGAAGATATTTTGTTTGTAAACATACCAGAAACTCAAAGACAAACAAATGGTACTGATTGTGGGGTATTTGCTATAGCAAACATGGTAGAATTTTGTGAAGGGGGAGTAGCTTCCCTACTAGACACACCATGGAAATATGACACCTCCAATATGAGATCCCATCTATTAAAGTGCTTCAAAACAGAAAGATTAAGTTCTTTTCCAAAATTATCTATCAGAAAGAGAAAGACAAAGGAAACTAAAAATTCCAAACTAGCGTTACAGTCAAACTGTGCAAAATCATCCTGTTGGCTATCGGATGGCTATGACAACATGGTTGAATGCTCAAAGAAGGGATGCCTAAAATGGTATCACCTTTCTTGTGCTGGATTGAGTGCAGAACTTGCTAGTGAATCATTCATGTGGTTCTGTGACACATGTAATTGCTAGGCTGAATGTAAAATTTGCTTGCTGTTTTTTATTTCTTTTCAGATGAAGGGAGACTCCATCCAAGAATTGGACAATGTATGTAATTAACTGTTGCAGTTAGGCTTCATAGTTATGGAATATTGTACAAAGAAACCTGGTGCACTTCAACCTTCTGTTCAAAGGGTACATTTAGATGACGCTTGTTTCAAATCAGTTTTTCTAGAACTAATTAAACATTTGAAAAATATTCAATACACATGACAAGACAGAAATTAATGGTAAGGATGATTTTGGTGTTTTGTAATATCCATGGAGTGTAACTTAAGCTTTTCAAATTATTAGTATTCCTTTTGCAAATTTTCAATATACATAAAAAAACAGAATTTATGGTTCGAATGATTTTGGTATTTTTAGCATCCATTGAGTGTATATGACATTGAAATAGTATATATGCCGCACTTGCATAGTGCTGTCTTCCCTTTGATCATTCAATCTATTCTATTCTTGATTATGTTGCAGTGATGCTTGCATTGAGATAGTCAAATAATACCTTTTAATTATTTAAACAGCAAATGTGGATGATGCTTTTTAAAATTAACAAATTTTTAAGCACTAATTATACTTCGGGTAATTTTCATTACACGTATACATTACAAGACAGAAATTAATGGGATGATTTTAGTGTTTTTAATATCCATGTAGGGTCACTGACATTGAAAAAATTAATATTATTAATTATTAGCTTTTATTGTAACAGTACGCTTGGATGATTTTTTTTCAAATCAATTTTCAAGAACTAAATTGGCGAACTTGTAATATAAATTATGGTGTGCAATATGATTCCCCCTCCACGTTGGGCACACTGGGCAAGTTTTACAACATAAATTTGTAATGCTTGGCAAAGAGAATCATCAAGCAATAGTATGAAGATTAACCCTGAATATGTATGCATCTGCTGCCTCTTTTTTTTACAAAGAAATACCAAATAAATTGTGAAATAAAATTCACTATGCAAGAATGTACTGTTTGTCTTGCTTTTTTACTTCTCATTTCAATACTTGCCCATCTGGTGGCCGAGATAGGCAATGACAGCTATAGGTATATGATTATATCCTAATGCATCAAAGAATGATTAGGTTCTCGCATGGACAAATGCTTTAAAATGCAGCAAAATTTGAATAAATATATAAATTTTTACATTAATATATTATGGATAATTAATCATACAATTGTAAACCAGTTTGGAAGCTTGCATGGATGAAAACACTAGTTTTTTTTCTGGTTGGGGTGGGGTGGGGTGGGGGGCTTTTTTAACAATTTGTCATAAATAAGTAGTCAAATAAATGCTGTTTTTTCCACATTTAATGGATTATAAATATATATATATATGTGAATTTCCAAAAAGAAACATTGAACAATAGTCAATTGGCAGCAGTTCAACAGATGGCTCCCGCCCCGACTGCATTGTGGATTCTGCGAGAAGAGGAAAATGAATGCTCCCGTGATTGACATCCGAATATGTAGGTTGAGTTAATTTTACGGTTCAAGTTTGACATATCACATGAACAACATTTTTTTGTAAGTTATTGTTGTTAAATATAATGGAGGGATAAACAGACACAAGCCCAACCATTTTTGTGAATACGAACTACTTTTGTAGTTTCTTGTATGCTGAACCTCTGGCTGCCCAGTGCCCGACGAGGTTTGCCAATATGGCCGACCTCCCGTTCCGGCGATAGAGTGATGGGCATTTACCTTGTATATGTCTTTTATTATATACTTCAAGTACTCTACATTATCAAACAAGAAAGACAAAAATGTGAGGTAGGTCTTGGAGGGCGAAATACGCTCTAATAAAGCACAAGGGAGAAGCGGGGGCCTGTTCCCGTGTATAATATGCCGGAACTGCCGGAACAGGTGGTTCCGTTCCGCATATTACCATTACCCGTATATATGTCTGTCACCAGAAGCATGCAGTCTGTCAAATGTCCCCCTTTTTTTATTTGTTTGCTCTTTATATCCAGAAACAGGAAAAATTATGATGGTGAAAATCACAAACAAGTGGTTGGGCTTTCATATCTCAAGTGGCATGCGATGATGCATGTCAACTGGTGAAGAAAGTTGATAAGCAATATGCTGGAAGGGCTCACCACATGCCAGGGTGCTGTAATGTACATTGTGCGATACGTGAGATTTTGAGGCAATATGCGGAAATTAATATCGGAAATACTGGATAAATCCGTGGGATTTCTATATGGAAAGAATGTGACAGACCTGGCATTTTGTGGTATGTAATAGTGTGTGATGGTATGGGATGGCATGTGATATCTTGCGACTTTTAGCGTGACCCCAGTCCTGGCACTACAACTAAACTGTAATTTAGACAGTGTCATTACCATATCCAAACCGAAATCCTAATGAAACAAATCCTAGTCAATTCCGACCAAAGGCAATGTATCATGGTATGTATAGCTGAAACATAAATTTATAGTTCGTATTTACCCAAAAGAGACCAAAACGTAAGCTTAAAGGTCCATAGGGTCGAAAAAGCCATATCTAGTTTTAACATGACAGAAAGCAAAAAGGTTTGTTTGAAATTATGGGCCTATTTCAGTAAATTGGCTTGAACAGGTGCATCATTTATGCGCATATAGGACCATACAATTTATAAAAAGGGACCAAAATTTCCAGAGCACCAGAGAATTTGTAAGCGGAGGTTCTGAATTTGCTGAAAATGTCAATAAAATTCAGTATTTAAAAAGGTACTACTTGCAACCACCATCTCAACAATGATCATGCATGAAAGTCCACAAAGTGACACTAACACCAACATCAATCCATCAGAAAAGCCCCCTAGGCCTAAAATGACCATCAACAAGACTCCAAACAACATGGTTATATAATTCGATGTGTTTTAGGCATGTAGTTAAAGACATGATGTTGTTTTAAAGGAGATAAACTAAGAGCATTTCAAAAAGAAAAGTATTTGAATATGCAAATATAGTAAGTACATTGGTTCAAATGTTAAACATCAGCCAGAAGCAAGTGACATTAGGCCTCCAACCATTAAAACGTAGTCAAAAAATGCATTACAATAGCAAACATTTGTAAGGATAGCAGTCACATTTCAAGTTGGTTTCCAGAAGTATTTTTGAAAGGAAATTTAAATGTTCAAGAAAGCATAGAATGCCACAAGTCATCTAATAAGTCAATTATTGGGGTAATAATTTAGAATTCCAAAAATGTAGTATGCCAGTGTAAGTCATCTGTAAGTTAGCCAAGCATTATGTACATCTAACTCGTGGTTCTATAAAGTTCAAAAGGTCAAAATGTAAAAGTCCTAATTATTGTAAAAATTCTACTACCTTTATCAGAGAAAGCATTTGGTTTTATGAAGGGAGAGAGACAGAGAGAGGGGGAAATTCCTAAAGGTAACTGTAAGTATAACTGTTTTCCTGTCACAGTTTTAAATTTTTTCATTTATAATCAGAAGTAGTTCAACTTGTCAGTCAGCTGATTTAGATGCTAATTATTTATACAAGAGAGAGAGAGAGAGAGAGAGAGAGAGAGAGAGAGAGAGAGAGAGAGAGTGCATTAAACACTTTGAGCCAACCTGACATGACCATCAAAATAACAAACTATATTCATCAGACAATTATAAAAAAACAACATCAGTTTCAATACACTTGGAACACTTACTGCACTGAAATATGTGCAGAAAATGCCTGAATGATCAAATTGTTACCAAATATATAAAAGTTCCATGAAAAGAGAAGCGGACCACACTTTATAATGATAGTGATGAGACCAAACCGAATACCAGTTAAACCCTGTCAGATCTTGGATCAATTACGAAATAGTAAGACGTGCTAATGTTCATCGTCAGAGGGATCCATGACTTACAGTAATGAGATTTAAACGAATGAGAGTATCTTCTACCTGACTTGGAACAGGTTACCAACATATTGGCAGTGGGTTAAACCAGTTTTACGGGATCCCAATCCCCTCACTTTGGGAAACACTCACATTCATTTAAAGTAGGCCTAAAACAAATTTAGCCCTTAATGATAATGTACAATTATAAAAGGTAATTACCTGACCATATTTCACAGACATGATCCAAACAATGACAGGACAATTAGGAATTTTAAGTCAGATTACTATATTCACATTAGAATTGCGCAACATGTCAAAATTTGAATTTAAACGCCAAAAGTTTCCACTTGAACACAGGATAACTCAATTTGATACTAATATTATATTTATTATGAAACATGGTTTAATTCTTCCATTTTCCATTCTCACTAGAAAAAAACAGCACAATAGGCCTAAAATTCGTTATAAAAATATGACTCGCATCAGCTGAGTAAGTATTCCTTACATTTTGTCAGTATATCCAAAAGGATGAGAAAATAGAAGGCCTGTATTGTTCAACATGATGCCTGAGAACTTATATGGTCCTTATTTTCATTTTAGACTTGTTGTAATTATAATAAATCTTATGTTCCAGGATTGAAAGTTTGATCAAGCTCAAGGTAAAACAATCTCAGCCACAACATTAAAATACATAAACATATTTCTATGTGTTTTACTGACACTCAGAAAATACCTTATTCATATGTTCATATAAATCAACATAATATTTCTGTAGAACATATTGATATTTATCTTTAAAGTTAAGAAAAACCCTTTTTAAACTTATTTTAGAAAACCCCTGTTTAATAAGTCTTCCAAAAAGTGATTTATGTCTATCGGCAAAATCTTTAAAATCAGTACAGTTTCTTGCAAAAGCAATAAGTCTTGAGACATTGACACCATAAGCAGGATTGATAGGAATATTACTACTTAAATATGGATAATTTTCTATATCAAAATTGAAATAATCTCTTTTATCATACACTTTTGATTTTAATATACCACCATCATTGAATAGGAGTAGATCTAAAAATGAGCATGTTATGTTCGATTCAGTGGTTTCTTTTAGTTCCAGGTCACTAGGATAAATTGATGTAATGTAATCTTTTAAATGTTTGTTGTTGACACTAAATAAATCATCTATGTGTCTGAAAGTTAAATTAAATGATCTAGCATGGTAATTTTTATCTTTTGCCATTTTCATTAGAAAATTATACTCGTAATAAAATAAATAAAGATTAGACAAAAGTGGCGCACAGTTTGTACCCATGGGAATGATTGAGTAATTGATTGCTGCGTCACTTCCAAACAAAAGACAGTACTAAGTGCACTACAAAGCAAGACAAGATTTAGCGAGAGAAGGTTTGATTTTGAATCTGGTATACGTTAAGTGGAATTTTGGCAATTTTAGAGTTTGACCAAATTGGATTTGTTTTATTAATATATAGAAATATTGCAGGGACAGTTATAGTCGTACATTCTGGCTATTTTTAGAAATTTTGAATCACAAAAGTTTTTGAGTGAGTGGAAATAGGACAGTTAGTGCGGGAGCCACCATTTTGATTTGCATTATCGATGAACATACAAATAGTGAAACTATAGTCAGTATTATGGGTTGTGGTGTGCTACAGAGTAGGAGAGGTGGAGGGCGAGGGAAGGTAGCAATATGGAAATTTGCTGGAGGGGGGAAGCAGGCAGAGGGTGTACAGGCTGATGTAGAATGGGAACAGACAGGCGGGGGGATGAGAGGAGAGAAGAGGATGGGACAAGAGGTAGGGGAGGGGGAAGGTACAGTGGGCAGAGTGGAAGGGATACATACAGTGCGAGGGGTACTGTGTGTGGGAGGAGTTTAATCGTACTGGGCTGCTCTGTACCTTTGAGGAGGCAATGGAGGAGAGTTTTGAGTGCAGGTATGGGAAATGTAGGAAGAAAGACTTTGGAAATCCAGTTATCAGCCCTCATTTACAATTTGAGTAGGCTAGAAATAGAATTAGGGCTGCAGGAGAGGGGGTTAGCATGGTGGGGGGGGGCAGGAAGGTGGTGAGGGACAGAACAGGTAACGGAAGAGACAGGCAATAAGACAGAGAGCACAGTAGGACCCACGAACAAATGGACAGGAGGGTAGAGGGGAGGAGATACAGATGACTAGGGAGACAGTGCAGGAGGAGATGCAGGGTAGTAGGGAAGAGGGAGTGGAGATCAATAGTATCAGACAGGCAGTTGTGGTTAGTAGTAGTATCGTTAAGATGATACACAGGACTTTTTGTAGGAGGGACAGGGAAAACAGGATGAGGGTGTGTCTGTCAGAGGCAAAGATTGGAAACATAGAGGAGCGTTTAGAGGTGATAGAGAAGAGTAGTTGGAAATGCTTGAAGGTCATAGTCCAGGTTGAGACGAATGACCTATCAGACAAGGAGGAGAAGTAGGGAGGGTGGGTACTGAGACAGTTTTGGGAAGGTATAGGGGGCTCTTAGACTGCATAGGGCAGTTAGACTGTGAGCTGTTAGTGATGGAGATTCTACCAAGGCTTTCGATTGGTAGCTTGACGGCTAGCATGATCTGTGGGATCAATACGCAGCTGGGTAGGATGTGTTGGGAGGATGTATAGTGTTCAGGGTGGAATGGGAGGAGTTTGTTGGTAGGAGGGAGTTCTTTGCTGGGGATGGGCTGCACCCCAGTCAGGTAGGAGGAAATAGGTTAGGGCAGGCTAATAATGAGAGGGTGCAGAAGCAAGGAAACTAGAAATCCCGGAGTCTTACCTTCCAGTCATTTGGGCAAAGTGTAAGAAGTAGGAGCAAAGAGTGCAGGTCAAACAAAGATGCAAAATTGTAGACACACATTATTTACAACAAGGTATGGCACTTGATAAAATCCCCATCAGTTCTGATTGACAAAAACCTGAAAAGGTTTTGGATAAGAATTTGAGCAAGATTTAATTTTTCAATGTGATGACCAAGCTTTAGATAGACAGTATCACGCTTTGTTATGTGGAGAAGGACAACTTAGTTCAGAATGGCTCCAACATAATTGGCTATCATATTAAACAGGACTTTCAGTTGGCACGCTTCAAAAATACAGTCCTAACCTTTTGCAATAAAAGTAATAGAGGCTGGGCAGCAATAGCAGCTGTATGATATTTGGAAGATGAAGGGATACTGCACGATACTTCAAGTAGTTGCAGCTAATATGTCATGTAATGAAAATGAATGTCTTTATCCACCAAAACTTTTCATGTCTGATGACTCCAATGGATTTTTTCACATCAGATCATGTACTTTAAACAACCCAAAGTATGTCCCTATGGTTCAACATGACGAAGCTACGGATATTAGAAATGCAGTAATCCACCAGAAATTGAATCAAAAGGGAAGGCCAGGCCAGCAACAGACTGGGAAAAGAATGGACGGATTTTGGTTGGATAGGGGAATCAACAGTCTACACGCAAAAATTTATTTGACGACTTCTTTGTTGCACTTGATGAGGATGTAAAAATATATGAGGGGAGATCAAAAATTAGCAAATCAAATTCGATCTTTAAACGAATTCAGCATGACCATGTATATGATGTTTTGAGTAAATCAAAAGATTTACTTTTCCAATTAAATGATATTGCCTGCAACATGTTTCATGAAGAGAATCTAAATCTGCAGACAACAGACTGACAGAAATATGTTGAAAGTGACACGTACATATGTAATATAAAATTATGGACATACACTTGGTATGCATTTCTACTTAGCATCAGCCATAATGTTGCAGCCATTTCTATGCAAGTTTGTCATTTGCACTAAAGAAGATAATGCAAACAAACTGACTGAATTGTACCATCAGACTACACTCTTAATTCCAAATTCATTTAAATCTTCTAGTTATTCCTGTGCAAAGTAAGCATTACATTAAAAGCTTACATATGATCAAGTCAACAAACTCCTATCCCAATCCCACGAAACAACCCAAGATAAAATTAGTAAAGCTTGTGCGGGTTCTTTGCTCAAGATCCGCAATGGCAGTCAAGTTGTACAGGTGCCTGGCATTCATTGTTACAATGCTGTTAGAACGCCACCCAAAGCACGATATCGAACAAAAAGAAGGGACTGTTTAAAAAAAACATTGTGCCCCAAATTTGACTTACATAAAGACATTGACGTGTATGCTCCAAAAATTGAATTTGCGGAAAATAGCAGTGAACGCCATGGGAGTGTGGCTCAAAATGATAAGAGCAGCCAGAAGAGGTGTAGAACTTCAAGATACGTTATTATGTGGCCTATCGCAATTGGGAATTCAGATGAAAACGAGACATACAGTGAACTAGAGTCAAAAAGTATCATGGATGAACTTGTTCCGGGAATAGATACAGAACATAAGCCAAATAAATTCAATAGTCAAAGGAAAAGAAGAAAGCTAAACACTAACCCAAAGTTTTATTAAAACCCACAAGAATATGTGAAATTTGCATTCAGGATAAAAACACAGATCCTTTTACCTATGCCCCCCCCCCCCAAAAAAAAATTTGGATGAACAGAAGAGAGAGGCACATGCAACTTGGACCATATATGGTTTGTGTTACATAGACAGAATGGTCAGGAAGATCTTAGAACAGTACATCTGTGTGCTGCATGGCACACATGGGGGTGAATATAGTGTCACACTGAAATCCAATGCTGTTAGCTGAATTAGACGAGGCGCACTTGGCACCCAGTTGACACAGATATGACAAATAGGGTGTTACACTGAAAGTCAGTGTTGTTGGCAGAAATAGATCAGGCACACTTGGCTCCCAGTTGGCACAGGGAGGGGTGGTGTGTAACATGATTCTCCTCCGACCTTGTGGCTTCGTTGTACACATCATGTATTGCTGGCCAAATTTCGTGTGCCTCTGCAGAGTATGGCATAACTGATAATGTAAATGGATAATAGCTTTATGGCCATATGTAGATGAGACAAAGTACATGTGTGCATTGTATTGTTAATTCGTTGTGGATATTATTATGATAATGAAGTGATAGCTATTTGTGGTTTGTTCAACTTTTTCCATGTTGCTTTCTAATGGTGCTTGATACTGAATATTTGTACAGTGAAAATTCACCATACATCTAAGTCTCTTACATCGTGTACTCAAAATTTCTAGTTTTTTAGATCATTTTGAGTTACTGCTGTTAGATTCTACATTTTGCTGCCTTGTTCATGTGTTGTGCATGTGAACAATATATCAAAAACCCTTAAAGCAGAATTTGGAACTATTTTTTTCCATTGTTGTTAATACATTTCCTCATGTTCAATTGGTCTTTATGATAAAAGTGCAAGTAAAGACACAGGAACCTTTTTCCTCTTGGACAAAAATCTTAACATATTGTTGAACTGTTTTTTCTATAATGTATAGACAGGGTGTTTCATAATGATTTGACATCAAGATGAGAAAACACATCATGGATTTAATCTTCGGCACCAGAGGGGTTGCAACTGCAGATGATGATATTATATTTGAACATCGCTTGGAGGAAACGAAAAGGTCATACAAGCAAGTAGCCCCGTCATTCGACAAATATTTTACAAGTCAAGTTCTACCATTGCTGCGGAAGAATATGAAGACCCAAGAGAAGAACCCAGTCTTACAGAATACTCAAGCATGTAAAGGAGTGGCGACCACAACCACTGACAGACTTTGGTAACAAAACTATAATGAAGGACGTCGCCAATGTAGAGAAGTCAGGTTGGTCAAGGGGATCTCATGCTGAGTCCATCCTACAGAAAATTCAAGGTTCCAATAGATATTTGGGCCACCATGGACTATTTACAAGGAGATTTCCACTCTCGACAATTCATGAGAGCTTTTCCAGAGAAGGACAAAATTTGACACCAGAAAAAAATGAAGAGGTTATTCCAAGGACGCACTCAGGTTCTTGGCCAATTGTAAAATATGAGTTGGTATCCAGTACTACAATGGTGAAAAATATGACAGAAAACAGATTCATACCAGTTGTGGAAGTAAATAATTTCGGTCCAACAACAAATCTCAAAGTAAAATATGGAACCAAAATGATGGAAAATATAAAAGTGAATGGAAATGAACTAAAGACTTCTTCAATTGGTGAACCTCAATTAGTATCTCTACTGTCCATGTCAAGTTTTGGAAAAACTGAAGACACAGAACTTCATTCAATGGGCATGTGTGAATTACACTGACCCAGTGTCAAGGGCCCCTATTTCTGTGCTTATTAAAACTGAGAAAAACTTTAAAATCTAATAACGAACATGGTAACAATGATTTTACAGTAAGAGATGTCAGTAAAAATCACCATGGAACCTCTCATGCAACCATTAGCATAATGTAGAATGACCAGAACACCAGCAAAATAAATGTGAATCAAGATGTTGAAAAGATGCTTTGAAGTGGCCTATGGATTTCATTTAAATCAAAACAGTCAAAAATATGTTTTGCATGTACATTGGTGTCTGGGAAAAAATATATAAATACATTCGTTGTACATCACCAGGCAAATCTGACAAAAATGCAACGAGAAAAGTACACCAGTTTTTGCACAGTGAAGATTGTGTCCACTGGGTAAAATCCAAATTTGTTGATAGTAAATCAGGAGACTGCTAAGGTCACTGTTGTAATAATGTTACAACACATGTTAAAGATTTAGGTCAAAACAAAGCATATCAATCAGTATTGAATGAAGATGAAACTAATGAATGTAAGACAATGGACCAGCAGGGTAATATTGAAACAGGTGCCTTACTGATACATGTAAACTCATCAATGGAGCCCCAATGTATGCAAAATGAAACAGTTTCTCATTCTGGACAAATACATTATAACGTCAATAGCGGAGCGATGTCATATGGAACCATAAACAATGAAGACAAATCAATTGGGGAGGAGTTACTCATGGATATGAAACTTTCTTTACTTGTAAAACCACCAGTCTTCTGGAGAAAATCCCCACATTACTGGTGCAGTTTCATTAAGCAAATGAACAAAAAGCTGACCGTAATTTCAACGATATAGATGCGTTTAACAATTTCATGGACTCTGATGCTTCCACAAAGTAGTTGATACAAAAATGGCGCCAAGGGTCTTTGAAACAATCCACTGAATCTAAGCTTCATGACTCAATAGCTGGGAAGCCTGGCATAACTCATGACAAGAAATATTCAAGGTTGGTTTTAAAGTGCACTCTTAAAAGTGGGAAGAAATTTCAAAAGCACTTCAAATGTAATGAATTTGGGAAGGATGACTTGGATGCTTTAGAAAACATGGAATTGTTTCTTCAAAGTGAAAAGAGTAGTGAGTGGACTGGCCGAATTTGGGCTTTGCAATGTGAAGTTCCTGTTGGTATTCAAATGAAACGTTACATGGACAAAATTCCCTTTGATGAGACTAAACATATTCCCTATGATAAAAAATGTAGTCTTTCCTGTTTATGATGAAGATACCTTGAGAGTTTCAGTGACTGAAAATCCAAATTGGGGAAAGACGCACAGGTTTGATGAACATTATTGTTTGCTTGATGGTGTTAATATTTCTGATCAAAAGCCCGAAGTGGTGAATGTCCTAATTAATTGTGCATCTAAAACAAATGTATGTAAAACAGAATGTGGAGCTTTGGTAAAGTCATTAAAACAGGAAAATAGTATATGTAGCCGTTGCAATTTGGACATGTCTTCTGAAGTAGAATATATTATTTGCCACTCAAAAAACAGTCAACGCTGGTACAATAGCACTGTGCATCAAGGAAAAAATGCAACACATGCTATGTGTATAGGAATACATACAGAATTGACAGATCAGTGAGCTTAATATAAAAAAGTGTAAGAAAGTGTATCACAGTCATCTAAAATGTCAGTGGACACTTAAACCTGTCATAGATGTGAACGACTTGAAAGTTTGGAAACTATATGTTCTTGAAAAGAATTCGCTATTGCATGTTGGTGAAGCCATGCAAGAATTTAGACATCCAACAAAGGCAAAACGAGATAATTGGGATTCACTTCGTGTTAGTCGTAGAACAACACCACAACAGATTTTGACAGCAGAAACCAGAAGTCAGTTTATGCACATATCAGGCCCCAAACAGATACAAAGAATTCTTTAAGCCAGATACAGAGACGTTGTAAGCTGATTGATAAAAACCATTTCTGCCAATTTATCCCAATAAAAAGACCAGATACCAATCAAGTCAGATTGGAGATACACAGAGAAGGTACTGGAGGGTAATTTCTGGAAGGTTCTGTTGTACCATGTAGTTCTCAGTAGTCACAAAACCTTCAGCATATGAAAGCTTTTTTGGATCCACAGTGTGTGGCTGTAATATGAAACAAGATTTAAATTTAGCCAGATTAAAGACTTCAATTATGACATACTGTTACCAGAGTAGATAAGGGAGGGCTGGCATGGCATCAATTTGTAATACAGAGGATAGCAATAGTCATGCATTGACATTTCAGATTGTGGCGGCCAATATGCCTTGTAATGATGAATCATGTGACCATACAAAGAAATTGTATAAAGGGAACAATGGCAATGGATTTTTTTGGCGCAGACCATGTTCATCCAAAATACGCCTCTGATGCAACATGATAAAAGCAATGGACATACGGAAATATGTCATACATCAACATTTGCAATCAACCCCTTCTAACTTTTCATATGTTGAATGCAAAAGGTGTCCATATTGGGGAAGACCCAACTTCAAAATATGTCTGCGTCCTTTAGAAACCGGCTTTCAGTGCACTTACGCGAAGCTGGTACCCAACAATGCGGGATAATTTTTTTTCTTGAATCAAAAATTTAATTTTGAATGAAATTCCAAGTAATTTATTGTCCATGGGAATAAGAATGAAAGAATACCTGGAAAAGAACTGGTTCAGTGATGCATGGAAGAAGACATTCACATCAGATGTATTGTCTAAAGTAGATGAAAATGAAAGACAGAATCCTCTCTTGCTCATGGACAATACAACTGAAAGAAAATTAAAAGAAATTGATGATGTAGAATTCAATAATCATTTGAACAGATCCCTGGCACAGCTAACTTGGTATTTGATTGATCAAACATTATACAGAGATAGTGTGGAGACTGAAAAGCATAGGAGATAGGTAAGCCTACTTTTAGAAATACAAGTAAAGGAAAAGAAATAGCAAAGGCTGAGAGGGGTATAGCATTGACTGAGGGAAAAGTGAAACTTGTTCCGAATTGGAAAGAGAGTGGGTGGATGTAAGTATTTTCAGATGAACAAATTTAATTTTTCATGTAGCACAGGACACAGACATTGACACTGCACGCAAACAAAGAACCAAAGAAAATAACTTAAAATAACTGGCAAAATTAATAAGTTTGGAGCATAGTTATGACACTTTTAACTGAATCCAAATAAATGTTGTTTGAGTTACACGATATAGCATGTTCTATGTTTTATGAAGAAAACCTGAATTTGTTGCCATTAGAAGAACATGAACAAGTCGAAAGCAGTGATCACATTTGGAACATTAAACTCTGTACATGCACCTTCTACAATTTTATTATAATTTGACAACCATACTTATGCAAACATTTGCATGCATGTTTGGCATTTAAAACAAGTGAAAGTAACTGAAATGAAGTAACTGACAGGACAAATACATGCACTGCACTGTTCTGTTTTAAAGTAACAGAACATTTTAAGAAGCTAAGCCTAAGAGTACTGAGAGTTCAAGTATATGTACTTATCACCCTGCAGCAAAAGATAAATGGAATTGACTGGCGGTACAAGTACCTGTAACATTATGTAAATTGTCATTGTAGGGAAACAAAAAGTACAAGTGACTGCCAGTACATTGTGGCAATTGTAGATTTATAACATATGTATTATGGATGTTTATTGTGTCTGTTTTTTGGTACTATTTATGTTTTACATGTAGTTTATATGTAGTATCAACACTAAATTGTGTTTTGTTAAAATAGAACATGTCAAAGCTACAGCAATCCATATAACAGTATTGTATGTCTTCTCTTTTTGTATATATGTATTATGTGTGTTCTCAACATGCATCACTGAAAAATAGGTATAAGAACATGAACATCTTCACAGAGATGTTATGTGTACATAAAATACATGTATTTATGTATGTTATCTTTATCCATCAATGAACAAATTGGAAGGTATAAGTACATGCATTCTTCAATCTTGCCCATAAATGCAGCTGAACCGATGTAAAGTTGACGTGCATATGTAAGAGCAGAGCAAAATTGGTCACAATGTCTATTAACAAGGAAAAATTGAAGGGAAACAAAATTGCACAAACACATGAACTTCATCAATGTGTACGGAGGTGAAAAATAGGACTGCCTGATCGTACAAGTACATGTACAGCAGAATTCTAGCATTAATCATTATTATAATTATTTCCTTTTCAGCCTTCCTATAAGGATTTCTGCCGTTCAGACAGCCAGGTGTCAAAAACTGAAAGGGGGGAGGAAGGCGCCACGCTGGTTTTTAGACAGGTGTTACACTAGGGCCACAGACTACAATAGCCAAATACACAAGTGGGCATCAAGAACACCAGGGGAAGAAACAATTGATCATCCAGGGATTTATTTAGAGCCGGAAAACAGGACCATCATGGCATCTGATGGCATACACCTAGCGCAAGATGTAGTAGATGCACTTCGAGAAGTTCCACGTGAGAGTCCCATACAGTTAAAGTTAGAAGATTTTCCACCACTACCCACTCCACAGAAAGATCTGCATTTGTCCCTTCAGCCATCTCCAGGTCTAACATCTAGACAGTCTCCACGTGGAAGCAGTCGTCCACATCCAGCTCAGCTAACCAGCCCTCAGCCGCTTCTGCATCTGTGCCATCCAGTCCTGCCACGCAGCAGCCAACCACATCCAAGTCCACGTCTTGGACATCAAGACACACGTCAGCCGTCCCCACCCAAGGCAACGTCTCAGCCATCATCTGCTCTGGCCACACGTCAGCCATCCCCACCCAAGTCAAGGTCCCGGCCATGGTCTGCTCCTGCCACGCGTCAGTCGTCCCCACCCAAGTCCAATCCCAGCTTGACATCTAGGGCATCATCCACTAAACCATCTTCTACAGGTGCACCTGTGTCACCAATTTCAGCGCTGAAAGCTAAAGGGTATTGTATAGTAGGCAATGTAGCGGTAAGAAATAGTGTAGTAAATGGGTTCAGGAAAAGGATTTAAAGCACAAATGCAAGGGCAAAGGTCACCAAGACAAAAACAGGAAAGGATAGATAGAAATGGCCAGAAAAGAAGTTTACAAAAGGGTAAGATTTCCTGTCCCCAATGCATGTCATGTTTTAAAGATGATTTTCACCTAATTGACCATTTCATTACAGCACATGTCAGTGAAGAAAAGAAGAGATGGCAAGAGCAGCAGGTAAGAGGGGGAGGTGCAGATCGATTGAGGGGCAGAGAATGCTGGGTCTAATGAAGGTGAGTCAGATAAGACAGGAGAATCTTCAGACCAGGCATTTCAAGGTACCATCAAAGAGAGAGTGAGCCAAAATGTTGATTTTTGCGACAACAAACAGAAAAAGGTATGGTGGGTAAATCTATCCCATAATTAGTGAAAATGGGCCGTATAACATAAGAAGATTAACACACCTGAATCAAGTTTCAGAGCATGTCACCAATTTTCAGATAAAGATGAAAGACACGCCTGTTCTAGTCAATACAGCAAGTTATATCCTTTGCAACATTATGGCATTGTGTGTGGTGTAGTTACTGTAATTGATTTAAGTCTATGCACACTATGCACACTTAACAGAATCCTTTTCAATAAAATAAGTAAAAAGAGGAGAAGATTTTTCATTTGATCCAGAATTGGAAAAGGTCAAATACCTTCACGACATCGAATTTTAGTCAAATAATCTTAGACGTGTTTTAATTGAATGGATAATAAATGACCAAGTCAAAATTGAAGCAGTTTACATGAACAAGAGAGTCATGTTCAGAAAGCAATAATTTCCGGCGTATGATACAGCACGATAAAGCTTCAGACATCTGTAATGCTGTTTCTCATCAGAAGTCAAAAAGCACATTATGTCATTGACATAGCCCAAATGCCATTCGTGTGCACATTATGTCATTGACATAGCCCAAATGCCATTCGTGTACACATTGGTCAGGATAAATATCTCCGGATGTTATTACGACCATAAGAGACAGGGTTTAAGACTATTATGCGCAGTTGGAATTTTTCAATGCGAAGAAATATTTTAGATGCATTTAAAAAGATGGTTAAAGATGACATCCCAACGAGTCTTTTACCAGAATCAAGTAAGGAGAAACTTGTGAATTACTTAGAAAAAACAGTGGTCAATAGGAAATGGGAGGAAACATTCACTGCTGAAGTGTTGTACGACATTATAGAAGAACAGCGCAGGAACCCATTAGTGCTGACCGATAACATAACATAGAAAGGAAGTTTAAGAAAATAGATGAGGTAGAATTTAACAGTCATCTAACAGATCAATGGCAGAACTTGTTTTTAACCATATCTTTTCATATGCATATATACCAATGGTTTTGAACTATCTCTTCCTGGATAATTTGGTGGTCCTGAAAAGGGCCACAGGGGAGTAAACATTGTGTTGATCTACTGGTTGAAATACTGGTTGATGTGACTTCTCTTTAGGCATCTGATGGTTCTTGCAAAGAATTCACCCAGTACCTCTTTGCCCTTGTTATTCAGATGAAGTTGATCTTTCACAAACAGGTGTGTTTGAAGGTTGCCCTTGTCCTTGAATCCCTTGTTTGTTTGTAGTACTGAGAATTTTTTCCAGTTGCTTTTCTCCAGTTGCCTGTTAAAGTTGCTGATGATCTCCACACTGCATGCCTTCCATTGGGAGTGTACCAGTCCCTTGGTCGGGGTAGAACTGTTGAAACGTAGACCTTGGCCCTGGGGTTCTTTTGGAGAATCAGCTTGGTGATCACTGGGATACGTTGGATGGAAGCTGCCAACTGTTGTTCTGTCTTCTGCAACCAGAGGTCGTTTGTCCCTACATGCAAGAACACAACTGGGAAATCAACCCTGATGAAGCCATCCTCGATGTACAGTTGAATCTGGGCGCTGCTCCTGCCTGGAAATACTTGCATAAGTGTGGCTTCTGGACAAGGGAAGGGGCACTTCTTGTCGGAACACATTGGGTCGGAAATAATGGTTGCCTTGTATGCCATCTTGACAGAATGATGAAACCACTAATATATTGCCCTAAAAATATAGCAAGGCTGTCACTTGAAGTGTTGTCACAGCTCATAAGGTGTCATAATCTGTTAAATACACTCTGTCTGAAACCATGAAGTGTCAATAATCTGTTATGTACACGCTCTCTGATATTGGAGGTGGCAGTACTCTGGTATCCTGAGGTGTTGGTAATCTGTGACATGAACCTTGTTTGAGGTCATGAGTTGTCATTAATCTGTTGTGAAGTTTTGTCAAGTTACCTTTAATTATGTTCCCATTCATGGCACTTGTCAAAAAAGTTTTTACACTATGCTTGCCCCATGAAAGCCGTCTTCTGATGTTACAAAACTAATGTTTCTCAAATGCAAAATATTGTCAATAACTATTTGTGATCAATTATAGAAAATTAGTAATAATATTTTTGATTTCAGCAGAAATAAAAATGAAAATAGAACGAGGTCAAAAGGTGCATTATTCAAAGGAACAAACACGTACTAGACCTAGATGTGAGTGACTAAGTTAACAACTTTTAGTTGATTATAGAAAGCTAATCTTTGGTTGACTATATGTATGTAGGACGATTATAACTATTGTGGCTAAAAATGCTTGTTTATTGTAGAGTAGAACAAGATTTGTCCCAACTGAATGTGGTCCTGAAAAACAAATAATGAAGGGCAATATTGAATAATCCCTTAGAGGCTTTAAAAATGTAAACAATTAATGTTGTATGTTTTTTTTCTTGATTGGGCTGCAGAACAGAGCAGTTATTTTTTCAATGGACCCCACTACACTTAGATAAGCAACACATTTCCATGATTACCAACATATGTTAAATTGATAAATGTACATCCACTTTCACTGATTTTCACATTAAGCCATCCTCAAATATCATATTTCAGTGTATTACAGTAAAGGTTGTCTGTGTGAATTATTAAATTGACATGCCAGGTCAGTGTTACAAATCAAGGTTTTGCACATATGTAATTCAATCAGGCTTGTGTAGCGGCTGTATACATAGGCTATATATTGAACAATGGCATGTGCACACATATGTTCAAATATATTTTTTGTACACATATGTTTAAATCTAGTTTGTGTACATATTCATTCAAATCTGGTTTATGTATATATTATATGTTCAAATATAGTTTGTCCATATAAGTGCAAATCTGGCCTGTGTTCACATATATTCAAATCTGGTTTGTGTGCATACATCTTCTTATGTACATACCAGTATATATTATATATGGTTTTGGTTCATATATGTTTAGATTAAGATGTGAAAAAGGTCTTTAAGCCTGAGTGTGCCCAAGAAGTACATCCACAAAAGTACAAGTAATAATCTGAGACACAACCACCTGTATGTTGAAATTTGATTTGTACATTTGATTAACTGTCCATGCAACATGTGATACACTTTATTTTCTGATCAGCTTTGTACTTTTCACTCATTGTGAGACATGGATTGTTTCTCTGCAAAAGGTCATTCCAATACGCCCTTCTCCGTACCATTATTTTCATACATCACCGTGCTACTGTTTTGATCTAATTGCCTGTCGCCATTTCCTTTCTCTAGGAAGACATTTATACAGTAAAGTTGATTTATAAAGAGGCCGTTGCATTAAAAAACAAACAAGCAAACAAACAAACAAACAAATTACCAAAAATAGCAGAATATAATATTGCTAACAGGAACAAAGCAAACACATGATATTGCAGTAATCCGTTAGCAATATGTATACATACAAAGATTATTTTTTCAAATCAGACTTCAAACCAAAGTTGCAAATAAGGGATTATAGATCTTGTTTTTTTCACATAGAGGGTTGTATTTGGAGAAAATGTATTTTCTAAAGCTTGATTCATCATAATAGTACAACTATATTTGGTTGTTTCTGTCTTAGCTTTTTCAAGGGTTGACATGATTTTCTTCCTCACATTTTAAACAGTTTACTGGCAAGCCTCATTAAAAATAGAATTCTGTTATGGCAAACAGTATGATATATTTTTTATCAATAATTCTTAAAACATTTTTATTAAAGCCAGAAAATTAAAATTGTTTATTTGTATTTTTATCTCATTTGCTTTTTATAACAAAAAACACACACAACTGTCAATCTAAACTCCCCTTGTAGCCACTCAGCACCCAAGCTGTTACTTTGACACCTCCTTTGTGTAGTACTCCATGTTGGTTCAGCTCAGAGTCAGAGCACGAAGTGTCATGTTTGTATAGTGAAACCTGTGAATTCCAGGGTTATGTTTTTATAACACCTTTCTTTACACCTGCTTTCAGGTCACATTCCTGACCCATTGAAATGTAGCAGGGACAGATTAGGGGATAAGCATCTTAAAATCTGCACTTTTGATCTGCTTGTCCTATTGTTATGGGTAACTTTTGATTATAGTCATGAATCAACTTTTCCTCAGTATCTGTTGTAATATTTTAGTCTATGATCTATGTTATATTGTACATCAATAATACTTCAAACAACTCCTCCAGTAATAAATTCTGGAGTCCAAGCTAGGATCCATCAGTCATTGCTAGCTTCTCAAAGGGTTTGGGTGATTGTCAGCAGACCTGCTGTGTGTCTTAACAAGCATCAGATTATATTTCATTTTATATCTTAGTATTTAGTATCGATTTGTCTATATAATTATTCCTGAACCACTTATTTGACTATATTACTTCATATTTTTTTTCACTGCCTTGTGCATGTACATGTACCATGTCTTCAACCAGTTATCCGATTCTTGTTGCAGGTTCATCCCAGGTGAAATACCTACAGAAGTCGCTGGAGTACTCTTTAGAGGACAGGTCAAGCATAGTATTCTCAACAGAGTCCTACAATGGCTAAAGGATTGAAGAAATCTTCGATGAGATCAAGGACCAGTTGCCAGGCTTCCAGGTAAGACCAATCTATTATGTGACAAAATGTATATATTGTGTCAATTATAGTCTGAATGCATAGTAGAAATGATTCCACAGTAAATGTACTGTATTCTTAATGAACATATGCATGTAACATGTTTAGGGACCCTATTGCTTGTGCTTGCAAATTAATTTTAAAAGCAAAACAAAAAAACAAAAAACAAAAACAGACAGACAAACAAACAAAAAAAAACAAACAACCAAAGATACAAAAATGTTTCTATCTGAATTACATAAAAGTGTCAATAGAAATACATTAGCTATAACTTCTGTAATATAAACAGTTTCTTAGGAGTGGAACATATTTAATCTCTATATTCCACCCAGGTGCATAAGAAACATTAAAAGTAAAGTTCAAACTTTTGTTTTTAACGATATATCAACATTTTACTGAATGCAGAAAATTCTTAATCTGATAATATTTACGTTATTATTACAATTTATGTTTCGAAAACGTTGGCCTAGAATGAGGAATATATTGTTCTTTTTGATGCATTAGTGTAAGTACATGGTATACAACAAATAAAACACTTAATTTGTATCATTATTATGATGTAATTTTGTCATTCAATCATTAGTATATTCAAGAAACCACATGGCCTGTGATACCACAATTCATACAAGACCAGAACCGATTTATTTAGATTTTTTTTTCATTCATGACTAACACTGTGTATATATCAAATTTTTCAGGCTGTTGTATTGCATGTTGGCTCGAACAACACACCGAAGAACCTACAACATGTCATGCTGACAAAAATTCAGCAACTGACAGCTGACATACAGGATGTGTGTCCAGGGTAAACATTAATTTAATACCTGAATTATGTTCTGCTAAATTAATGGTATAAGTCAAAGGTTAACAACACCAGTACTTACATGTAGAGTGAAAGATAATATTTATGTCTGACAATGGTTCAAGTCCCAGAATGTTTCTAAATGAGGTGTCATTGCAAATCACAGAAGACTACATTCAATCTACTGTTTTTACCTGAAGTACTTCCATAGATTACAAAATTTAAAAAGTCCCTGTATTTTTGCCTGCTAAAATACTAAAATGGAATAAATTGTTCGTAGGTCCACCACTAAGAGTATAAGGTTATTGACTCGTATCGAATGAGTAAAATGGTTGCATGAGAATGATGAAAACTTTATCCATTACATGTGCATGATATTTTTTCAGGATCCCTATTTGGATCTCGGCTATGCCCACTGCAAGATGTCAAAACCTAAAGGAAGGGGGCAGGCAAGTAGAGCAGTGGTGGCTGGACCGGTGCAATAACCGAGCCACTATATTCAACAATGAGGTAAGTAAGTGGGCCAAAGGTAAGTCGGGGTTTAAAAGTGATCCCCCATCCAGGCATTGTGGAGCAGGAACACAGAACCATCAGGGCACCTGATGGACTTCATTTAGGTTTTAAGGGTGTAGATATGTTGGCAAAAGACATCGTGAAAGCAGTTCAGGGAGTAAGTGCCCATCAGACTTTCAACTTAGTTGCAAGTTCACCTTCACTCAACTTGTTTGATGTGAATGATTTTCCTACAATTCTAGAGCCTGCACAACCCTTGATGCTGTGTACCAAATTTGAGCCTCCCCCCACCCCCAAAAAAAAGTTTTACTGTCCACCAAGGCCACTGTAGCAGCAGAAACTTCATCAGGCCAACAGTCAACTACCAATCCAAAGCAAACACTACAAAAAACAAGGGAACAACCATCAACAGCACCCACAAACAATGCTACTCGCCCTTCACTTACACCCAGAAGACAACAGCGTAAACGACTGGTGAAAAAACAACATACAAGGAAAGGTAGGTCAAAGAAAACTAGCAGACTGCCAATGACCATTGCAGATCTGAGGGCAAAAGGTAAGACAATAATTGACAATGTTGGGGTAAGAAATAATTTGGTTTATGGGTACAGAAAGAAGGCAGCAGAAGACTGACCCAAGCCACCTGCACATAGATGTAAGATTCAATCATCAAGGGTGAGTCACAATGGCAAAGGTAACATATCGTGTCCGTTTTGCATGGGAATATTTGAAACAGAGTTGGAAATTATGGACCATTTTCTTAGGGCCATCTTAGCGAAGAAAGGGAGGTATGTAAAAAAGAAATTGTGACCGGAGGAGGAGATGGAGAGGTATCACAGAAGAAAGGTATACATAGTTCATATGATGAGGCAACCACTGACCATGGCAATACCATTCAAAGTAAGTGTAACATAGGTACAGGTACTGGTAAATGTGAGCACAATGCTCACAACGGTAAGATTGAAAGGGTACAAGAGAATGACCATGGCAATACCAGTGAAAATAAAGGTGAAGGTAACTGTGAAGGCAATGCTCACATAGGTCAGATTGAAAGGGTACAAAAGAAGAGAAGAAAATAGGTGATAGTGTAAGTCTACTGTATACTTCCCAGAGAGACTTGCACAAATGACTTTTCCTATCATTAGTGAGAATGGCCCATACCATATTCAAACGAAAGGTACTTTACCTGTAAATGATCCTAATACAGCCCAATGCATCCCCACTTCTCAGGAAGTAAATAAGATATTGAAAGAAATGAGAGTTGACAGTGTAGTTGTATTAAAATTAAGAATCTACGATCAGAGAGGAATTCAAACATTCAAAGAATTTCACCGATGTTATGCAGAGAGCCTTAAAGTACAAGAACAGAAGTGGCTTTCTTCCTCGGATATTTCCATGCACGAACTCTTTGACCATAAAATTGATAAAGCATGCTTGGACTCTTTTCAGTCAAAAATTCATAAAAATAAAGCCCCTAAAATTTTGAGCCTCAATGAAATGGATATTAATGTTGGTAGTTTGGCATCACTCATTGGAAACAGATGGCTAGATGATAGTGTTCGGGACCAAATATTCAAAATTTTGAACAAAATGTCTGAAAGTACAAGAACAGTGATTTATGACATAAAAGCAGTCTATAAAAGGCCATCGATCATTTTAAAACATCTAAAAAAACGGTTTGAAGGTAATTATAAAGATGCACAATTATTGCTTTACTTAAATGTTTACAAAGAAGATGGCAAGACAAGTCTTGGTGGATTAGGAAATAAGTCTGGAAATCACTTTTCATTTGTCAGATATTCAATAGACAAGAATGAAGTACTGTGTGCAGACACATTAGGATGAGAGTATCATGCTGATTTGAACATATTTTTCACACAGTTGGCAAAAATGTTAAACAAATCAATACCAAATGTCAGGTCATGTCACCAGTCATCTGCTATGGTTCTGTCTGTGGGGTAGCAACTTTAATTGGAATTTGCCTATGCACAATGAACAGAAGCATCTTCGATAAAATTTGTACAGTTGGAATGAAGCCTGGGTCTGACATCGAGTTCAAAAGAATTGAATATTTAAGACAGATTTCGTTTTATTCCGAATACCTTAGACGTGTACTTATTGAATGGATAATGAAAGGCGCAATAGACATTGGGGTATTGTTTGTGCGCAGGGTAACTGTCATATGTTCAAATAGTAGGCAATGTAAACGTCTGTACTTTGGTTCTACTTCAAATATAGAAAATATGAATAAGAAACACGACAAGGAGTACTAGCAACCACATATCACTGGAAATAAGTAAAAACAAGCCCTGTGAAAATGTAGCAACAAAGATAATAAATTCTGGGAAAAATAACTATCCAAAGATGAGTTCAGGTAACAGTATCCAACAGATAATAAAAACGCAGTCAGGAAAAAATGTCGATATTTCATCTGTCCCAACTGATAAAATGGAAGTAAAGAAGACAATAATTAAACAGAAACAAAGAAGTGCAATAGTGAGTGACAATATTGCAAAATTATTGAAATACAATCCTTGGATATATTTCAAACAAAATATCTCAGAATTATGTATAGGTTTTACTTTGGTAAATGGTAAAAAAGCTTACAAATATATTCATTGTTCTGCTGAGGGCAAAAAATGATACCAAAGCAATGGACATGGTTCATCATTTCGCAAAGAGGGACATAAGGACAGAAGGTTGGTTAGCATCAAATTGAATAGACCTTCCAACAAAGTCACTGACAAATCAGACAAATGTCTTGATAGTGAAAGTTCACGTAATGGTAGAACAGACACAAATAAAGAACCATTGAATATGCATTCTGATCCAAGTAGCTTTACTGTTCACCCAACTACAGAGAAAGACGTTACCACTCAAAGTTGAAAACCAAGACCCAAACAATAGTGTTGATAATGAAAGTTCGCGTAACACTGGAACAGTCACAAATACATGTATGGAACCATCAAATATAAACTCTGATTTGTGTAGTTTCGGTGTTTACCGAACTACAGATAAGGACTATAATGTAAATCATAAAACATTACAAGATAAAGTTGAGAGCAAAGACCCAAAAATCCAACGTATTGGAAAGTCATCAATTTTGTGTAATGATCAGAATGTTGAAAGTCCTGCATGTAACACTTGTGTCGGTGATTTGCTTCAGATGAATCCTATAATCAGAACCAAAGTCCCAAAAGTACAAATTGAATTCCTATTGACAGATGGTAAGAAAGCTTATTGCACATTTGATAGTTTGGATGAGTATAAAACATTCTTTGCTAGTGACGAATGTAGAAAGTGGCTATCTCAAAAATTGCAAATTGGACTGATGAAAGATTTCATACAAAATAGATTACAAAACTTGATAGCAGGTAAACCGGGAATTATTCATGACAAATCTAGGTCAAACCTTATTCTTAAATGTACATTGAATAATGGAAAAATGGCACAGCAATCATTTTAATGTGGTACAGAGGGAAAGGATGATGTCACAGCTTTGAAAGAACTACAAGATTTTCTTAACAGCGAAGCTAGTAAAGAATGGATAAGAGATGCAGAAAGTGATAATGACCCATGGAAATTTTTGTGTGAAATATCAGTTGGTATGGCCATGAAAAGATGTATTGGCAAAATTCCCTTGGATATACAGAAAATGATCAAATATGAAAATGACATTGTCATCACATGTTACGATGAAGACACATTGAGGGTGTCTGTCACTGAAAATGCAAATTGGGGTAAGACTCATCGATTTGATGAAAAGTATTCATTTCAAGAGCACATTAATTTGAAAGACATTAAGAAATCAAAAGTAGTAACTGCAGTAATAACATGTTCGTCTAAATCAGATCAATATAAAGCCTCATGTGGGGCCTTGATCAGTTCTCTCAAAACAACAGACAACAAATGTAGCCATTGTGATTTTGACATGTCGACAGAACAACAGTGCTCACATTATAAGTCCAAGAATAGCTTCTGTTGGTATTCCATTCCCTTAGAGTCAAAGAAAGTATGTCAAGCATGTCACCATTACAGAGAAGAACTGGTATAAATAGACCCCATAATCTGTTAGAAAACACATGTGAACAGGTATACCATAGTCACATAAAGTGTCAATGGAAAATGAAGACAGTAATTGAAATCAATAATATAAAGTGCTGGAAAATTTACCAGTTCACAGGTAACTCAGGTGCTCATTTGGACATAGCCCCTCAGGAAGTAAGGCGGCCAACCCTGTCTGTACGCGACAATTGGGATAAATTAACAGTAAGTAGGAGAACGACCCCACAGCAAATTTTGGCAGCAGAAACCTGGAGTCAGCCAATGCTTATTACAGGCATGGGCACCAGTACTAACCATTCGCTTAGTCAGATACAAACAAGATGTCTATTAATAGATCATCACCATATGAGTGAGGGTATGACAAAACCTGATGCCATACAAATAAACTCCGATTGGCGAAATACTGAAAAAGTGTCAAAATAATTTTTGATGGAGTTCTTTTGTTTCAAAGGGGTTGAAGTGTAGAAGGGAAAAACTACCAAATTGTACTTGGAAGTGAACAAAATTTGAAAACCATGGAAGTGATTGGCTACGATATAAAACAGGACCTAAATTTGCCACGCTTTAAAACAGCAATAATGACATATTGTGACAATGGATAGAAGGGTCGAGTTGGAATAGCATCGATTAGTAATGCAGAAGACAGTGGGAGTCATTCTTTAACATTCCAGATAGTCCGAGCCAATATACCGTGTAGTGATCCACAATGCAACCATCCCAGAGAGCTTTATAAATTTGATAATGGTAATGGTTTCTTTTGGCTGAGACCTTGTTCAGAAAATGTTAATTTTTCACCTTTACTTCAACACGACAAAGCTTCTGACATCGTAATGCCGCGTCTCATCTGCAGGTGAATAGTACTCTATGTAACTTCCACAGCATAAATGCATTCCGTGTCCATATAGGAGAAGACAGTTTTCTCAAGATGTTCTTGCCATTAGAGACAGGATTCAAGTGTATTATGCGTAGTTGGAATTTTGTAATGAGGCAAAATATGTTTGATGCATTCAAAAATGACATTCTAAATAACATTCCTAGCGATTTGTTGCCTCAGGAAAGTAAAGAGAAATTTGTTAGTTATCAGGAACGGCACTGGTTCTGTAAAGTATGGGAAGGCACCTTCACAGCTGAGGTGTTGTATAATATCACAATAAATCAACATAGGAATCCATTAGTTTTGACCAACAATGTCACTGAGAGCAAGTTCAAGGAAATTGATGACGTTGAATTTAATGGTCATTTGAATAGGTCAATGGCAGAATTGGTTTGGTTTTTAATGCACCAAACTATGCATAGGGACTGTGTGTAGCAACAGAGCAAGCCAGAAAATGTTCACAAAAGCACAAGCCATCATTTCGCAACAAAAGTAAGGAGCTGGCTAGGGCAGAAAGCGGTATAGCAATGAAAAAAGTGGGAAAGTTACACAGCACCAAGATGATAGAGATAGTGGCTGGTACACTGTGTGCCCTGATGACCAAGTCCAATCTTATCGTCAAGTGACAGAAAACTTTTTTCTTCCACAAGATGAATATTTGGAAATCTATTCAAAGTCGGGGGCTATTCGAACATATGTTGAGACTTTAGCCAGGCAAATAAGTACTGAACACTGCTATGACGCTGTACACAAATCGAAAGAAATTTTGCATGAATTAAATGACTTGGCATGTAAGATGTTTTACACAGAAAATCTAAAATTATCACCAGTGGAAGGGCAAGAGCAAATGGAGTTGGGTGACCATATTTGTAACATAAATTTGTGTACCTGCACATGCTATAGTTTAATAATTTCTGGGCAGCCATATTTTTGTAAGAACTTGTATGCTTGTTTGTCGAAGCAGACAGGAGATGATAATGCAGGAAAATTGATAGAGCTGTACAGCCAAACTATGCCGGTAATACCAGATATATTGCTCAGTTATGAAACCCAGCCAGGACCAGTATCATTTAAAACATGTGTATGTGACCAAATAGATAAATTGGTGTTACAGTCACATATTGTCAAATACGAAGAAATGAAAGATGCCAGAAATGGCAACCTGTTGCGATTATTACATGATAAACCTGTTATAGGAAGCTACTTTAATGGACAGACACCTAAAAGACATCCCCAGAAGGCAGGCTTTCGTAGAATGGGAGGGCCTATCACCGAGTCAAAACATGCAATCTCTTTCGTAGATTTTGAGGGCAGTAATGATCCATATGTGCCGAAAGTTAAGTTCCCAGAAAACAGTACAAACACACATGGGGGTAGAAAAATGGTACGAGCTTGTAAGCGGGGAGGGGGGTGATCGAGGAGATGATCTAATAAATAATAGGTTAGCGAAGTTAGGAGTTGCTATGAACTTGTCACATGGCCATGAGAAACAATGTTACAATGGATAATTTGGGACTTTGAGCAAAAATCGGGTTGAGTAGACAGGAGGTCGCCATTTTGAATTTTGAATTGTCAGTATAAACAAATTGAGCAAGAGTATGTCAGGTCGTGAGGAGCCGCGTAGGTTGCAGCGTGAGAGGAGGAGTGCTTGGCAGGCAAGGGTTGTTGGGGAGGCAAGGCAGGATGTAGGTGCTGGTAGGTAGGAGGCAGCTGGAGGTCGAGGGGAGGAAAGTGGGGAGGAAGAGATTTGGGATAGTTACATACAATGCCAGGGGTGTTGTATGTGGGAGGTTTTTAGCGCAGCAGGGTTACAGTGTAGTCTAGAGGAGGCAAGGGAGGATAGCTTTGTATTTAGGTTTGGGAGGTGTAGGAAGGTTGAGGCTCAGCTGACAGCCCTGAAAGTAGAGCTAGAGGAGGCCAGGGATAGGATCAGGGCTGAGGGGGACAGGAGAGGGCAGGAGGGTTTAGAGAGGGTGGAGGGACAGGTTAGTAGGGAGGTGGGGGGCAGCGGCAGAGTGTAGGGGAGGGTGTTCAGGTTGAGGTAGGGGAAGGTAGGAAGGAGGTAGACCAGGCAGTAGGGGGTGCAGGGGAGGGTGGTCAGGCAGAGAGAGGTGGAGGTAGTAGGGAGGTAGAACAGGTAGTAGGGAGTAGCAGGGAGTGAGAGGGGGACCAGGTGGGAGGGAGTAGACAGGGGGAGAGAGGGCGTCAGGGTAGACAGGGAGTGGTGGTGGGGAGCAGTATAGTGCATAAGGTAGATAGTACTTTTTGCAGGGAGGACAGGGCAAACAGGGTTAGGGTCTGTTTGCCGGGGGCAAAAATTAGGGATGTGGAGGAGCGGCTAGAGGGGATAGTTAAGTCTAGTGGGGAATGCCCATTGGTCATTGTCCCGATGGGGACAAATGACTTGGCGGATAGGGAGGAGGGGGAGGAGGGAAGAGGGTGGGAACAGAGACAGTGTTAGGGAGGTACAGGGGATTATTGCATAGGCTAGGAGGACTAGAGTGTCAGTCTTTAGTGATGGGGATCCTGCCGAGGTATAGGATGGGTGGATGGGAGGCAAGTAGCATCAGTGCGATCAATAGGCAGTTGGACTCCATGTGCAGACAGAGAGGTTTTGCCTTTCGGAACTTGTGGGAGGACTTCGTGGGTAGGAGGGAGATGTTTGCCTGGGACGGGATGCTTTAAAGCCAGCTAGGAGGGGATAGGTTAGGACAGGTTTATAGTGAGTGGGTGCAGCAGCAGGGAAACTGGATAGCCCAGCACCGGACCAGGAAGTCCCAGTCGCGGATCAGGTTAGGAGAGGTTGGGGAAGAAAGAGGAGAAGGGATGAGGGCAAGGTTAGGGTAGGATATGTGAATTGTAGAGGAGTCAAAGGAAAGCTAGTTGATATCATTGATGTGGCAGTCAAGGAGGAGATGTCTATCATAGCGTTGTCAGAGACGCATGTTAAAAAGGGAGAGCAGGACCAGTTAGAAATCCCAGATGGATTTGTATTCACGGGAGAAGGAAGAGAAATGGGGCAAAGGAAGGGAGGTGGGGTGGGTTTTCTGGTGAAGAAGGATGTCAAATGGCATAGTATTAACATAGGGGATCATGATGAGAGTGAAGTGAGGCATGAGGCGCAGTAGATTGGAGTAGGGTCTGTTCAGAATAAGATAGCTGTTGGAGTAGTGTATGCAGGAAGAGAGGGCTTTCCGAAGGAATGGAATGACCAGATTTTGGAGCGGTTACGGGTGACTGTTAATGCAGTTCAGGAGCAAGGGTATCAGGTGTTGCTTGTAGGTGATTTCAATGGTCACATTGGAGATGGGTTGGACGGAATTGATGGTGGAGATGCAAATATCAATAGAAATGAAAGAAAGTTGCTACAATTTTCTAGAGAAATGGGATTGCGGATTTTGAATAGGGATTTCGAGTGTAAAGGGAAGTGGACCTGGAGTGTTGGAGAAAGGAAGTCAATCATTGATTGTGCCCTGGTGGATGATAGGTTGTTCAGAATGGTGGAAAAGGTTAGCATTGACGAGGATGGTCGTATGGAAATAGGGAGTGATCATAACTGGATGACTGTTGATTTGAGGTGTAGGAAACAGGCGAGAAAAAGCGGTGGGTCAATGTGGGTATGGTGCATCAACAGGGACACAAACTGGGATGCATACAAGGAAAGACTATCAGATGTATTGGATGGATGGAAGGAAGCATGGGTTGATACAGAATCTAGTGATGTGCAAGGCATGTCTGATGATTTGAGGAGAAAGATTTTTTATGTTGCCAAGGAGATGATAGGCAGGAAAAGAGTTCCAATTGACAAGAAAGGGTATAGCATAGATTCAGAGTTAAAGGGGGCTATTGGGGATAGAAGGGTAAGGAACAGAGCATGGAGACTGGCTAGAAAAAGGAGGGTGGAGAGGGAGATTGTGTTGGCTCGAGAGGAGAACATGGAGGCAAGAAAGAAAGTGAATGACATGAAGGCTGAGGGGAGGGCAAAGCGAAATGAAGAAATGATGAGGAAGGTTATGTCAAGTGGGGTAGAGTCGTCAGCGGTATTTTGGAAGCAGGTCAATAGGAGAAAGAAAGTTCCAGTCAATAGGTTGGCTCATAGGGGGAGAGTAGTTGAAGGGGAAAAGGGCCTAAGGGATGCATTGAAGAAATAATGGAGGGAGGTGAATGACCCATAATGGGGTGTGGCGAACCACCAATGGTGAGGGCGGAAGCTAGGGAGGACAAGTGGGACCAGGAACTCTGTAAGAGGGTCCAGAGGGTGGAGGTTGAGCTAGCATTGGATCATATGAAGGCTGGTAAAGCTCCTGGACCAGATGGGTTGTTGAATGAGTTTATCAAGAAAGGACCATTCAAACTGTGGGAAAGTATGTGTTGGTTGTTTAACAAGGTTATAGAGCACAGGGAAGCACCAAGAGAATGGAGGGAATTGAAGATAGCATATATTCCGAAAAAAGGGTCAGTCGGGCATTTGATAAATGCAGAGGCATAGCAATAGCATCAAATATTGGTAAAATCTTTGCATGTGTCATGTACAGGAGATTGGGGAGAATAGTTGAAAGAGAAGATATGCTAGGGGAGATTCAGAATGGGTTCAGGCCAAGTAGGAGAGTAGTGGATCATGTCTTTTTGACTCTTTTAAGGCACTACGTCTGTCACTGCCTCTTCGGAGGTTGCATGGCACGTGAGGGTCGGGAAATCGGCTACCTTAAGGTCTATTGGTTCCGTGACTAGTGGGCTGGTAGTCGGGAAGAAAAAGGTGTCTTGACAACCAAAATACACGATGCGAAAAATACAGAGAGTATTATACACCATGTATCTGGGCCCTGGGACTCTTAAAGCCAGGCTGCTCGCATTATAGGCGGAATGCGACAGATCATCCCATCCAGACCGCTACAGACCGGGAATGGGACAAGGTCGGCCCAAGTCTGGCGCGAGCCATTGGAGGTGCCTGTGCGACGATCAGCCTCCTGGCAACCCCTCGGCCGGCCTCTCCGAGGGGGACCAGAAAAGGTGGAAGTGCTACCAACCCCAGGAAAGGCGGATGTACCGCCTAAACGAGTCATGCAATCAATGGCCCAACGGGGAAGGGGAAAATTGGCCAACCCGATGGACTCCAACCCAAGACCACGGGTTTCCAACCCTAAAAGGGGAAGGAGAAACGGGGCGGTCTTGGATCAGACCCAGACCAAAAATGACAAACAGTCTGAGACAAGGCAAAACCCGACCACTGAGGAGTCTTCGGAAGAAGTTGTGCCTCGAGTGGGGGGAAGACCACTTGTAGTAGAATCCAACCATCTCGGGGGTTCAAAACAAGGGGCAACTGCAATCCTGAATGAGACCCAATCTGACAGCCAGTCTGAGACAGGGCAAAGCCCGACCACTGAGGAGTCTTCACAAGAAGTTGAGCCTCAGATGGGGGGGGGAAGACCTCTTGCAGTAACCAACCATCTCGGGGTTAAAGGCGGAAGTACCACCTAAATGAGTCACGCCATCAATGGCCCAACGGGGAAGGGGAAAATTGGCCGACCCGATGGACTCCAACCCAAGACCTCGGGTTTCCAACCCTAAAAGGGGAAGGAGAAACGGGGCAGTCTTGGATCAGACCCAGACCCAAAATGACAAACAGTCTGAGACAAGGCGAGACCCGACCACTGAGGAGTCTTCGGAAGAAGTTGTGCCTCGAGTGGGGGGAAGACCACTTGTAGTAGAATCCAACCAGCTCGGGGGTTTGAAACAAGGGGCAACCGCAGCTCCACTTAGAGAAGAATCCAACCATCTCAGGGGTTCGAAAGAAGGGGAAACTACAATCCTGAATCAGACCCAATCTGACAGCCAGTCTGAGACAGGGCAAAGCCCACCACTGAGGAGTCTTCGCAAGAAGTTGAGCCTCAGATGGGGGGAAGACCTCTTGCAGTAACCAACCATCTCAGGGTTACGGACCAAGGGGCTGTTGTCGAGGAAAGAATGGAAGAAGAAGAAAGGGGAGATCTCCCCAATCTGACGCCAGATAGGACAGCCGAGACAATGGTAGAACCGTCAACGCCTCCCGCCATTCACAGTGACATCACTGACAATAACACCGTCACTGATGTTAGAGTGGAGGGATGTCTTGTGATTGTTACGGTACCCTTCAGACTCGTGGGGTGCAAACATTGCAACGAGGCGTTTGTGTCATTCCCTAAGTTGAAAGATCACTATGCGGAGAGACATAAAGGGTTCTCGGTTCTCGCAAAATGCCCAAAATGTGAGAGAACAAATGCAAATTACAATGCATTACGCATACACTCCGGTCTATGCAGGGGAGCGAACATGTCGCAGACACGACAGAGCCCAAAACCATTCAGGTGCTCAGTCTGTTAAGAAGGATTTAAGACCAAATCCGGACTAGGCCAACACCTGCGGCCTAGCCACCCAGCAGTGAGGAATGCGAAGAAACTTGCAGAAAGGGCAAAAACACATGAAGGGCTGAAGGCTACGAAGTTATGGAGTGTAGCCGAACTAGAGACCCTAGTTCAAATAGAAAAGGCGAACCGCGGGGTAAAGCACATAAACAAGCTTATTCAAGAGATGATCACGAATAAGACTTTGATACAAATCAGTGTAGTACGTCAAAGACCAGACGTAAGAAGAGCGATACAGGGACAAGGCGAAACAGGGACAAGGAGAACACTGAGAAAGGGCAAAAACAGATGAAGGACTGAAGGCTATGAAGTGATGGAGTGTAGCCGAACTAGAGACCTTAGTTCAAATAGAAAAGGCGAACCCCGGAGTAAAGCACATAAACAAGCTTATTCAAGAGACGATCACGAATAAGACCTTGAAACAAATCAGTGTAGTACGTCAAAGACCAGACGTAAGAAGAGCGATACAGGGACAAGGAGAACACTGATAGAGTCTGATACAGATCTGCCTGAGAGTAATCACGACGCAGGGAGCCCTAACAAACAGCAGGGCCCAGTCCAAAATGTCGAGATCTCAGAGCCTCAGATCAAAAATGCGCTATCAGATCCGACCCCAGACCGAGAGGCCTTCAGACCTTCATCGGACCCGAACGATCGTAGTACCCAAGATAACATCATTAGACGAAGCGCTAACCCTTCTGGTCCAAGCGAAGGAAGAGGAGTGGACCAAACTGATTCCAGTCACAACAGAAGTGAGGGACACTCTCGCAGCTAAGTCTAGAGAGGAAAGGGAGAAAGAGACAAAAGCACACTAACGTGCGCCAAAGGAACCCTAGAGCCCAGAGAGCAGCAAACCGTTACGGCGCCAACAAAAGAGCAGGCGAATATCGTAGAATATAACTACTCTACGAACGTAACAAAGGTGAGCTATTTAATCAGATTGTATCAGGGAAGGTACAGGACAACCAAACATGCCCTTTGGAACCTGACCAGGTAGAGTCCTTCTACCGAGAGAAACTAGAACAACAAAGGCAACTCGCTGATTTAAATAGCTATCCAAAAGCTGCTCCCACAGATATTGCTTCTTTGATTGGTCCGATATCGGTTAAAGAAGTGAAAACTGCCCTCTGTAAAGGCAAGCGCAACCCGGCAGCAGGACCAGATGGCATCACCCTCGGGTCGATTAGAGGGCTGGACCCATCGGGAGAAAAGCTCAGCAAATTGTTTTCATGCTGGCTGTTGGCAAGTAAGGTACCAGACGCTCTGAAAGGGAACCGTTCGATCTTGCTCCCTAAAGATGACCCAACATCAACAGACGTCAATAAGTTGAGGCCCATTACCATCGGTGAAAACCTTCTCAGGCTTTTCACTAAGGTAATCGCGGCAAGGCTATTAACATCAGTACCACTGAATCCTAGACAACGGGGATTCATACCAGCCGCAGGTTGTATGGAAAACTTTTATTTGCTGACGCGAATCATCGAAGAAGCTCAGAAGGGAAAAAGAAAACTACCCGTAGTTTTCTTGGACATGGCTAAGGCATTTGACTCCCTGACCCATAGCCACCTTAAGGAAGGTCTCAAAAGATGCTCGGTCAGTAACCACATCATTGACCTTGTACTAAACCTGTACACCAGTGCCAGGACAGCCTTATCCGTTGGAAAAGAGCAGACGCGTGAAGGTCCAGATATCAAGGGGCATCAAACAGGGCGATCCCCTCAGTCCCATCCTATTTAATATAGCGATGGACCCCTGGATATCAGCGCTGGAAGCATATCCTGGTGGCTACAGGATCGAAAAGACTGGAATGGGAAGCGAAATCAGTGCCATGAGCTTTGCAGATGATCTCGCGGTAGTGTCTAGTGACTCGCGTCACATGCAGAACAAGTTTAAGATCGTTAAAAGGTTCTGCAAAGACACAAGTCTTGCCCTGAACGTGAAGAAGAGCATGGGCTTCCTGTTAATGCCAACTAAAGACTCGTACGTTGTTAATGAATTTGATTCACCCGGGAGAAGCTGGAAAGTACCTCGGTGCTAAGATCGATCCAGCGAGGGGAATACGAATAGGTAACCACCACCAGTGGTTATCCGTAGTAGCTGAAAAACTTGGCAGTTGCAGAAGCTTGAAGCCATCGCAAAGACTGGACCTTCTATGCAATTATGGGTTACTGAAGCTGACTTACCCATTGTCCCTGGAGAAACCTTCGCTTAATCTCTTAAGGTCTCTAGATAGAAAGATCCAGACAACCGTGAAGCAGTGGCTTCATCTGCCACAGTGTACAACTGACGGCTTCCTCTACTCGAGGAAAGCTGCCGGAGGACTCGGCATTCCATGCCTCGCAAAAACCATACCTGTGCTAATGGTAAAGAACGGTTTACAAATCCTGCACTCCGAAGATGAACTTCTGAAGAGGGCAGGAAGGCACTGGGGAGTGGCAGAGGAGATTACAAGAGTATCAAACATGTACAAAATAAAATCTCCAAATCTAGAACGGTCTGCCAAATACTATCGTGGCGGAGAGAAATGGTGAAAGGACTTATTCAGGGAATGGTCCAACAAGGGAAGTCAGGGACAAGGAGTCGCCCTATACAAGGGTGACAAAATCGGGAACGGCTGGCTGAAAGACGGCCATGTGGTCACGGAAGGTGAAAGGGTGAGAGCACACCAGCTCAGGACCAACACATACCCGTGTATGGAAGTCCTGGCGCGAGGAAGAAAAGACCGCACAAAAGCATGCCGGCGCTGTACCTGTCCGAATGAAAGCCTGGCACATGTCATAGGGCAGTGAAACCAGCAAAAATCCGACGACACAACAAGCTAGTTGGTGTAATGAAGGACGCCATTGTCAAGCGTGGCAACTGGCAAGTGCTGGTCGAACCCACTCTTAACACTTGAAGAGAACATCCGTCTTAGGCCCGACCTCATAGCCTATAACCGAGACACGGCGGTAATCCTAGACCTTACTGTCAGATTTGAGACTGCTGCCTTGGCACTCAGGAGAGGATACAACAGTAAGGTTGCCAAGTACACCCGATGTGGAGACATAGTGAAAGAACTTACCGGGGCCACAATGGTGAAAGTCCATGGTCTGGTTCTTGGATCTCGTGGTGTGTGGCCATCTTTCAACGATAAACCCTTGACCGACCTATGGTTGGACAGGAAGATCTTAAGAACAACCCTAGCACAGAGAGCTCTCCTGAGCTCTCTGGACACACTACGGATCCACAACCGCGAAAAATGGCTTTCCAGGTTCGATCTGAAAAACCTATGACTCTGGATGTAGAACAATGTAGGTAAGGGGGAAAGCAAAAAGATCCTAAAGCCAGAGGGTCCGCCAGATTTCTCGCAGGGATAGTGGGTATCTAATCCCAATGGTTACACAAAACCAGGTTGCCAAGAACAACAGGGCCCTACACGGTCGGGTCGAATATAGACGGGTAGGGGATTAACATTAACCAGGCAAGAATAATGGTGGATGGTGCACGTGCCGCTATAAGCACGAAACGAGAGACAGATCAGTTTCTCCTACCAGTTTGTCCAGATTTTAGAGATTGCAAGGAAAAAGAAACGGAAGGTGTATATGGCTTTCTTGGATATCCAGAAAGCTTATGATAGGGTGTGGCGAGATGCTCTATGGGCAAAGATGGAAGGGTTAGCCTTTGGAGGTAGGTTTTTGGAAGTTTTGAGAGCACTATATGTGGATGTCAAAAGTACCCTGAGTTTGGGAGAAGTTGAGGAGGGTGGAGAGGAGTTGAGTATTGGGCTGAAGCAAGGATGTGTGTTGTCCCCGATATTGTTTTCATTGTATCTACGAGATTTGGGAGATAAGTTGCTAGAGAGTGGAAAAGGTGTTAAGGTGAGAAATGAGAAGTTGGCAGGTCTGTTTTTTGCAGACGATATTGTACTGATGGCAAACTCAAAGGAGGAACTGCAGAGTTTGCTCAAGATAGCAGGGGAATATGGTCAGAAGTGGAGGCTGGAGTTCAGCGAAGAAAAGAGTAAGGTCATGGCTCTAGGTCAGAAACATAGACAGGGAGAGAATTGGATGGTGGGAAGGTTTGAGATACCAGAAGGACATGAGAAAGTCATTAGAATAGGGGAAGTGGATGATTAAGGCAACCGGCCAGGGCATGTTCCGATACCATGTCGATAAAATTAAGCAGAAAGTCAATAAAGCAAAGGGTATGATAAAGCTAACAGCAATGAATAGTTTTAATAAGGCATTTACAGGGAGAGTTCTTTGGGAGAGGGTAGCAGTCCCAGGAATGTTGTATGGTTTGGATGTTATTTCAATAAGTGAGAAAGACTTGGAGTGGCTGGAAAAGGCACAGAGAGAGATGGGAAAATGGATACTAGGGGCTCCCCATGTGTGGCAACAGAAGCAGTACTAGGTGAACTTGGATGGATAAACGTCAGGGATAGAATAGCAAAGTCTAAGTTGAACTATTGGGGCTATTTGCAGGACGTAGGAGAAGACAGGTGGTGCAGAAAGGTGTATCTTGAGGCAGTTAGTGAGAAGACAAAGTGGGTGACAGATATAAATAAGTTGGCAGAGATGTATGATCTGAAGGGGCCAGATGAGATTGAAATGTGGTGGAAAACGTACGTAGGAAAGTTGGTTACTGAGAAGCATGTTGTTGAATGGAAGAGAGGGGTGGAGGAAAAGAGCACACTCATTGCATACAGAGGGCTTGATAAACTAGTCAGATGTAAGTGTTGGGATTGTAGCAAGGGTTCAAAGTTGTTATTTCAAGGAACAGCAGGAGTGATTAATCTTGAGAAACGGACACAGAAGTGGACCAGTGGGAGCTATGGGAAGTGCAAATATGCTTTGAGGATGAGGATGAGACAGTAGATAATTTTCTTGTGTGGTGTTCAGAGTATCAGGGATTGAGAGATATCTGTTTGTGTTCAGAGTATCAGGGATTGAGAGATATCTGTTTGAAGCGTGGAAAGAGAAGGATGAATTATATAGAAGTCTAGAACAAGTTCAGAACATGGCAGAGGGTGATAGGTTAGCATGGATGTTGGGGTTGAAAGGAGATACGCCAGGAAGTGGAGTAGGGATTGAGTTAGTTAAGGGCTTTCTGGTGAAGTGCTGGGAAAGAAGAAGTAATGTGTTAGGTTTGAGGGAGTCTGAAGCCAGAGTAGGGAACTGAGAGAGGGGACGGGAGAAGGTAGCCCTTATAAGGGCTCCCACAACTCTGTCTATGGCAACATAGACAGGGGCGGTGGGCATGCCAAGCGCAAGATGCGATTGTGGGATAGGTTTTGATTTTCTTGGCCTCCTTTTCAGGACCACGGCAAACAAGTGGAGGGCCAAAGACAATTATTATGACGATATGGAATTTAATCAGGACTGTTGGTTAGAAGTATATCAAAAAGTTGTAATATGGTTAGCTTGTCAGGTGTGACAAAGGGGCTAGATAAACCGGCCATGTTACCGTTAATTGAACAAAGTGCAGCAAAATCAAGAGAAGACCAGCTTATAGTTCAACCTAGACACAATAACTTGAAGAGAAAGGTCTCCGAACAGGAAAGTGTACAGCCTAAAAAGAGAGCAAGAGTTATAAAAGTAGGCAACCAAGTTTGCATTCAGTGTATTGAAAATGGGGTTAAAAAACCATTTACTTGTAAATCGAAGAAAGAACTTGATATGCATGTGAAAGTTGCACATTCGGGTGGTATTGTTTATGGTTTCTATTTTTCGGTTAGTGGGAAAATAGTTCGCTTTGAAAATGAAGATGACTTCCAAATACATTCAAAATCACACAACACTAACACAGAAAAAACAAAGAGTAGTGCTCCTGACAAAAAATCATACCTTACTTTATCACAAAATAGTACAGTACATGAAAATAGTGGTATGAAAGAGACTGGCTGTTGCAGTAACACAGAAAAAACAAAGAGTAGCGCTCCTGACAAAAAAACATGCCTTACTTTATCACAAAATAGTACAGTACATGAAAATAGTGATATGAAAGAGACTGACTGTTATGATAACAAGGATAGTGCTGTTGTAAAATATCCCTAGTCAGTATGCAAAGACGAATGTACAAATGACCCAGCCTCAATTGGGTGTGACAGCTGTGATACATGGTTCCACTGGCACTGTATAAAAATGAAAAGGGTCCCACCTAAACACCGGGATTGGTACTGCAAGAATTGCATTAAAGGTAGACTGTGAAATAAAATTAAAAGAGTATGAACAAATATATTATTGGCTATCATTTTATCATGCAGCACAACTTTCCAACCAAATACCAATAGTTTCGGTGTACAGCTTAATTGAAACCATGTACAAGTAAAGAAGCTTCTTGGGTTTATGGGGGGACATTATCATGCGATATTTGAGGTATGTGAAAATGTGATTCAAACTATGCTATTCTGATTATAAATAGCCTATTGAGATGACTACGGTCAATTTGGATCCATGCAGTGTACCTGGCATTGAAATAGTATGCCGCACTTCCCATGTTGGTACCTTATTCATAGTTATCATTTGTAGACAGTGTCTTATACTATTTTGCAGTATATGTAAATGGATTGAATGAGTTGTAATTTTAAAAGTCTGTTTTGATGGTGTTCGTAAAAACAAATTTTGGAGAAGGATGGGGATGAGGATGGGGTGGTGGTGTCTCTTTACCAGTTTTTACATTTTTTAAACAATGTCTCTTTGGGTGGGGGCATCCTTGTACATTTTTTTCTTTTTCTGTTTTTGCATCCTCAATTATACAGTTGGAAATTTTTCGCCAAAGATAAAAAGTCAATTTAAATTGTATAAATTATAATTTATACAATTACATATTACAATATATAATTGTGTTTTTTATATTTTTGTGAAGATTTTCTTTTGGCAATTTTTTCTTTAATTTTTGGCTACCCTTATGTACATTTGGCAATTTCCACCTAAAGAGGGTATCATTTGATTTTGGGGATATGTAAAAATTTGCTTAAAACAAATGGTTTCATTATTATGAATAAATAGACTGTTGAGATGGTTTCAGTGAATTTGGATCCATCCGGTGTAGCTCACATTGAAATACTATGCCACACCTCTCATTGTGGTACCATATTCAGTTATCATTTGGAGACAGTAGCTTGTACTAGTTTGGAATATATGTGAGATTTAAGCAGTTTATAATTTTAAAATGTATCGGGATGTCTGAACATTAAATCCCTCTGGTAAGATCATTATTATTCACATTCAAAATTGTTCTGTTCATTATGATTTTTAAGAAATTTTTTTATGGTGTGCGACGTGATTCCCCCTCCTCGTGGGGCACACTGGGCAAGCTTTATATACGAAGCTTGGCAAACAGAATCACATATTCAACCCACATTTAACTAGTTCAACCTTGACAGTACTTCATCAGGATCAAGAATTAGGATGTACCAAGACCAAGCACCACAAGATTACATGAAAAGTAAAAGTATATATGTGCACTTGATCAACATAAATCAAGAGAAAGATGTGGCCTATATTGTCAATTGTAGAACTTATTCCCGGCTTTGGCTACTGACAAAGCTTTATACACTATACATGTTGGATGAACTTTGACTAGTATACTATATAGAAGGTTCAATTACATGTACTTTATCATGTATGTAATATAAAAGGTTCAATTACATGTACTTTATCATGTATGCTATATAGAAGGTTCAATTACATGTACTTTATCATGTATGTAAAATATGTAGTTTGAGTGAATAGATATGTTCTGATTTAATCTTCACCATACATCAACGAAGGGATTCTTCGGCAAAGGATGAACCAATTGGAAATAAAGTACATGTTTCCTGTGCAGCACAATGCAACGAAAAAATGTGTTGTGCAATTATAGGTACCACAGGATATTATTGTAAGAGAAGATTTAAGTGTGAATACTTGTCCATAATATTGTGTATCATGATCATGAAACTATGTTGATGAATAGAGAATTTTTTTTGTATCAGTGATTCAGAATAATAAAGTCTACGTATATATTGTGAATGAACAAGATTCTGTTATTTGTTTTTTTTTTTTTTTTCGCATATTTATTTGTTAGATGCTTTATATATTTACCTGATGATCAAAAATTTAACTCAGGAAAGATCCCAGCTTATTATGCAGTTTTCATACAACATTCAGATTACAAATGAAAGAGCTAGTGTATGTTATATTTGTAGAGGTTCATTGAGACAAAATTTAAAATCAACTGATGAGTTAGGCCAAACAAAATAATAGCTGTATTTCCCATAACCCAACTGGCCCTCTCTACTTAATTTGCTTTAAAAATATATATTTGGTGTGAATTAAACCTTTTTGTGTGTGTGTTGTATTGGCATAAAACTACATGTTACAAGCAGTTGAGACACAGGAACAAAATAATTGAACTGTGTTGGCATGTTCAATGTCTGGATATCATTTCTATTGGTTAAAAATAAAGGTGCTGTTTAGGAAAAATGATGAAAAATAAATGAGTTTGTACCTACCATATTTTTTTCAGCCTGTTAGGGGAAATGTATTGTTTTGTTTAGCCTTATCAAATGTTGGTAAATTCTGAAATTGCTTATGTAGTATTTTCTGTTCATGGAAAAGACAGAAATTTGTCAGCAATGATAGCATAGTAAGTCAGTTCAAGGGCACTGCAGGTTTGCTTTCTTTATGGATATTTTTCTGTTTCCTATTTTCTGTAAGTAACACTGTATGTTGCCAAAAAAATCATAAGGTCAAATAACAATCACTGCAAACCCTCAAATTCGGTATAATTTATTCTGTGAGAATTTACATGTTACCTTGCCACTTGATCTTCCAGTAAAAAAAAAAACCTTAAATGAAAATCAGGCCAGAACAAAATGTAATTGATATCTGTTGCACTGTCATCTGTTCATGAAATTACATACTAAATAATTGAATCTCATCAGGGTCCAACAAGAATGATCACCATATGAACATGTATATGGAGCATGTAGATGCAGAATTCCCGAATGCCAGGCACTTAAATTCGATGTCCAGTATAATCGAAGCATCTCATCTGCATTTATTGCATACAGGATGTGATCTATGTAGTTTCGAATGTAGAGTAGATTCAGTTGCAAAGATCAGCAGTTTACAAAATGGCTATGAAGATACTGTGTCTTTCAGTTTTCTAAATGTTATTATAAACTTTATGTTTGAACAATAGTTACTGTTAATTACTGTAAGTGTTATCTTTTATCACCGCATTAGGATGTAACCGTTCATGTCCATACTAAAGCATTTACATATGCTGTGGATATTAGGGACTCTAATTAGGGGAATGTACATATGATAGGCTGTCATGTATTTTTGCGGACATAAAAAAAGCATTCTGTTCAAGTTTTTTGACATTTGCTATTAGCCTGTTTGATTACTACTAATTACACATCTGAAATTTTCTTCATCTTCAAATTTGATCAAGATGGATAAGTGTTGTTGTCAACTTGAAGCTTACATGCAATGTTAATAATGTATCAATTTCGGGGCCAGCCAGAAGTGCCAACATTTTCACATAAGTACACAGAGTACCCTTTTTGGGTGAGGGGGGAAGGGCCAAAGGGCCAATGTATACTTTTTAGATTCATGAAAATGTTGATTTTTTTTCTTTTGTTTTACAAATAAATTTTTCAAACTTAAATGTCTACTCTATAGTCATATTTGCATAAGAAGTTTAATCAATAGTAGATGCACAAGATTTATATCTTTAAAAATGTGGTCAAATAACATAGTTCTGCATTTTTGCTTGAAAAATCAACATTTTAAAGTATTAATTCCAAGGGGGGGGGGGGCATATGAATTATTACTCTGTGTACTAATTTGAAAATGTTGACAATTTTGGCTGAACGCTTGAGGGGTTCAGGCTGAAAATTACAGTCTTGCGTGGTTCCAGTTTATGAGCAAATATTTCAAATATGTTGGCGATCAAATTTTCACTTTAGTATTTGCTTCAGAGCACATGTTAGAAATTACATGCAGCTTGACATTTTGGGCTGAGACATTTTCCATACATTACATACATAGGACCAAAATACCACAGTAGATGCAAAGCTTTCGAGAAATCAGTAAAGCAACTACAATTATGTTTACCAATTTTAAGTAGGTTTCTTTCCAAACATGCTCTCCCTTTCTTGTGCAAATTGATCAGTGTATTCAGGACAAAAATGTGATCCCTTGCTCTATGATACATAAAAAAAATTATTAATATTAATCACTGCTTCATGATATTAATTTCCATTTTCAATGATATGGGACAATGTCTGACAATGAAAAAACATTAAACTATGCACATAAAAGTGTAAGCTACCCTAAAATTGTTAAAATTTTTAATGAAAACTTTATTGTATTCATACTTCACATAAAATATTCTCATTTATGGTAACTGTACGGCTGTAAACCAAAGAAAGATATGATAATATATACGCTTTACTATTAATATACACTATTTATTATGGCTTGAAAAAAATATTCAACATCTGTTAATTTATTATCAACTTAGTCTACCGGTATATCAGTATACGTTGATCTGGCTTCCTCCAATGGAGCATATTTATGCAAGTAAAGCAAGCAAACAATGTGACTAATGTTAAGTCTTCACAAATTAAAACAATAAATTTTGATCAACTTAATGACACAATACATGTAATAGTGAAATACATCCTTCGTAACGAAGACCAGTAAGCAATTACATTACCTTGTAGTGAGAAAAATTCGCAACTTAAAAAGTAAACACCGAATTCTCAACTCACAACTCGATGGTTTGCCTTCGAATTACCAATATAAGCCCTTTATTAGCGTTTATTAATCACAAACGGCCTTATTGACCATCTCATAAATTTTATATGTAGGAATACTTGTATGTGGAAAATAAATCTGATTATATCCCGGTAAATTATGCAGCTTCGATCGTAAGCAAAAAAAACTGGCTGTCCGCTATGAATAACCTGGCCATTGCGCATGCGTCAAAAAAACAGTTCTCGGGTACTTTCCGCGTGCGGTAAAGTCTACGGTTGCTGCCCCTTTTCCAAGTTTATGTTTTCGATCATTATTACAGATTTTGGTTTGCTTGTGGTAATATTCAGTGGCGGTTATCTGAAATATAGCTATCTTCGTTGTTACAGTCATAAAAAATGGCGATTGGAGGTCCAATTAACGATATTTTCATGGACTGCATGACGGACAGATTGATCCGTGGTTTCGGTAACGACGACATTAACAAAAAAGAATTACGTAGATTTTGCAGGTGGAAAATTTTGAAGTGTGAGAGACTAAATTGATGTATTTTCCGTAATTCTTGAGTCAATATATTCCCTTTTCACCAGAAATAAACCTATATGTTTGTATTTTAAGAGACCAGTTTTATAAGTACATACAAATATGTTAGGTAATTTAAAAAAATATCTAGAAACAGGCTTCCATTCATTTTTTATATAGGTATAGTGTACACAGGTTCAGAATACATAGATCATGTGCAAAAGTCGCAACTTTGGCAGCACTGTATACAATAAACATTGTTTGCATTTTCGAGTTATCAAGGTGGGAGGATACACAATTACAACATGCACAAGACTGGGTTGAGAAATAGGGATAATCTTGTAACTCCTTCTTAAATACTATTTTAGAGTCCCCACATGGATCTCTGCGATTCCAACTGCAAGGTGTGTCAACTTAAAGCCAGGTGTGAGACAGGCTGCGCAGTGGTAGCTTGATAGGTGCAACGCACGTGCACGGGCATGCAACGCTGCTGCTACAGGATGGGCAAGAGTCACCCTAGGGATTCAGATTATACAACACCCTGATATTGTAGAGGAGTGACCATCGCACCATTATGTCCCCAGGTGGCCTCCATTTGGGCTTTCAGGGTGTTGACATATTGGCACGGGGCATTACCAGGGCAGTCACAAAGGTTAGATAGAGTAAATGTATAGTTGCATTAACGAAATAAAACAATACGTAAACTGTTACTTAGGTAGTCTGTCATGCAGACATAGCTGCTCAATGGCACATGTTCAATAGCTACTATCACGTGTTCAATAGCTACTATATTCATTATAATTATGAATTGTGAGTTAATAAAATGCTTGATTCCTATGTTGCACATTCTGGTGTACCGGGAGTATGGATTTGACTTTAATTCTTGGTACTTATTGAAGGTAATGACCATGCAGTATTTTTGAATTTACATGTGAAGATTGTGTTACAAATTATCTTTTGTTGTTGCCCATGTTATATTGTTGAATGTGAGACTTACATCATCATGAATGAACATGATAATGTCGGTCTTACATGCAATAATATAACTTTGGCAGTAGCATAACTGTAGTATATACATTCACAATTGGAATTAAAATCTGCTTAGTATTGCTTCTTTGTCACACTGCCAATCCCCTTGCCTGAAGTCAAATTCGCAGATGATGATTTCCCTACCCTACCACTGACCAAATCCAACGCCAAGCCACAGCCCAAGCCACAACCATAACCATCTTCCACCATACCATCAACCAAGCAGCCCAAGCCTAAGCCACAACCAGAGCCATTGCCTGCCATACAATCACCCAAGCAGCCCAAGCCACCGCCAAAGCCACAGCCACAGCCTGCCACCCTTTCAGCCAAGCAGCCCAAGCCACAGCCACAGCTGTCTCCTGCCATACCTTCAACCAAGTCACAGCCAGAAGCATCGCTTTTTGTACCATCAACCAAGCTATCCAAGCTATCCAAGCCACAGCTAAAAACACCTCCAGCCGTACCATCAACCAAGCCAAAGAAACATAGGAAACACAACCCCGACAACGAATTAGGCCCCAAGTCCCAAAAAGAAGACCACATCTTGTAAGTAGAAAGAAGTATGCAAAGAAAGGTAAGAGGCACCATATTACGGTCGCTGACATTATAAGTAAAGGGTATGTGGTAATTGACGATGTGGCAATTCGAAATAATCTTGTGGTTGGGCATAGAAAGTCGGTAAAACATGAAAGACGATGCACTTCAGTAACTGGAGAGGCACTGAACTGTACCTAATAACCTGAGACAACATCGGTTAACATATACTGTCCCCAGTGCACAGATGTATTCAACCATGATCTTGACATGTTAAGACCATTTTTAAGGACTCGCGTTGTTGAAAAAAGGATGAACTGGCAGAAAGACCAAGGAACAGGTGGAGGCAACGGAAAAGGTAATGAGAGTGAGAAAGGTAATGATAATGATAATGTTGACACAGAAGTTGATAAACTGACAGACATCTCCTTTTCGAGTGAGATCTCTGAGGTGGACCGGGAAAATGCTGATGACTGTAAAGTAGTGAAGGTAGAGGGCATGAACTGTTGGGTTCAGTAATGTTTGATGAGCTGTCAGGGATCATAGATGTAGAAGTTGTAAACATAGAAGACCCTATGTCTGATATAACCATACACTTGATGTCGACAGGGAAAACCTTGTACACTTATCTTATCTTATCATCAGCCCATACCTGGACTTGATATTACAGCAAGAGTTTAGTGACCCTTGTGGAAAACAGATGGCTGATAGTATTATGGATGAAATTTCAAACATTTTGAACAAGAAGTCCAAAGAGACAAGAACTGTAATTTATGACATGAAAGATGTGTATGAGAGACTTTCGGTTATTCTGAAAAAAATCAGAAAGTTATTTGGTCAAAATTTTGCAGATGTTCAAATTTTATTTATAGTGAACGTTTATAATGAAAACGGAAAGACTCATCTTTAGAGAAGGGTTTAGAGAATAAAAGAGGAAACCACTACTCCTTTCTCAGATATTCTATTGAAGAAAATCTCATATTGTATGCTGACTCTTTAGCATGGGAATTTCCAGATGACCTGCACAGATTTTTTGTTGATTTGGTCAGCTAATTGAATAAACCTATACCATAGCTAGGACAGGCCACCAGTCATTAAGTAAAGGTGTATATGGTAAACATGAATGTTCAAGTCAATTTAGTAAGTTATACCCATTACACAGCTCTAGTTATGTTTGTGGTGTAGCAACTACGATTGGCATGTGTATTTGCACACTGAACAGAAATCTTTTCTACAAAATATGCAGAAGGGATTGGAAGAGTCCAAATGATGCAGAGTTAGAATCAGTTAACTACTTGATAGCTACTTTATATTACTCTGATTATTTAAGAGGTGTCATTATAGAATAGATCATGAAGGGAATTATTAAAATTTATTGGATGTCTATGAGACCAATAGCAATGTTAAGACACAAAGAAAAACGCAGGTGGATGCAATATCGTTGTTTCACTCAATCTGATAATAAACGAGAAGTAAATCAAGTAAAAGCTAGTCTCTCTAAAAAGAATAGTCAGAAAGTTGTCAACCATGTAATGTGAAACAAACTTAAACCTGCTCCGCTGCAAACTAATCCAACAAATTCTGTTTCTAATGCAAAACAGAAACTAGTGCATAAAGGTACCGTAATTCAAAATTTGTGACCAGAACAATAAAATGAAGAGGTTATTTCAAGAACTCACTCAGGCTCTTAGCCAATTGTAAAATCTGAGTTGGTATCCAGTGCTACAATGGTGAAAAGTATGACAGAAAACAGACTCATACCTGTTGTGGGAGTAAGTAATTCTTGTCCAACAACAAATCTCAAAGTAAAATATGGAACCAAAATGATGGAAAATATATCAGTGAATGGAAATAAACTAAAGACTTCTTCGATTGGTAAACCTCAATTAGTATCTCTACTGCCCATGTCAAGTTTTGGAAGAACTGTAGACACAGCACTTCTTTCCTCTTTTAAGAGGTGTGAGTGAAACCTCTCATGCAACCATTAGCATAATGCAAAATGACCAGAACACCAGCAAAATAAATGTGATCAAGATTTTAAAAAGATGCTTAAAAGTGGCCCATGGATTTCCTTTAAATCAAAACAGTCAAAAATATGTATTGCATGCACATTGGTGCTGGGAAAAAATATAGAAGTACATTAGATGTACATCAGCAGGCAAATCTGACAAAAATGCAATGAGAGAAGTATACCAGTTTTGGAACAGTGAAGATTGTGTGCATTGGGTAAAATCCAAATTTTTTGATAGCCAATCAGGAGACTGCAAAGGTCACTGCAATAATAATGTTACAACACATGTTGAAGATTTAGGTCAAAACAAAGCATATCAATCAATATTGAATGAAGATAAAACAAATGAATGAGACAATCGAGCAGCAGGGTAATAGTGAAAAAAGGTGCCTTACTGATACATGCAAACTCATCAATGGAGCCCTCATGTATGCAAAATAAAACAGTTTCTAATTCTGGACAAATACATAATAACGTCAATAGCAGAGCGATGTCATATGGAACCATAAACAGAGAAAACCAATCAATTGGGGAGGAGGTACTCATGAATATGAATCTTTCTTTACTTTTAAAACCACTAGTTTTCCTGAAAAAATTCCCAAATTACTGGTGGAGGTTTATTTAGCAAATGAACAAAAAGCTTACCGTAATTTCAATGATATAGATGAGTTTAACAAATTCATGGACTCTTATGCTTCCACAAAGTGGTTGATACAAAAATGGCGCTTAGGGTCTTTGAAACAATCAATTGAATCTAAACTTGATGACTCAATAGCTGGGAAGCCTGGCATAACTCACGACAAGAAATATTCAAAGTTAGTTTTAAAGTGTACTCTTAAAAGTGGGAAGAAAGTTAAAAAAACACTTCAAATGTAATGAATTGGGGAAGGATGACTTGGATGCTTTATAAAACATGGAATTGTTTCTGCAAAGTGAAGAGAGTAATGAGTGGACTGGCGGAATTTGGGTCTTGCAATGTGAAGTTCCTGTTGGTATTCAAATGAAATGTTACATGGAAAAAATTCCCTTAGATGTGACTAAACATACTTCCTATGATAAAAATGTAGTCTTTCCTGTTTATGATGTAGATACCTTGAGAGTTCCAGTGACTGAAAATCCAAATTGGGGAAAGACGCACTGGTTTGATGAACATTATTGTTTCCTTGATGGCATTGATATTTCTGATCAAAAGCCCAAAGTGGTGAATGTCCTCATTAATTGTGCATCTAAAACAAATGTATGTAAAACACAATGTGGAGCTTTGGTAAAGTCGTTACACCCGGAAAATAGTATATGTAGCCATTGCAATTTGGACATGTCTTCTGAAGTAGAATGTACCATTTGCCACTCAAAAAACAGTAAACACTGGTACACTAGCACTGTGCACCATGGAAAAATATGCAATACATACGGAATTGACAGATCAATGAGGTTGATGGAAAAAAAAGTGTAAGAAAGTGTATCACAGTCATCTACAATGTCCATGGAAGCTTAAAGCTGTCATAGATGTGAAGGACTTTAAAGTTTGGAAAATATATGCTCTTAAAAAAAAAATTCGCTATCGCATGTTGGTGAAGCCATGCAAGAATTTAGACATGCAGCGAAGGCAAAACGACATAATAGGGATTTACTTCGTGTTAGTCGTAGAACAAACCAACAGATTTTGGCAGCAGAAACCAGTATTCAGTCTATGCACATATCAGGCCCCACACAGATACAAAGAATTCTTTAAGCCAGATACAGGGACGTGGTAAGCTGATTGATAAAACGCATTCAGGGCAATTTATAGCAACAAAAAGACCAGGTACCAATCAAGTCAGATTGGAGAAACACAGAAAAGGTACTGGGTGATAATTTCGGGAAGGTTCTGTTGTAACAGGTAGTTCTCAGTAGTCACGAAAACCTTCACCATATGAAAGTTTTTTGGATCCACAGTGTGTGGCTATAATATGAGACAAGATTAAAATTCAGCCAGATTTAAGACTTCAATTATGACGTACTGTGACCAGAGTAGATGAGGGAGGGCTGGTGTAGCATAAATTTGTAATACAGATGATAGCAATAGTCATGCATTGACATTTCAGATTGTGGCAGCCAACATGCCTTGTAATGATGAATCCTGTGACCATGCAAAGAAATATGCCTTGTAATGATGAATCATGTGACCATGCAAAGAAATTGTATAAAGTCAACAATGGCAATGGATTTTTTTGGCTCAGACCATGTTCATCCAACAAACAGTTTGCACCTCTGATGCAACATGATAAAGCAATGGACATACGGAAATCTGTCATGCATTCACATATGCAATCAACCCCTTGTAACTTTTCATATGTTGAATGCAAAACGTGTCCATATTGGGGAAGACCCAACTTTGAAAATGTTTCTGCGTCCTTTAGAAACCGGCTTTAAGTGCATTATGCAAAGCTGGTACCCAACAATGCGGGATAATGGTTTTGTTTTTTTTTAATTCAAAAATTTAATTTTGAAGGAAATTCCAAGTGATTTATTGTCCATGGAAATAAAAATTAAATTTGTAGAATACCTGGAAAGAACTGGTTCAGTGATGCATGGAAGGAGACATTCACATCAGATGTATTGTTTAAAGTCGATGAAAATGAAAGACCGAATCCTCTCTTGCTCATGGACAATATAACTGAAAGAAAATTCAAAGAAATTGATGATGTAGAATTCAATAGTCATTTGACCAGATCCCTGGCACAGCTAACTTGGTATTTGATTGATCAAACATTATTCAGAGATAGTGTGGAGACTGAAAAAGCATAGGAGATATGTAAGCTTACTTTTAGAAATACAAGTAAAGGAAAAGAAATAGCAAAGGCTGAGAGGGGTATACCATTGAAGAACTGAGGGAAAAGTGAAACTTGTTCCAAATTGGGAAGAGACTGGGTGGATGTTAGTATTTTAAGATCAACAAATTTAATTTTTATGTAGCACAGGGCACAGACATTGACATTGCACGCAAACAAAGAACCAAAGAAAATAACGTGAAATAATTATCAATATTCATAAGTTTGGAGCATAGTTATGACACTTTGTAGTAAATCCAAAGAAAGGTTGTTTGAGTTGAATGATTTAGCATGTTCTATGTTTTATGAAGAAAACCTGAATTTGTTGCCATTAGAAGTACATGAACAAGTCGAAAGCAGTGATCACATTTGGAACATTAAACTCTGTACATGCACCTGTTACAATTTTATTATCATTTGACAACCGTACTTCTGCAAACATTTGCATGCATGTTTGGCATTTAGAACAGGACCTGGTGAAAGTAGCCCAGATGAAGTAACTGACAGTACAAATACATCCACTGCACTGTCCAGTTTTAAAGTAACAGAAAATTTTAAGAAGCTAAGCCTAAGAGTACAAGTACATGTACTTATGACCCTGCAGCAAAAGATAAATGGAATTGACTGGCAGTACAAGTACCTGTAACTTTATGTAAATCGTCATTGTAGGGAAACAAAAAGTACAAGTTACTGACAGTACATTGTGGTAATTGTAGATTTGTAATATATGTATTATGCATGTTTATTGTGTGTGTTTTTTGGTACTATTTATGCTTTACATGTAGTTTATATGTAGTATCAACATTGAATTGTGTTTTGTGAAAATAGAACATGTCAAAGCTACAGCAATCCATAGTATTGTATTGTATTTCTTCTCTTCTTGTACATATATTATGTATGTTATCACTCGCATATGTGAAAAAAACTACAGACAATAAATGGCGTAAAACTGAAAAGGTATTGGAGAAAAGTTTCGAACAAGTGCTTATGTTTCAGAGGGGCTGCGCTGTAGAGGGCTGACAATGTCAAATTATATTAGGTGGAGACAAAAATTTAGAAAACATGAAAGAGTTTGCTTCTGATGTATGTGGTTATGATATAAAACAAGATCTAAATTTAGCTCGTTTTAAGACAGCCATAATGACGCATTGTGAAGAAGGAACAAAAGGTAGAGTGCGGATAGCCTCAATTAGTAACACCGAAGATGCTGATACTCATACTCTGACATTCCTAATAGAATCAGCTATCATACCTTGCAATGACCCAAAATGCGACCACCCAAGACAGCTTTATAAAGTTGATAATGGGGATGGGTTTGGATTTTTTTCGTTATGACCATGTTCCTAAAGCAACAAGTTCCGGCCTATGATACAGCATGATAAAGCGTCAGACATCCGTAATGCTGTTTCTCATCAGAAGTTAAAAAAGCACATTATAAAATTTCCATAGCCTAAATGCCTTTCGTGTACATATTGGTGATGATATATATCTCCGGATGTTCCTACGACCATTAGAGACAGGGTTTAAGACTATTATGCGCAGTTGGAATCGTTCAATGCGAAGAAATATTTTAGATGCATTTAAAAAGTTAGTTAAAGATGACATCCCAACGAGTCTTTTACCAGAATCAAGTAAGGAGAAATCTGTGAATTACTTAGAAAAACAGTGGTTCAGTAGGAAATGGGTGGGAACATTCACTGCTAAAGTGTTTTATGACATTATAGAAGAACAGCGCAGAAACCCATTAGTGTTGACCGATACCAGAAAGGAAGTTTTAGGAAATAGATGAGGTAGAATTTAACAGTCATCTGAACAGATCAATGGCAGAACTTGTTTGGAATTTGATAGTATACTATCCTTAAGCAAATTTCGATCTAACAGAAAATGCAGGGAAAGAAAAGCATAAAAGAAAACCTGTATTTCACAAAAAAAAAAAAGAAAGGGAGCTGCTTAAGGCAAAAAACGGGCATATCAATCCTAAAACATGGCAAAGTTCAGAAGCACACTGACAAAGAAGACAGTGGCTGGTACACTGTGTCCAGATGACCAAGTTAGATCTTACCAGGAGGTAACTGAAGATTTCTTTCAGGCCCAAGATGAAGATTTAGATGTTCATTCAAAATCTGCAAGTATGCCTAAACATATACAAGGTCTTGCAAAACAGATTAATTCAGAACATTGCTATGATACTTTAAGTACGAGCAAAGAATATTTGTTTGATCTAAATGATCTAGCTTGTAGGATGTTTTATGACGAGAATGTAAAATTATTACCTGAGGAAGTGCGTAATATTTTAGGGCTTGGTGATCACAGATGTAACCTAAAACTCTGCACATGCTCCTTACAATAGTTTCATAATTTCTGGCCAGCCTTATTTTTGCAAACATTGATATGCATGTTTGGCTAAAGAAAGTGGAGAAGACAGACCACAAAAAATGCTAGAATTGTATGCTCAGACTATGCCATTCATTCCAGACTCTTTAAAAAATATAAAAACCCATGTGTCAATGCCAAATGTAAATAGAGAAACTATGTCACATGATAAGGAATATGTAGCAAATAAAATCGATTAGTTGCTATCACAGTCACATGTATCAACAAAACAAGAGATGCTAGATGCCAAAAACGGTAGTATTTTGAAATTGTTACACAATAAACCAGTCAAAGGTACTGTTTTCAGTGGATGGACACCCAAGACATAATGGTGCTTATCGTAAAATTCGTGGTCCAGTGAGTGAATCAGTACATGCACTTTCATGTGTTGATTTTTGTAGAAAGTGATGACCTTTATGTGCCAAATGTTAAATTTCCAGATAACAGCAGAAGCAGACATGGTGGTAGAAAGATGAAAAGAGCCTGTAGAAAAGGAACTAGGGTTATAGATATGTTAACGTCAGGGTTAACAACAAATTTAGGAATAACTATCAAGAACTCATCATATTGTAGTAAATATTTTCCATAGGCAAGAAGAATGCATGGAGATTGATGCTGAAATCAAAATAGGAGAAGAAAACGAAGATGTGTGATCAATAAATGATTTTATGTAAGCAAATGGAGTAGATGTTACAGATACAATGTACGAGAGTGAAATTCTGTCAGTTCGTCAGGAAAATGAAATACTTAAGCCAAGTAGAAAGAGAAAACGAAAGACTGAACCTGAACATGATGAAATTAACAAGCAAAATAAGATAACCAAAGTAGTAAGTGATGAAGGTAATATCACAAGATCAAATAAGAAGGCACGATGGAAGACTAATGAGCATGGAGTTAAAAATGCAAATGAAACAAAAACAAAAGCCTTTTTCGAAGGTGGTAGTAGGGTGTATAGAGTGTATTAAAAATTAAAATAATAACCCGTTTTGCTGGAATTCTCAGAAAGAATTAGATGAATCACATAAAGAATGTACACACTGACGGAATTATCTGTGGTATATGCTTTTGAAACACAGGCAAAATTAATAGATTTGCAACTGCAAAGGATTTTTCAGATCATTCAACCACACATTTATTATATCCATGTCCAGTATGCAAATTAGAAAGTACAGAGGATGTTGGACCAACCAGCATAGGATGTGATTCATGTGATTTGTGGTACCATTTTCACTGTCAAATTAAAAAAAAACATCACCAAGAAGAAAGAAATGGTACTATTTTGCATGCAGAACAGAAAATTCGCAATGCACTTGTATTCCATTGAATCCATCTGAATGTCTAAAAAATTCATATGATATATATATAGGTACATTAATATTTCCTAATCTGTAATGTTTTCATTATAGTGTGACATTTTAAGTGTAGTAGCTACATGCATATGCTATGAACCATATATTTAAAATGACTAAGCACCATTGGTTTAAAGGCATGATGTACAGGGGAGGGGGGTTGGTCAGTGCCCACATGCTTCAAATAGGATATGTACAGAGATGTTCTACCGTAGGTCAGTTTCCTCATTGACAATATTTGGTTAAGAATTTATACTTAGTACTCACTTACAGTGGCACAAACAGAATCATGGTAGGTTTATGCTATATAAAGGTTTCATTTAATAGTTGTGTACATGGTCTCCATTTGTAAATTCATGTATGTATGCTCTATACCTTGTCCAAAAAGTCTGAGAGACAGTCCATTATAATTGTACCTTTGGCACTTTGGTGGGTTTGCTACAGTAACGGCTATTGATGGGGAAATTTACATACAGCAACAGCTAAGGATTTGCGAGATAAAATTTAAACTTGTGATTATTCAAGAGATGTATTAGTTATAAAGAAGTTACAGGCTGTGAAGACTGTCTCATGGACTTTTTAGACACAGTATAATACATGTATTAAATTATTAATTTTACTTTGAAATAAATAAGGTGGCATTCTATCTACCCTAAGTTCATTCATTCTACAGCAACAGCAAAGTGCGACAACATTATGCTTTAATCATTTTTAATTTGTAGGTTGTGGTTTTGCATCTTGGGGCAAACAACATGCCAACAACATCTGCAGAAGATGCTCTTTGCTTTATGCAACGACTTGTCGCTAAGGTTCGATCCATCACAGAAGATCCTAATGTCCAAATGGTTGTCTCCAGTATTCTTCTCAGGGGTGTCGATGAGTTGAATGGCCCAAGGCGACCAAAAGACTGTGGGTGGACGATTCAAGAGCTGAACTCAGAGGCAAGTGAGTACAATTTTCTTGTTCAGGAACAGTTTTTGACAACTTTTAATGTACACTTTTTAGATAATGATAAATCTTTCTATTCCAGAGGTAGAATACAAAGACACCTGCTTGCAAGAGATGGCCTACACTTGTCCAGAAGAGATGTCATTCATCTGACAGCAAACATACAGGGTACAGTGGAAGATGCACCAAGATACCTGCCCAAGAGAGCCCAAAAGGCTAAAAAAAAACTCAGTCTTTTCCCATTTCAAATTCTTCGTCAGTGAAAGTACACAAGGGAGGTGCAAGGGTTGGCCCTCATGCTGGCAGCATGTATGTGTCCGTTTCAGGGAAAGAACATGAGAGAGATGCAACAGTTGGCCCCAACCATGATAGCGTGTCTGTTTCAGTTTCAGATCCATTGCCTTTGCCAGAGAAAGACTATGAGGGAGAGTGCAACGGTTAATCCTGACCCTGATAGCGTGTCTGTTTCTGTTCAAGAGCCTATGCAAGAATAAGAATATGAAAGAAACAATGTGTCTGCTTCTGTTTAAGAGCCACTGCCTGTGCGAGAGCCACTGCCTGCCAGGCCAGAGCCAATGCCTGTGCAAGTGAAAGGACATGATGGCGATACCACAGTTGACCCAAACTGTATGTCTGTTTCTTTCTCAGAGCCACCACCTGTGCAAGAGAAAGAAAATGAGAGAGATGCAACAGTTGGCCCCGACAGTAACAGTGTATCTGTTTCTGTTTCAGAGCCACTACTTGTGCCAGAGGAAGAACATGATAAAGATGCCAAAGTTGGCTCCGACCCGGACAGTGTGTGTATTTCTGTTTCACAGCCACTGCCTGTGCAAGACACAAAGGAGGTGCAATGGTTGGTCTCAACCTTAATAGCATGTCTGTTTCTGTTTCAAAGCCAGTGCAAGGAAAAGAACATGAAGGAGATGCAACATCTGGCCCCGACCCTAAAAGCACGTCTGTTTCTGTTTCACAGCCTTTGTAAGCAAAAGAACATAAAGGAGATGCAACAGTTGGTCCCAACCATGACAGTATGTCTGTTTTTGTTTCAGAGCCACTGCCTGTGCCAAAGAAAGAATATGAGGGAGATGCAACAGTTAATCCCATCTCGGGTCTGATTTCGTTTCAGAACGTGACAGCATGTCTGTTTGTGTTTCAGCACCAATGCCAAAGAAAAAACATGAAAACATTTCTGGGGGAGAGCCCAGGGTCACTGAGATTCCAGCTGAGTCACTGTAGCTAGCGTTTTTTTTTGGGGGGGGTTGATAGTTTCTTGATTTTATTTTTTATGTACCAAATAGTTTTATATGCATTCTTATCTATACTTAGTAGAAATGAAAACAAAGAAGAACAGCCTGAATCTGAACACACACTGCTTTAGACAGTACCCCTGTTACAGACTCAGGTAAGAAAAATCTGAAGTTAGTGAAAATGAACAGTCAGAACTACAGGCTGTCAGAGAATTTGATGAAGAAACAGTAATTGCTGGAAATGAACCACAAGTTAGAGGTGGTCCGAGCAGTGCTAAAATATATAAAACAAAATGTATGTCACTTCTCATAAATGAAGTTAGGGAAATTTTTGAAAATCCAGACCCAAATCTAATTTCAGAAGTACCACCACCATTCAGACCCAAAGGTGGGGAAATTTATCTAATGTCAGCAAAAGGTATTCCAACCAGGAAAAATGACTGGAAATGTGATGGGTATAGGTGAAAGCATTCAGGTTCATTTGAATTAGAGAATCCAAAGAATGTAGAAAAGCCTCTGGAAAAGACCTACCATAAACTTATAACACCAACACACCCAAAAGGGGACATTAATTTTTCCAGGTATTCATGGCAATTTAAAGATGAAACTCAATCAGATTATGTTCTAGTTCAGTATATTGGAGATGAAACCTTGTTGCAACCCTTACCGCATGCAAATTCAAAATCAAAGAAACAGGAATTTCGTAGGACATGTCATTCAGTGCTCGCAGAAGCAAGCAATTTAGTGCAAACAAAAACAGCATGTGAAACTTACAAAGCAGCTAGTAACTTCAAATCAAGTTGGAAATATTCCTGGTATTACAAACCCAAGAAACCTAGAACAAATTCAAAATGTTAAAAGACAAGAAAAGACAAAGCATAAACTGAGCCATGATGACTTATATAACCTTCTCCAGCTGGCTTTGAAAGTGAAAGAATTTGCCTGTAAAATTGAAATATATCCCGATACAACAGTTGTTTTGAGTATAAAGGAGATCGGTGAAAAAATAAATAAATTGTTAGCACTTAGACAAAATAATCCCGTCATCTTTGGCTATGACACCATGCTTGTACTGGGTGACTTCTATGTATCTCCACTAATAGTTCAGCACGGTATTTTCGAAGGTGATCTAGTAATTCCAGTTGCTTTTCTCATTCATGATAGGAAATTCCAAGAAACACACAAATCATTTTTCAGACTTATTGATAAACTAATACAATACATCGGAAAGAAAGATGTTGTATTTATAACAGACAGAGAGTCAGGTATAACAAATGCTATAGAATCCATATTTGTAAACACAAAAGTCCTACATTGTTGGAACCATATTAGGAGAGATATCAAATTCTGGCTGAGGAAACAAAGGGGCACAAGTAATGAAATAAGTAATGTATATGACCCTAATTTGGTAAAAATTCTTGAGTGTGATGATGAAGAAACTTTTGAGCATGTGTGTTCTTGGCACAGAGGTTTGGGCAGAAAGTGCTGTATCCTATTTTGACAAATACCTAAAGGATGCTATTTCAAGACATGCAGCTAAGTGGATTTTGGAAAAGCACAATGTTTTCTATCCATAAAGTAGGACAGGAATCCCCAACAACATTTCAGAAGGATTCAACAGTGTTATGAAAAGATTAGTAGATTGGAAAGAGGTACCAGTCGATGCAATTTATTTGTACTTGTACTATCTTGAAAATTTTTATTTGACAGAAATGAAAAGGGGACTCTGTGGCATCGGAAATTATGATATAAAAGATTAATTTGAGCAGGAAAAGCGGGAAATTGATGAAATTGAACATACAACTCCAGTTTGTCATCCTGACGATTTAATAAAATTTGTTAAAGAAAACTTGAGTAAAATCCATGAAACTGGTTTATGCGAGAACACTTCAAATAACTTTCTGTCAACAGGTCCAGGTCGACATGCAAGAGATGATACCTATGAAAGTGAAAATGAAGTCAGAGCAGTAGGTTTAGAAGAAAACACAGTCGATGCAATCAATGTGAAGGATGAAAATGAAGAAGCAGAAAGTGAGCAAAACGAAAGTGCATGCCTTGATAACATGAGACCTTTATCACCAGAAGTTGGTGAAAATGATAATATTCCTGCTCCAAATAGTGATGAAAATAGGATTAGCAACAGGGAAGGTAGTATAGAACCAGAAGAGCTGTTACCTTTACAGCATCTAGGAGGAGTGGTTTGGCAAGAAAGGAAAAAGCTTGATTTGACAGATTTAACAGATAAAACAAAATCCAAGTCAGCACCTATAACACAGAAAGCATTAGTTATGCGGGTCTTGAAAAAATGAATTAGTGAAACATGTTCCTGGTTTAAATTCTTTTCAGGTTCAAGGAAGCAAAAGACCATATGCTGTTACCTTATGTCCGAAAAAATTTTTGGTTGTCAATCAACAATAACCTGCTATCATATCTTGGCTGCTAGAATGAGCATAAGAATGCAATTTGAAGAACAGAAAGGTAAAATAAATCTTACACATTTAAAAAAAATAGTAAACTTAGGGCTGACAAAAGAGGTGGTATGAAAAAACCCAGACCTAATAACTATGATGTTGAGGCGGCACCAGATTCTAGATATGTTGAAAATCAGTCTACCATGTTTGATATTTCTTATATCAATGAAATTGATTTAGATTCCACACCAAAATCCACAAAAAAAGCGCAAAGTTCAATTGAACACCCCTAGGTCAGTGAAAAGAAAACAAACAGAGAGTGTCAATGAGAATAATGTTACAAGTATTAAGGAACAGTCCACACCAAAATCTATTTTGAAAAAAAAAACGTAAAGCAGAAACAGATTCCCTAAGTACAGTAAAAACGATAAAGGAAACCAATTTTGAAAGAACACAAAAAGTATCAAGAAATAAACAACCGGGTATAGAGGCTGATAAGATAAAAACAAACAATGCAGTGCATGCTCAGAATAGTTGACGAAAATCTTTAGTCTTTGACTCACCACAGCAGGTTAGGAATACTGTACAAGCAGAGCCTGAAATCCACCCAAGTCCAATGGAAACCGAAGTAGAAAATAATAAAACCGAATTAAAAACAGAGAGAACAGTGTGTAAAAAGGAACAAAACACTATACAAGTAGAAGTTGAGATTCCCCCTATTCCTTGGGAGCTAGAAATTGAACTCGACAATGATGCAACAAACTTTAATGAAGGGAGAACAATGACAGGTCAAAACAAAGAAGATGCCCAAACAAATATGAATGACATATGTCAAAAGGAGCAAAAGAGTGTTAATAAGCAAACAAACCAGAGACAGATTGATAGATCTTCAAAAATTGAAAAGAAACCTGTGATGAAGTTGACAAGACTTAATATGTCATTTCAAAATCCACAAAATTCATTACTCTTGATGATCATGCAGTCCACAAAAAGAAACAACTAAAAAGCAAGACACACAAACTGATTTTATTGATTTGAACAAGACACCTAGTCCTGAAAAAGAAAAAAGTAGCAACCCAGACGAGCGTAAATGGGTGAAAACTTGGGACTGGACTTCACAGATAAATTTACAATAGTTAACGATGGTTGCCTCAAAAGTTCCCATATGTCTGCTGTAAATAAACTTCTAAAGCAACAATTTCCTGATGTAAGTGGATTCCAAGACACAACTTTTGACCCCAAAGAAAATATGGAAAATGGAAAATTTTGGCCAAAACTTTTCAACCAATTACTAAAAGTCAAAATGCACAAATTCATCACAATGGCGAAAATCATTGGGTAGTTTCTTTCTGGTGCAAAGACAAAGATAACACAATTCATGTAGTTGACAGTTTAAATTCACACAAAGTTACTGAATCACTGACGATTCAAGTCTGTCAAATATATGGCTACGACAAGGACATTTTATTCTATACTATACCAGAAACGGATAAGCAGACAAATGGAACCGATTGTGTGGTATTTGCAATTGCAAATATTATTGAATTTTGTATTGGTGGCCTGGCTTCATTTAGGGACAAAATATGGAAGTATAATAAAAATAGAATGAGACCCCACCTGGTGAAATGTTTATCACAAGAAAACCTAGAAGCCTTTCCCAAAATATATGTAAGTAAGAAAACAGAGAAAAACCAGAACAAGGCCAGATACAGTTGATTTAATACCACTGAATTGTGACAAAGCAACATGTTTCCTACCCAACCTATATGAAAACATGGTAGCGTGCGGAAATGGTGATTGTCCAAGATGGTATCATTGTTCTTGTGTAGCATTCGAAAGCTCTCCAAGCAAGTCTCTGGCATCGTACTGTGAGCATTGCACTTGACACAATTTCAAACCACAGATTTCAAAACCATTGAATCAATTAAACAAACTATGTTTGTTGAAAGTGTAAAATAACATGACAGTGCTCCGCAGTTGAGACGACTTTTGTGAATTTGGTATCCTTGACGTGAACCATGAATTTGGTTAGGTATTTAAGATATGTGACAAGTCAATTGTATAAACTAAATAAACTATGTTCTGTTGAATGTGTAAAATAAAATGACAAGACTCTGCAGTTGAGATGATTTTTGTGAATTTGGCACCCATGTAAGTGAACCAGATACTGAAATAGTGTATCGCACTTGCATGGTGCGGTCTTCACCGAGATTATTTGACCTGTAGGCCGTATATTCATATGATAAAAATCATGAAAATTAATGTATTTCTTTCTTAAAATAAGTTTTGACATGAATTTGGATAGATATTTGAGATATGTGAATGGATTGCATGTTGCTATTGGGTGATTATCATATTGACAAGTCAACTGAATTAGCTAAATAAACTATTTTTTGTTGTAATGTTAAATTACAAAGACAAAACTCTGCAGTTGAGATGATTCTTGTGAATTTGGCATCCATGTAAGTGAACCAGATACTGAAATAGTGTATCACACTTACTTGGTGCTGTTTTCACCTTGATCAATTGATCTGTAGGTCTTATATTCATATGATAACAATAATGAAAATTAATTTCTTCCTTTCTGAAAAGAACTTTTGGCATGAATTTGGTTAGATATTTAAGATATGTGACTAATCAATTGTATAAACTAAATAAACTATGTTTTGTTGAATGTGTAAAATAAAATGACAAGACTCTGCAGTTGAGATGATTTTTGTGAATTTGGCATCCTTGTAAGTGAACCAGATACTGAAATGGTGTATCACACTTTCTTGGTGCTGTCTTAACCTAGATCATTTGACCTGTAGGTCTTATTATTCATATGATAAATTTTAGTTCTTGTTTCCTTCTTTTCCTTTTTTATCTTTTTTCCATTTTTTCGCTTTTGTTTATATTTTGCCATTGATTTAAACTCGTTAAATATTTGATCATCATACAGACAAATCCATTTCAATTTAACATATCAAAATTCATTAAGCAAAATATATTTTTTTTAATTTTAACTAATGAAACAAGCGATAAGCCCCTTCAATCATTTTTGTACTCAGAATCCAATATAGTTGGGAAATAAAGAAAGCCAAACAAAAAAAATTATTGTGTGTGTGTGTGTGTGTGTGTGTGTGTGTGTGTGTGTGTGTGTGTGTGTGTGTGCGGTATGATTCCCCCTCCCCGTGGGGCACACTGGGCAGGCATTACAACATGTAAATGGGATTGTGGTGCCTGGCTAAGAGAATCATAAATCATAAAGATTTTGTTTTAAATTGCTGCAAAGGAAATTTATACAAACTCAGATGAATACTTAGCTTATTTTGCATTTTCAATGGAATGTTGGTTTGTTTTAATGAAAAAAAATCTCAGTTTAAATGATATAACAAATTATGTGGAAAATATAAAAATAAAATAGGAGAAATTATTAAATATGTATATTAAATCTTAAAATAAACATGGTGAACTCATGAATTATTTTTCTCAAATGATACAAATAATATAGTAAGACATACCAACATTATACAATGAAATTAATAGCAATTTATGATGACACTGAATACCTTTATTCTGAACGCCAATAATGCTTATGCTGCATATACTGATGCTAATTCATATTGTTATTAAATTTTCGAACTACCTTGTGGAATCCTGGATAAAAACTATTAACTGTGCATGTGTGTAAACACATTTCAGCTAATAAAAATGAAATTATTGTTATTGCCAACAGAATAAAGTCCCATATTCATATTTCCAAATGCCTGTAATAAATTTATGGTAGCTCCCTACTAGAAAGAGGAATCCAATATGGCGGGCGCTGGTGTCTGCTGCGTGAGCGAATGAGTCTATTTTTGCTCATTGTACTTTATATAACGGGTAGAGGGATGAATACACAACTTAACTGGAATGTGCAAATATCGTATTTATCAACATAAGTCAAGATTATGTTAAAACGCTGTAGCAACATGCCGAAAATCGCCAATTTCTTCCACTGCTGCTTGTACCACTTCTACTTCTGCACTTATGCCGATTACCCCGTACCACATTAACCTAAGTGCACTGAATTGAAATGCATCGCAGCTTATTCAAAAGTAATTGTATTGATTACAGCTTATGAATAAAGTAATTGGGGAACAATTAACCATGCAAGTGTGTATTACGTGGCCAGGCGGCTCTTATATGCATGAATATTTTGATAGACCCAAATTAAAACTTCTGCCATTCATTTTCTTTCTTTTTACCTAAAACACTGAAAGATACTCTTTTTTCAAATTCACATAATTTTTCCCTACGACCTTTCTCTTATAATTTGGCTTTATACAGGGAGACAGACAGAAGGAGCAATTGAATTCACTGCAGGTTAAATCATGGGTTTTTTTCTCATTTAATTCTTTTCCCTTTCTTTAAAATTACATTACTGAAAGTGATATGAATTTCGTTTGTTTGGACTTGGTTGAGGATTCTTTATCTGTGTGTGCACACAAGAGCATGAATGAATTAAAATTTAATTTTAGCAGAGGACCATGCACATACAGCAGAAAGGCAGGAGCTGAAGAATGCAGGCGACACCAGATATGATGTTGGGCTTGTTTTGTGCGGGGGGGTAATTTTTTTGTTTTGTTTTGGGGGGTTTTTTTGTGTGTTTTTTGTTTTGGGGGTTTTGTGTATGTGTGTTGTTTTCCAAGTGTGTTTTTCTTTTCTATTTCTTTTATTTATAGTAAATTTACTAAGGGCGTCAAACCAACTCTTTGGGGAAAAACTGGTGGCCCTGAAAAAAGGCATTGGCTTATCAGTTAAGGTTTAATGGTGCTGCTGTGCTGTCACCAGGTAGAAGTGGAAAGAATCCCCATTCCCACCTTCCACCTGGCCTGTGTGTGATCGAGTCGTAGCCGACGATCTAAGAACCAGGAAGATTTTGAGGGTTGGCGCAGGAGGCTTTCCTGGGTGGTGGGTGAAGCATATCCTAATGTCTATAAATTCATATAGAAGTTACGGGACAAGGAGGCACGCACCGTGATGGTCAGGTCCTCCCTGCTGAGAGGGAAAAAATAGCAAGGGGCCCAAGAATGCAGTGTTAGCGCGCAACAAGCATTTAGTATTTGCAAAAGATCGTTGGCCTCCGTGTTTTGAGTTTGAGTTACTTGATGACAGACTCAGACGGTTACCCTTTGCCGATCGATTGATATTTTTCATACCAATATTTAAATTTTCCGAGGAAAATATTTTCCATAGCCGTTGCAACTGTGCTGATGAAAATGTTCGTAACATAACCTATGGCCCACAGCAACTTAGGCTGGTAAGCCTTCTCCGTGTCACTTGTCACGCTTAACGGCATTTGACGTTAGAGGGTGGGGGTCATCACCCATTGACGTTAATTCGTTTGAAGCGTGACAATGAATATGAAAGTGAGAAAAATCAGAAAAAGAAGCGATTTCCAAGTTGACCTATATTGCAATATACACACAAAATACAGACGTTTGTCATATTACCATCACTTTATGGTCCTAATGTTATTGGCACATTTATAAAATCTGTTCGACTGAGGTTTTATATTATTAACTTTATTATAAACATATATAGGCTAACTGTGTCTTTAAAACTAGAACATGGTCTCTTATCCGGCACTTTAAGGAAAACAGAAATAAAATGAGATTAAGTAAAAATTATAGCAGTAATATGGAATAAATAACACTGTACGTAGGCATATGAATAACAAAAAATGAAATATGAAGGTAATCCAAAATATATTACAAATTTGATAACAAAGCTTAAAGATAATACATATCACAGGCAGGTCAACAATTGATAGGTTGGATTTTTACTGTAGAGCTAATTTGAATGTTGTTAGGGTAAGTATTTTTCTGAGGGTGGTTGATAGGAAGTTCCTCCAATTGGCACCTCTGGATACAACTCTATTTTACCATAATTTAGGCGTGCGGGGGGAAATGAAAAGAGAACAAGTACAGGCAAAACAGTTATTAGTAATTTGATTTAAATGGAAAGGTTTAAATTAAGATACAAAAATCTTGGGAGCAGATTTATGAGTAATTTTGAACATGAATGTCTGAAGGTGTTTGCTTCATCTTTATTCGGGGGGGGGGGGGAATATTGCTAATACTATGGAGAAAATCGATTGGGGCATGTCAGTCCCATTTATTAAATTGTAAGAGGGCTCTATTCTGAAGGATCTGAAGTTTGTTTTTTAAAGTGACTCCACTGGAACCCCAGATAGTACCAAATGTGTAATAACAAGGAGCTTATACAAAGTAGGCATAATATTTTTGGAAAAAGTATTTCCCTGCTGTACCTAAGATGCCTAGCTTAGTGTTTACCTTTCGACAAATAAAGTCTTTATGCTGGGCAAACGAGAGCGAAGGATCCAGGTGGACTCCAGGGTATTTAAAAGTGTCGACTTTCTCGTGTGATGAAGATGATTTATACCCGTGAGATAATTTGATTTTCAAATTCCACGTGGAAGGACGTTTCATTCAAGTACCAGCATGCTTAGTCTAAATTCAGTTTCAGAAATCAAGGTCTCATTCAACAGCTTTTCTCGGCGCACGTTGCGCGCAGTGCATCTTAAAAGATTGGCGGTGAAAAGTTGCTCAATATAAATAAATAAACAATGATTATTAGAGTAAATATGTAATAGGTTAGCTTATGGAGTGTAAAGAGTTCGGACTGCTGAATAGGATAATGACTACCAGGAAGTGGTTCTAGTCGAAAATACACAAATATAATAAACTCGATGTCGGGCTTCATGATAAATAGGCCTGATAACAAGTTTAACAGAAGGCCAGTCCTACGCCTGTGTATTAACAGGGCACCTATTATGGTCTAGACCATACACATGATGTAGAAGGAAAAGATTAGTTGCGTGTCACGGAGGTTTACTTTTGACGTTAAGGGGAGGGGAGGGGAGGGTCAAAAAGTCTTTCAGTACCATGCGCATTTTAAAAATGCTCACGTTCGAGCAAGTTTGTGTAATTAATATGTACACTACAAAAAGGATCCTCAGTACTTGATATATCGGATGCACGGTACAAAAAAAGAGAAAATAAAGTATGATCTGCATAAACATGTATCCGGTCATGACCCTATCCGCAAGTCAAATGCGGTGTTTATTAGTAACAAGAGATCAGGACATTAGAGGGAAAGAACTGTGACACATTTAAGCATGAAAACCAATAAGGTTGAAAAAGTGCTCGATTTATAAAATATCATGGCATATTTTTGTCAATTCTTATGTAGAAAGTGAAGAAACAAAATGGTATGGACATCAAAGCCCAGCTGTTTCAGCTTTGACAATGTTTATATTATTTAAGCCATAAAAGTAGATTTTCATTCACTTGGTGGCTTAAATGTCATCAGCTCGTTTCTTATAAAACTATTACCTTTTTTTATTTAGTTCTCTCTCTCTCTCTCTCTCTCCCATTTGGGTTGTGTTTTGTTGGTATACAGCATTTTCAAACACAACATATACAAAGCAAAAAAAAAAAAAGAGATTTGGGATTTTAAATGTACAATTTGTTGGGGAAATAAGTTAGCGAGCCCAACGTAATCCAGTCTGAATCCACGGCCGCAAAACCCAACTTGCCGAAGGACTTCAGCAATTCAGCGCTTCAAATGGACGACTATAATGTGTGTGCACACAGTGCGGCTCCAAATCTGGAAGCCACATACTGCAGGGAACCAAGGTTACGTGAAAGTTTATAAATTTTCCTAATTAATTTTGACGGAGGACTATAAATAGTACAAGCGTACAAAACACTTACCAAATATGTTTTGCAGCTACTACGCAGGACAAAGCCTGGTGCCAACGTACACACAGGCGGTAAATAAACCAGAGCTATGCCCGGGGGGGGGGGGGCATGAATGTCTCGCCAGCATTGTAATTGTATGGGTGAGGATTATTTTTGTGCAGTGGTGCCTGTATTGGTAGAATAACATGCAAAAGATAGCACAGTGTTCTCAAAAAATTGTGTCACTGGAGGGGTTATCAAGACAGGTACCACTGTATTTGGTAAAGTTGCTGAATATGTGAAATGAATAACAATCTATTTGTTGAGAATATATCGCTCCCCCACCCTTTTCTGAATCAAAATGGTCAATGATGTATATAATGTGTGCAAAATACTCAGAGCTTGACGTACCTGTCTGTATATTTGCAAGGAGATCCAGAGACACTCGGGTATAAAAGTATTGAAACCGCGACCCAAAGGGGCTTATGGTAACTGAATATTGATTCTAATGTACCAAATTTCAATAATCTATCACACACATTGGTAAACACTAAGTCTATAGCTGTGTTTTTATCAGTCGTTGGTTCATGTATAATCTGATGAAGACCAAATTGACCCATTAAGGCTAAAAGTGACTTGTAGCTTGAAGAATCATGAAGACAGTCAATGTTAAAAGTCTCCCATGATGATTGTTGGTGTAGATTGCTTTACTTCATGTGCACGATACAAGTTGATGATGGCTGCTTTTATTGAAGAGATTTGCTTACGTGGACGACAGTAAACACATACAACCTGAAGATCCATCTGGCAATGTTTGTATAGCGCCACTTGTATCTCAACTTGTTTAAAATTGGCAATAAATGTGTGGAGATGTTCAGCTTTTGAATATATTGCTGTACCATATGGCGATCTGTGCACATTGTGGTCATTACGATGTAATTGGAATGATGGAATTTCATATTCATCATCATCATCCAGTGAACAAAGTTTTGATTCTACAAACATGAGAAGATCTGAAGCCAGTATATTTTCATCATGAATTATATCTGAATGATGCAGATGCAGTGATTGTATATTATGGAAATATATCTTAAAGAAATTTGGTGGGAGTGAATAAATTGGTGTATAGCACAGTTCTAATGGATTTTGACGCAGTCGCTCCATTTCTTTCTTCACATTCTCAGAAACAGTAATTTTTGTGTCATCAAAATCCTTAACAATATATATGTCATTGAGCTTTTGTGCTCTACTGAAAGCAACATAATGAGTATGAATTCTTCTCTCATTGGGAAGTTCAATGGCAACAGACTTTAAGGTGCTTCCCTGTGAACGGTGTATTGTTTTTGCTGCTGATGGTTGTAATGGAAATTGCAATCTTGCAATTTTTACATTTTTGTACTTTCCATATGAATACTGCAAAACGATTCTGTGTATTGGACACCAGTTTGGGTTAATAAGTTTATATTGATCCCGTAATGCTTTCCCAATATTGGCATCATCAATTTCGATCCATATAGTAAGTATTCTTTGATGGTGCTCATCATACTCTGGGGTTTTTTTTACGATTCCACCTGCTGCATTTACAAGGCCATCCTGTGTATCTAAGTTTACATTTAGCTCATATCTTAGGTCTTCTGCAATTTTTAATCTGTTCAGCAGTTTAATTTTTTTGTTTTGCTCTTCCTGGTCCTCAGAGTGATCAATGTGTGCTTAAATTTTTGACTTGACACTTTCTGAAACATCACCAATAACAACATTCTTGGCATGGACTATGCTTTTTTTGGTTTGAACATTGGTCCAGAGAGTATCATTATGCCGAAGGACTTCAGCAATTCAACACTTCAAATGGACGACTATAATGTGTGTGCACACAGTGCGGCTCCAAATCTGGAAGCCACATACTGCAGGGAACCAAGGTAACGTGAAAATTTATAAATTTTCCTGCTTAATTTTGACGGAAGACTATAAATAGTACAAGCGTACAAAACACTTACCAAATATGTTTTGCAGCTACTACGCAGGACAAAGCCTGGTGCCAACTTAGACACAGGGGGTAAATAAAAAAAAAGACAGATATAAATGAACGTCTGTACTCACAGGTCGGATGAAGTCGAACTGAGGCTTCAACTGATTGTTTTCAAGAAAAAGACGCCAGTTAGATTTCTATTGGTTTATCCGTATCATGTGACCATAGCGCCAACAGTTGGACAAAAGGTGTTGTGGCTTGTTGCACAATACATGTGGGAAACACTTGCTTGTTCTTGGCTGCAATATCGTAATTTATAAATACCTGCCAATTTTCAGGTTGACCCTATTTTTGTTTCTATGAAACCATTGAGTCCAACTTTGAATGCAAATTTGAGTCTAAATGTCTCCATTCAACAAGATGTTGGTTAAACACAAACTGATTTCCTATTACAATAGGGAAAACAGTGCAGAGACAATCGGACCTTCAGTTTGCGCATAGATAGTCGACCCTCTATGATTTGCGCAAAAACAAAAACCGCTCAAATAAAACAAAACAACTATCCCAAAGTCAAGCTTCCTGACACAAATACCGCTTTCAGCTTTAACTTTCCACCACTCCTCATTTGATTGTACAGATTTGAGAGGCAACACCCACCATAGGCCCATGATGTAGTGGGGACCCGAGACAGATAATTGTAACCTGTGATTTGGTAGAAATGATGCGTGGCAAAAAGTTCCCAGCACAAATTTTATAAAAATTTTCAAAGGAAAAGAATACAAAGAAGAACAGATCAAACCACATGCCTGCTTGAACTCAATTTCAGTTAGGGTGGCCAGTGATATTTTGCACATCAATTGCCACTCCGAATGTAGCGCGTGTTCTTGAACATAAGGTTATAGCCCAGGGTACACTTGCTACAAGAAAACAACATTTTCAATTGCCATATATATAATCCATCCATCCATCCATCCATCCATCCATCCATACATACATACATACATGAATACCCCTACACGTTGACATAAATCCACTGACATGGCGTGGTCTCATGCAAACATAGCAACAAAAAGACAAATGGAAGTAATAAAACGTAAAATATGCACGTAAGCAACCATACTTTTAAGCAACTTGCTCTATATATTCCATCTTTATTCGTACATTAAGTACAATAGAGTCGCAGATTAAACGAAAGAGAGGGAGGGAGAGAAAGAAAGAAAATTGTCCATTGCAAAGTAACCAGACCGCCTGACGGAACCGGGGATACTGGGTTACTACAAAATTTGCCATTATATTGGTCGTAGTTTGACATGGATTTTCTCTTCAATTTTGTCATGCCATCATCCACCTCAGTGCCAGGAACCCTCACTGCTTTACAGCTTTTACAAAGCCATGTTTCGTTCTAAAATTCAAGCGGTTTGTTCTTTCTTTGTGTGTTTGTGGGGGGGGGGGGCTGAGGGGAGACAAGGACCATCAATTCCCGCACTCCGACACACCGTGATATGCCCTGGTTGACACTACACTGCTGAAAAGGATAATGACTACCAGGAAGTGGTTCTAGTCGAAAATACACAAATATAATAAACTCGATGTCGGGCTTCATGATAAATAGGTCTGATAACAAGTTTAACAGAAGGCCAGTCCTACGCCTGTGTATTAACAGGGCACCTATTATGGTCTAGACCATACACATGATGTAGAAGGAAAAGATTAGTTGCGTGTCACGGAGGTTTACTTTTGACGTTAAGGGGAGGGGAGGGGAGGGTCAAAAAGTCTTTCAGTACCATGCGCATTTTAAAAATGCTCACGTTCGAGCAAGTTTGTGTAATTAATATGTACACTACAAAAAGGATCCTCAGTACTTGATATATCGGATGCACGATACACAAAGAGAAAATAAAGTATGATCTGCATAAACATGTATCCGGTCATGACCCTATCCGCAAGTCAAATGCGGTGTTTATTAGTAACAAGAGATCAGGACATTAGAGGGAAAGAACTGTGACACATTTAAGCATGAAAACCAATAAGGTTGAAAAAGTGCTCGATTTATAAAATATCATGGCATATTTTTGTCAATTCTTATGTAGAAAGTGAAGAAACAAACTGGTATGGACATCAAAGCCCAGCCGTTTCAGCTTTGACAATGTTTATATTATTTAAGCCATAAAAGTAGATTTTCATTCACTTGGTGGCTTAAATGTCATCAGCTCGTTTCTTATAAAACTATTACCTTTTTTTATTTAGTTCTCTCTCTCTCTCTCTCTCTCCCATTTGGGTTGTGTTTTGTTGGTATACAGCATTTTCAAACACAACATATACAAAGCAAAAAAAAAAAAAGAGATTTGGGATTTTAAATGTACAATTTGTTGGGGAAATAAGTTAGCGAGCCCAACGTAATCCAGTCTGAATCCACGGCCGCAAAACCCAACTTGCCGAAGGACTTCAGCAATTCAGCGCTTCAAATGGACGACTATAATGTGTGTGCACACAGTGCGGCTCCAAATCTGGAAGCCACATACTGCAGGGAACCAAGGTTACGTGAAAGTTTATAAATTTTCCTAATTAATTTTGACGGAGGACTATAAATAGTACAAGCGTACAAAACACTTACCAAATATGTTTTGCAGCTACTACGCAGGACAAAGCCTGGTGCCAACGTACACACAGGCGGTAAATAAACCAGAGCTATGCCCGGGGGGGGGGGGCATGAATGTCTCGCCAGCATTGTAATTGTATGGGTGAGGATTATTTTTGTGCAGTGGTGCCTGTATTGGTAGAATAACATGCAAAAGATAGCACAGTGTTCTCAAAAAATTGTGTCACTGGAGGGGTTATCAAGACAGGTACCACTGTATTTGGTAAAGTTGCTGAATATGTGAAATGAATAACAATCTATTTGTTGAGAATATATCGCTCCCCCACCCTTTTCTGAATCAAAATGGTCAATGATGTATATAATGTGTGCAAATACTCAGAGCTTGACGTACCTGTCTGTATATTTGCAAGGAGATCCAGAGACACTCGGGTATAAAAGTATTGAAACCGCGACCCAAAGGGGCTTATGGTAACTGAATATTGATTCTAATGTACCAAATTTCAATAATCTATCACACACATTGGTAAACACTAAGTCTATAGCTGTGTTTTTATCAGTCGTTGGTTCATGTATAATCTGATGAAGACCAAATTGACCCATTAAGGCTAAAAGTGACTTGTAGCTTGAAGAATCATGAAGACAGTCAATGTTAAAAGTCTCCCATGATGATTGTTGGTGTAGATTGCTTTACTTCATGTGCACGATACAAGTTGATGATGGCTGCTTTTATTGAAGAGATTTGCTTACGTGGACGACAGTAAACACATACAACCTGAAGATCCATCTGGCAATGTTTGTATAGCGCCACTTGTATCTCAACTTGTTTAAAATTGGCAATAAATGTGTGGAGATGTTCAGCTTTTGAATATATTGCTGTACCATATGGCGATCTGTGCACATTGTGGTCATTACGATGTAATTGGAATGATGGAATTTCATATTCATCATCATCATCCAGTGAACAAAGTTTTGATTCTACAAACATGAGAAGATCTGAAGCCAGTATATTTTCATCATGAATTATATCTGAATGATGCAGATGCAGTGATTGTATATTATGGAAATATATCTTAAAGAAATTTGGTGGGAGTGAATAAATTGGTGTATAGCACAGTTCTAATGGATTTTGACGCAGTCGCTCCATTTCTTTCTTCACATTCTCAGAAACAGTAATTTTTGTGTCATCAAAATCCTTAACAATATATATGTCATTGAGCTTTTGTGCTCTACTGAAAGCAACATAATGAGTATGAATTCTTCTCTCATTGGGAAGTTCAATGGCAACAGACTTTAAGGTGCTTCCCTGTGAACGGTGTATTGTTTTTGCTGCTGATAGTTGTAATGGAAATTGCAATCTTGCAATTTTTACATTTTTGTACTTTCCATATGGATACTGCAAAACGATTCTGTGTATTGGACACCAGTTTGGGTTAATAAGTTTATATTGATCCCGTAATGCTTTCCCAATATTGGCATCATCAATTTCGATCCATATAGTAAGTATTCTTTGATGGTGCTCATCATACTCTGGGGTTTTTTTTACGATTCCACCTGCTGCATTTACAAGGCCATCCTGTGTATCTAAGTTTACATTTAGCTCATATCTTAGGTCTTCTGCAATTTTTAATCTGTTCAGCAGTTTAATTTTTTTGTTTTGCTCTTCCTGGTCCTCAGAGTGATCAATGTGTGCTAAAATTTTTGACTTGACACTTTCTGAAACATCACCAATAACAACATTCTTGGCATGGACTATGCTTTTTTTGGTTTGAACATTGGTCCAGAGAGTATCATTATGCCGAAGGACTTCAGCAATTCAGCACTTCAAATGGACGACTATAATGTGTGTGCACACAGTGCGGCTCCAAATCTGGAAGCCACATACTGCAGGGAACCAAGGTAACGTGAAAATTTATAAATTTTCCTGCTTAATTTTGACGGAGGACTATAAATAGTATAAGCGTACAAAACACTTACCAAATATGTTTTGCAGCTACTACGCAGGACAAAGCCTGGTGCCAACGTAGACACAGGCGGTAAATAAAAAAAAAAGACAGATATAAATGAACGTCTGTACTCACAGGTCGGATGAAGTCGAACTGAGGCTTCAACTGTTTGTTTTCAAGAAAAAGACGCTAGTTAGATTTCTATTGGTTTATCCGTATCATGTGACCATAGCGCCAACAGTTGGACAAAAGGTGTTGTGGCTTGTTGCACAATACATGTGGGAAACACTTGCTTGTACTTGGCTGCAATATCGTAATTTATAAATACCTGCCAATTTTCAGGTTGACCCTATTTTTGTTTCTATGAAACCATTGAGTCCAAATTCGAATGCAAATTTGAGTCTAAATGTCTCCATTCAACAAGATGTTGGTTAAACACAAACTGATTTCCTATTACAATAGGGAAAACAGTGCAGAGACAATCGGACCCTCAGTTTGCGCATAGATAGTCGACCCTCTATGATTTGCGCAAAAACAAAAACCGCTCAAATAAAACAAAACAACTGTCCCAAAGTCAAGCTTCCTGACACAAATACCGCTTTCAGCTTTAACTTTCCACCACTCCTCATTTGATTGTACAGATTTGAGAGGTAACACCCACCACAGGCCCATGATGTAGTGGGGACCCGAGACAGATAATTGTAACCTGTGATTTGGTAGAAATGATGCGTGGCAAAAAGTTCCCAGCACAAATTTTATAAAAATTTTCAAAGGAAAAGAATACAAAGAAGAACAGATTAAACCACATGCCTGCTTGAACTCAATTTCAGTTAGGGTGGCCAGTGATATTTTGCACATCAATTGCCACTCCGAATGTAGCGCGTGTTCTTGAACATAAGGTTATAGCTCAGGGTACACTTGCCACAAGAAAACGACATTTTCAATTGCCATACATATAATCCATACATACATACATACATACATACATACATACATACATACATACATACATACATACATACATACCCCCACACGTTCACATAAATCCACTGACATGGCGTGGTCTCATGCAAACATAGCAACAAAAAGACAAATGGAAGTAATAAAACGTAAAATATGCACGTAGGCAACCATACTTTTAAGCAACTTGCTCTATATATTCCATCTTTATTTGTACATTAAGTACAATAGAGTCGAAGATTAAACGAAAGAGAGGGAGGGAGAGAAAGAAAGAAAGAAAGAAAGAAAGAAAATTGTCCATTGCAAAGAAACCAGACCGCCTGACGGAACAGGGGATGCTGGGTTACTACAAAATTTGCCATTACATTGGTCGTAGTTTGACATGGATTTTCTCTTCAATTTTGTCATGCCATCATCCTTCTCAGTGCCAGGAACCCTCGCTGGTTTAGAGCTTTTACAAAGCCATGTTTCGTTGTTCTAAAATTCAAGCGGTTTGTTCTTTCTTTGTTTGTGTGTGGGAGGGGGGGCTGGAGGGGAGACAAGGACCATCAATTACCGCACTCCGACACACCGTGATATGCCCTGGTTGACACTTTACACAGTGATTACCAATGCGCTATTATACGTGTAAGCCGTCGCTGAGAGACCATGTCTTTTGAACACTAACCTGGTAACTGACCAGTAAGATCAGAAACGAGAAAAGATCATCGAGTTCAGTAAATAAATAACAATCTTTTCACTCACAAATCGTCAGTTCCCATTAAAAAACGGACATCGTTATCCATGAGTCACATCAAAACCACTTACTACAGTATTAAAGGCTGTGTGTGTGTGTGTTTGGGTTATTTATTCTTTTTTTTTTTTTTTTTTTGTTCTTTGGGTTTTTTGTTTTGTTTTTTAAGATTTGAAAATGCCGCTTGTAATAGTCCTGACGCATACGCATGATATATATGCAGTGTTACAACGAAATATGTATTTTCTTTTTATTGTGGTTTGGGCCTTTCATTTGTTGTCCTAGAAGCACATTATAAACAGGTTAGATCATGCACCTGTATTCATGTTTTATTTTCTCTTGGATAAAGTTCCCAAAACTATCATCATATAACACAAAAGCGCTGCCAAACATGCATATATAGATAAGAACAGTCACTTTTGCTAGGTAGGCGTATCTTTCCAGGAAAAAATACTGTCATCGGATTGAACGCATAATTCTTTATTAATTTTCCAGTGCATAGCCAAAATATCCCATATTGGCGTCATCTATGACCGTAAGCGCGATTTCTAAAAGTTCCAAAATTGCCAGATACCATACACACTCGTGCCAGGTGTTCTACAAAGCAATTATTTGTTCCTGTGACATTGGTCGCTTCACTTAAACTCTATACCCAACTTTCACGAAATGGTGGAAGGAAACATTGAGATCTCTTGGCAGAAAAAAAAATGTACCATCCAATGATCTAACCGCTAGTTGACAATAGTCTAACAGTTTTAGAAAAACCAAAACGACAATAAATTCTGAATTTCCATCTGTGACAGAGGGAAATAGGATGTTGGCGATTTATTTTACAACTTGTAATCCGAGTTGGTCATCTGAAGTGTGGCAGCACAATATCATATAAATGATCTGGGCACAGACCGTGATAGGCCACGTTAATTGGCACACACCATCACAAACCACGCGTCAGTTCGTTGAACACGTCCATTTAAGTAATATCGTGTACTAATTTAATAAACACATTGTTTCATGTACAAAACCCTGTATTTCTTGATACAGAAGCTATGGTTTTGTAAAGGAGCACAGTTTTGTCTGCAAATCCCAACGTTTTGTGACAAACCACAGAGTTTTATTTTTAAGTAGTAATGTATCACTTTATTACGTTAAAAGAATAAAGGAGCAATACATTGACATGTGTTGCCAAGCCCAGAAACCATGCGTCGATTAAAACAACATGCAGGGCACATGTATATAAAAAAATAGATAGAAGATGATACCGTAATAAATGAAGCGGAACGCATGGGTGAATATCAATGGAATGAAAAGTTAAATGTCTATATTACAGTCTATGAATAAGCTTAATGTCCCTGGGAGGCTTACGTTTTTACAAGTGGGAGGTTCTCCCAAGTGGGCTGTCCTTTTGCGTGAATATGTATAGCATGCAATTTATGTAAGGACTCTAGGCGTTTGTTGTTACATGATATGAATCCACGGGCTCCGATTTCGATGGCATAAAGAAAAGTCTTTTATTGATTTAATACATTATACAGATTATAATCTTTCTGGTTGAAATTTGGAAAATGTAAACATAGACGATAAACATTGTGCATCTCTTATCAAGACAAAATGGAATATGTATGTTATGGATTGCAAGGTCTAGGAAAGTTTAACAATCCTTCATTAATTGAAGAAAAACAGTCAGATAAACTACCATAAAAGTTTGACTTTTGACTAAGTCCAGAAATTAAAGCATGCATAGTAGACAACAAATCACTCAATAATAAAACGAAAATGACTGGAAATTAGAAAAAAAATAAAATGGAAAACTTACTATTATCACTACAGATTTTTTTCTTTTCTTTTTTTCTTTCTTTTTTTTTGTGAACAAATCTTAAAAAATCTTCTCCGAAATTGCTTTGATAGCACACAGGAACACCTCTTGAGACTCCTAGTTCTCAATTGATTTACCAGGTGGCGCTGCAATTTTTTTTTTTAATTTTATAGGATTCTTTTTGTGTTTTTGCAATTTCTGACTTTTTCTCCAGAACCGTCACTATGATCAAACTTTGTGGATATGTTCCTTGTGGAAGGGTCAAATAAAGTTGTTCATTAAGTGGTGCTGCTGTAGATTCCTGATTTTTAACATTTTTTTTTTAATTTGGGTACTTATAGGCAAATGCACCTTTTCTATTGATTACTATGCAACTCAGTGGGCATTCTAATGCTAATTTACATTTTTGGCTTCTTCTCCAAATTCGTCAACCAGATTGACTTCAAACTTGGTGGCAATATACCTTGGGTGGGACTCTACTAGATATTTCTTCAAATGGCTACGCTCCAGTGATTTGGGGATTTTTGTTTGCGTGTTTGTTTGTTTGTTTGTTTTTTTTTTTCCTTTGTTTTTTTTTTCTTTTTTTTTTTTTTTTTTGTTTGTTTGTTTTTCTTTTTTATTTGGTTCCTTTTTGGGCAAATCTTAAAAAATCTTTTTCGCCAAAACCGCTCTGCCAATTGCTTTGATATCACGCAGGAATACTCCTAAAGACTCCTAGTTCTTAATTTGTTCACCAGGTGGAAGGATCAAACAAAGTTGTTCACTAGATGGTACTGCTGTGGAGTTCTGATCTGTAATGGTTTTTTTTTCTCTTTTCTTCAATTCGGGTCTTTATCGGTAAATGCACTTTCACTATTGACTACTAAGGCAATATGCCTTGGTTGGTCTCTACCAGTTTTGTTGAAATGGTTACGCTTCATTGATTTTTGGTTTTTTTGTGTGTGTCTGTGTCTGTGTATGTGTGTGTGTGTGTGTGTGTGTGTGTGTGAACCACAGCAGAGCCAATGTACAGTCTACCAACGTAGCTTCATTGAAATTATATATATATATATATATATATATATATATATATATAAAACGGGCTAAATATGAAATAAAATCTGTTGATTTTAACATTAAGCCATATTCACATGTTCAATTTTTGTGTATACACCAACTCTGTGTACATTAAAATGATAAACTTTTAATCCGTAATGGATGCTCAGACTGTACAAAATCCTTAAAGTGATAGGGCAGCTCTATTTTTGTTTTGGGGTGTTCAGCGTTTAAAATGTCTAGACGCCCTTAATTAGTATAATTTAAATTGTACAAGGTATGTTTACGTCCATTTGGTTGTCTATCCATTATAGATACAAAATTGAAAATTGTACTTCTGTGTACAACTTTCTATTTTGTCCGTATCTATAATAGTTTGGAAGATATGTATATATTAATGTTTTAGTTGCGTTTTAGTTTGAACAGATGAGATAAAATGACGATTCAAATCCAGATGTTTAACTTCACTGGTGGGTCAATCATCATCCTGACTGTTTCGTTTTTCTCAACCCTAGCGTTCGAGAAAAACTCCACCTGTCTGTGGCTTCCGTCATTCTCTGCGAGTGAGCCAAAAAAGTCAACATGTTCCATTGATCAACATATTAAAACCAAAATCTTCCTGCCCATAATTTGTGGTTTCAGCTGGTCAGCTTTTTTAATGCTAAACTCAGGACTGAGTCAATATCTTTCCTCGTAGGACTTTGGGCACAAAGTGCGCCGAGGAAAGCTGTTGACCAATATGATTGAAATTGAAACTATAATCGCACGTCTAGTCTTGCTTTACTAATGTAAGGACCTTGCACGAGGAATTAGAATATTATTTTATGAGTGATTCACATAAGTATGAATGTCGCTCCCGGCATCGAAAGAGTTAACAACAAACCAAATACAGTAATGTGTACCTCGCATGTTTCACATCATGATAAACTGTGGTTTGGCCTAATTTTACAAACCTAGTTCACAATAAGTTGAAAATGAATTTAGGTCTCCTTCGCCTAAATATGAATAGAAAATGTTTTCCTACAGCGTTGGGTGAAGGAGGACCAACTGTCATTTGAACTTTTACTAAACTAGGTACAAATAATGTCAAATAAAACTTTGTATCTAGTATCTTGCCTCATTAAAAATGATTGCAAAACGTAAAATAAGGTATCGGGAAAACTCAAATCTTGTGTAATTGGGTAACAAATTTTCTAAAGCCCGCAGTACATGTTGCTAATGATCTATGTTTGATGCCCGTTTTTACCTCTTGGCCTGGCCCTTCGTTTTCAAGCTACAATGTATTTCCTCTTACACTAAAGGTGCCATGTTATGCACACACTAAGCCTTCAGTCTTCATCAATTTCAAAACCTACGCGTCTTGTATTTGTGTCTTTTTGCCAAGAACCACTTCCTAGTGGTCATTACCCTATTCCGCAGTCCGAACTGTTTACTCTCCATTAGCTAACCGGTCCCTGTCTAACCTATATTCATAAGGAAGTACTATATTGTCCATATTGCACACGTTCCTCTGTAAAATTTTCACATCAGCTGTATCAGCCCCCCAAAAATTAAAGGGGATTCAGCAGGTAACTACTCAACATGTTTCGGAGTCGTGTCTCTCTGAGTGGAGGCTCCTTGTCTAAGCTAAATATTCAGCAAAGAAAAACCCACATAATAATGAATAAATATGAACGTGGCAAATGATGAATTAGTTAAATACGTGAGGTTTTGCTTATAAATGCAGAGCTTCATTATGAAAGAAGAATGCAAACAAACCATAATAACTAAATTTGTAGAGTACAGGTTCAGATAAGAACAATTTGACTTACCCCTGAACCAATATGTACCCTTTCTAGCTGGACAGCTTATCCCAGTTAAACTACCCGCCAGTGTATAACTGAAGTGGAAACAAGCCGGGGCATTATATTTAGTCCCAGTGATTGTAAAATAAACAGTTGCAGCTAGACCATCTGTACAAACCAAGGGAAATCCTAACAAGGACTGCAACAATGGACATCCTACACCAGAAATATAAAAAAACCTCCATAGTGACACCTACCCCTCATATTTCGACCGCGCTTTATTTCACTCACTGCCAACCCTGAGTCAGTGTATTAACGTAATGTGTCAGGTTTGTGACATTTGAGAATATATTGTCAATTATGAGCATTTTTTTTCTTAAATATTGAGTAAATGTGCATTTAGGCATGTCCGAAAAGAATGAAAATCATTATCATTTATGCCCAAAACGTTATCAAAACAATTTTTCTCAACATGATTTTAAGTACAATTAGGCAAACGTGTAACTGTCGTAGGCCGCTGCTTGCTACTGATAGCCCCAGAGGGGTTTAACCTGAGAGAAAACATGCAAGCCTAAAATGTCTGAAAGTGAATATTAAAACAAAACGATGCCAAAAGATAAAGTTAAGTAGCAATACAGACAAGTCTAAAAACTGTAAATTATTGTAGCCAAACTTTCTAATAATCTTTGGATATTAAAAGCAAAATTGTAGGGCAAGTCAGAAAAGAATGAAAGTCATTTGTATTGAAGTCAACAGAATGCAATGAAAACATAATATTTTTTAACCAGATATCAAGTACAATTACGCAAGCTTGTAACTGTCGTAGGTAACTGCTTGCTACCTATAGACCATAAGGGTTTGACCTTACAGAAAACAAGCTAGCCTAAAATGTCTGAAAGGTGAAAATCAAAACAGAATGATGCCAAAAGATAGAATTAAGTAGCAAAACAGGCAAGTCTAAAATCTCTAAAATTATTGAAGCCAAACTTTCTAACCATCCCGGGATATTTACAGCAAAATTTGTAGAAATATTTGATCAAAAGTACATCTTTGAATCCTTTTGACTCAAGTTTATTGTAAATAAATTTGGTTTAGATGCAAAGTCCTGAAATTTAGAAGAAATACGACCAAATCTCAAAATCTGTGACAAAAACGTATTATATCCAATAGTTTCCGACATATTACTGTCCGGGGAAAGGATAATTAACTACTTCAAATTTAAACTCATCTGTTTTAGGATAAACTTTAATACAAAACCTGTCATTAGTGAGCTGAATATCCAAGTTCAAAAACACATTTCTGAAACCATCTGAATGGTTACCCTCCAAAGGGATATCTTTGAGATAAATTTCTTTAGCAGTTTCACGGAAAATTTGTACATATACGCAAGCGATGTCATCAATATATCTTGCGTTGTTTGATAATTTTGTAGCCATTTGAAAGTCCTTTTTCATCAATTTATACATATACTTAAATCCAAGCCAGGTTAAATAAAAATCTGCCGGTATAGGAGCAGTTGCTACCCATTGGAATGCCTTTTGTTTGTTGAAAAAGCAGTGGTCCGCATTGAACAAAAGTATTATCCAAAAGAATTTTAACGTTACTTTCTGAATATTTATTGTGTGACCAATATGCTTCCTTTGCGTATGAATTAATATTTATATATGGTTTACCAATATGTTTAAACATTTTGCTTATTCTGAAAGTGAACTTTTGACTTCATCTATGGATAGATTTGTGTACAATGTAGAAAAATCGAAACTTTTTTTTTTTTTTTTTTTTTTTTTTTTGCTTTTACATCTTTAATTTTGGATACAAACTCAAAAGAATTGTTAATACCCCAAAAACAATTTATTTCACATTTTCTAGAAATTGCATTACAGTATTTACGAAAATGGTTCCTAATTGCAGTCGAAAACAATGTTACTTCTTTTGATAATTGTTCTGTTGTACATTTTGAAGCACCGGCTATGAATCTAGATTTAAAAGGGATTTTAAGTAATTTGGGAATACAGAACAAAAGTGGAATAGAGGAGTCCTCTTCAGAAATTTTGATATCAAAATTCCATTTAACCTCAGCTTTATGTGTATCTATCAAATTATCAATGGATTGTTTGTGTAATTTATATACGTCATTTCCTCTTTTGTCTGAAATATTGTTTATACCAAGTTCCTTTTTGAAAACATCCAAATAATATTTTTTGCAGCTGATCCCAAAATTGGTACCTGCCTTATCTATGTTAGTGACTACAAATCTTCCTTGTAGTTCTCTGACTGCCTTTGAAACTTTAGGCTGTTTTGGATTAATCGTATTGAAATTCTTAATGTGGGGTTTATAACGATAAATTATATTTGTAAAGACTCTTTTCATGTCTGATAACCATCCTTTAAATTTCTGAAATTCCATTTATTCTTTCTTTGCCCATTTCATACAGTAGGAATCAAATGCATCACATGTATCCTGAAAAATACTGTCAATGCTCAACTTGGGACATATCCGAAATTTTGTTCCTTTTTCTTCATTTCTTTTAAACTTGAATTTTGTATTTTATCCAAATTACCTGTATATACATGTTTGTGGTATGCATCAACAAAATTAGAATATTTACTGTTAGTCATACAGTCACAATTTTGATTCTCTGCAATATCCTCAAGAGTAATTGAAGCCAGAAATTTCTTCTAATCCATGATACTTTGTCCAATATTGTTGCCATATTTACAGGAAATGATGGGGGGGGGATCTTTTATTTTGCACTGCTTGGAAATCATGTTACGAGCAAATTTCAATTTGAAAAGGGACTGAATGTTTATTGAATCAATAATTTTGTGTTTGAAAGGAATGCTGCAAAACATTTGATCTAATTTTTTTCTAATTAGAATCTGGTTTCCGAATAGTTGTTGTGTAAGCTTACACAATTTCACAAAAAAATTGCGGAAATGTGTGTTCTGAATCAGTAAGACCCAAATAATCATTGATTCTTGTTATGTCTCGAAATGATAGTGCTTTAAAAGCTGTATGTAATTGATCAATGCCATTGGAGAAAGACTGCAGTAAATTTCGGACAAGGTATCCACGTTCCTACATTTCCTGTTTTTCCCTGATTTTCTTTGTCCGTGACGTCTTGTTCTTTGATTACCAGCCATAAAAAAGTGTGTGACTGCTGTCAAGAGTTGCAAAGTCCAAATTCCTAACATCACCGAAGCCTAAAATTCTGTCATTGAGTCCATAAGGAAAAGCTGAATTAACTGTTTTGATAAAAAAAAAAGTTCTATTTTGTAATAATTTCCGTGTTTTAGTAACTGTCTTGGTCTGACAAATTTGGCTCTATGTAATCAATATTGCAATAATTTGTATCTGGCAATCAAAATGTGAATGTTCTGCAGAATTGAAATGGTTACACAAAAAAGTGTTTGTGATTTTTAATTGTAGTTTTATGACCACTAAATCTCTTTTTAACTGATTGAGTAATTAGGCCCACATATTTTGATTTACATTTGATGCAGGATATCAAATAAATGATATTGGAAGATTCACAAGATAATACCGAAGTTTCCGATCGTAGGGTTTCTCAATCTGAATTTTTTGGTTGTAGCGTCACTGTGAAATTCTCTGTTCTTCGTGAAATTTGACTTGAAGAATAGACAGTTGCAATTTCCGTCAAAACACATTCCAAAATCAGCGCTCGAGGATAACGCTGAACCGTTTTCAGTTTTTCTCACTGTTCATGATTGTTTTAGGTAATTTTGAAAGCCCATCTTGCCATTTATCTATAATCATGCCCCTAAACATTATCCTGGTTCGTCGTTGTTAAGTCCACAGAATAACAAAATTAACAATAACAATAACTAAAACAAGTCAAAATGGGTGCCAAACTAAAAACGTTACCCTATGACGATTCCAAGACTTGCGACCCATTGTAAGGCCTAATGAGGAACAGATTAAAAGAGCAAAACAGAATTCTTTGGTAACCTATGTGATGTACAAATGCTTTGTTCATGGATCTCTATAGCAGAAACTATTTTGCCAATGTATAACAACAAATATACTTGCCAGAGCTTACATACATATACATACACTATGATAACATTACATTAATTTGATTTGAAATGCAGATTTTAGGACACCTCTGATCATAAAAGAATGACATATGACAAGAGAATAACTATGACAGTGGAAACATACGTTGTAAGAATCCTTGTATCTTCAAGTTTGCTCAAATTTGCTGATTGTCGAAGTTCACAGCTCGTAATATTTCTACACTGTTACATAGCATCTAATCAGCTTATAATCTTATGTTCAAGTACTCAAATACGTTTTATATTTTAGAGATTTGATAGAATCTCTGGCTCGGTTAAGCAGAATCCAACCCCATGTAAATCCCTCTTGATGGAAAGGACACATGAACAGGACAATACCACACACACACATGCACGCAAACGACGACTGACACCTTACGAGGCAGACAGCGAGACAAAATGTTTACCACCCACGTGGTGAATTAGATCGACCATAGATTTGAAACAAGAATACATACAAATAAAGATGCTAATACAATTTATAGAAACAGCCAATACCAATTGTGTCAAAACGATTCGTCCTAGAAATGTATCCTTGCGCTCCTAAAAAAAAAAGAAAAGAAAAGAAAAAAATCCACATTTTGCTCAGATGAAGCTTGCATTACAGTTAAAGGTCACAAAGTTCGTCGTGGCTTGCACTTCCAACGTGTGCAAGGAATGAATGGCCGGTGACTGCCGATTTTCCATGAAACCCACAAATGAACTGGCTCGAAACTTACTCACGCATCGGGTGCTCGGTTGCTCTCCAGAGTGTCTGCATGATTAATATATCGTCTTGGCGCTGTTCCACGAGAGTCCTGTTGTTTAATCCAATATTTTTTAAAGGATTTTCCTCCACCGAAATTATGGAAGGCACCCACCAGCTGCGCATGCGCTCTCTCGCGTCTAAATAAAAAATCCTAAACACGATAGCATCTACAATTTTTAACTTAGCCTCTTGCAATTTTTGACATGTTCTATGAATGAAAATCTAGGTTACTTCAGTATTGGTGGCGCCTCACAGTGGATTACGTAATACAGGGATAAAAAGGGAGAATATTGAAACCACTCTGATGTGTTTAATTTTCTATGGAGCATTTTGAAATTTGGTGCAAATATTCTGGAATCCAAGATGTGAAAGCCGTTAATAATTGTGGCGCCACCTGTAGGTAAACGGAAAATATGCATAGATATATGGTCAGATTTATAAAATTCATTATTTTACCAAATGTACAATTAATGTGTACCATGTGGGGATGCAGGGGAAAGCCTCATGTATAATATCGATGTACTTTCTCGAGGTCATGGAGCAAAGTTTGATTTTGCATAAAATGAATGATCCTGACCTACTTTTTTACCAAGGTTGCGGAGGAAATATTTTCACTAAATATATCCGCATGATGAGCCAATGCGCTTTTTCGAATCTACCTATAGCTACCCCAAAACGGAGCACGGAACTGTCACCGATGATGGTTGCAAGCGCGCACCGAGCAAGTAGAGCCCACGGCACAAGGGCTTTGAGGTCATCGGTGTTCATCCGTTCTGAAAAAGTTGTCTTTTGGAATAAACTTTCCACAAATTATAAATACGTTGATATAGCAGAGGCGCATCCAAAATTTCTGGAAGGGCCGGGGGGCAGGCAAAGACCCGGGGTCGGGGGGGGGGCGGTTTGGCCCCTGGGGCGGTCAAGGGGCAGCGACCCCAGCGGAGGTCCAGGAAGCTGTGCCCCTTGAGCTCCTGGGCTTTCATAAAAATAAGGTAAAACAGCGTTTTTCCTGGCAGTAATACATACATTTAGGGCCATATTTAAAGCTGATACTCACACACCATAGACCGTTTTAGGCAGCGGGGAGGGGGATGGCCCCCTTAGTCCGTATTTTAAAACAAGCACAGGATATATTTTTCCAAAGTCGTTGGCATTCACGAAAATAATTCAAGAAAGAGGTACGCAATAGAAGTTAATAATTCTTTCTGCACATTCCAAATTTTTAGTCGAACTCCCATCTGAATGTAAATACGTTTTAAAATATATTTATCTACAAGGCTCTGCTACGTCAGAAAGAAGCGACGACGAATGAAAAGTGATCTCTGAACACACATACATAAAGAATGTTAGCCAACATTTCCACTAGTCTTTTATTAGCGTAACGTTTAGATCTATCGGTCATAGAATATTTGTTTTTAAATCGTATAGGAATTAGAGTGGAGGTCCGCTTGGGATGTTCACAAAGTGGTATGGTTACTGATGCCAAAAGCATAAGGAAAGCAATAAGGATTGAAAGGATAAGAAAAGCAAAAAAGGATTGAAAATGGCTTAAAAAAAGAAATAGAGAAAAGAAAATTCTTCATCCGTCATGACCTTTTGACCTGAAATTGTCAAAATGTGGCCCCCCGGCTACAGCAAAATGCCTCTTGAGCAGCAGAATTGATGAAATTGACAAGCACGCGTGCAGCCTTCTTCTCGTCGATATTGACAACATGGCTAGCTGGTTTTCTTTGAACAGTGCTTACAGCAAGGAGAAAAATATAATAATAGTGTTATAGATAATAAGTATTGCTCTTTTGGGGGTAAATTTGTACAAAACCTAGAAATTTTGTGATTTTGTGGCCAATGTTTAGGCCTAGGCCTATTACCTTCTCTGGTGCCAATGGGTCAGTGGTGTTAAAGGGGTACTGCGGTGATAATTTACAATTTTTGAGTTGTTTCATATAATAAATGTGAACCAATATCAGAAAATGCAAACTTTATTCGCAACTGGATAAGCAGATATCAAGTTTTCTTATATATGTAAATGAGGGGTTGTGATGTCATCTGGACTAACTGCTACAGCTAATGCAATGACAGCCGAGTAAAACTTTGACAAAAACATGGAAACCTGACCAAGTACACATATTCCACTTTTACTACGGATGAAGCAGTGTGTATAGATATAATCAAATTTACTAAACTGAGATATTTACTCATTTAATGAGGATTAATAAGGAAAGAAAAATGCAGAAATCAATACACACAAGCTAACAGCTCCTGAGGTTGTGTAATCAACTACTGAAGCAGGTGTCAACTAATATACCACACTGATAAGATCAAAGGGGGTGATTAACAGAGTACACAAGTCATTATGATATGCCTGCTAATGTTGTGTATCTCAGCTTGGTGTCCCTCAAGGTTTGTGTATTATATATGGAGGGTAGCCCAGGTGACATCACAAATGCGCAGGGCAATCCCGGAGTAGCCCAATTTCCCAAACCGCCGCGCGTGGAATGGAAAGTGATCTCTACACACATGCATAAAAAATATAAACCCATATTCCCACCAGCCTATTTATAGCACTGTAGGGAAAATTTTGCTTGCAATTTTTATTGAGACAATAATGAAATTACGCATTCCCTGTCTGCATAAAAAATATAAACCCATATTCCCACCAGCCTATTTATAGCACTGTAGGGAAAATTTTGCTTGCAATTTTTATTGAGACAATAATGAAATTACGCATTCCCTGTCTGCACTTATCGTTGGTGACCGATATGTAGAGGCCTATACATTGTATTTGTGTCTTTTTGTCCAGAACCACTTGCTAATAGTCATTACCCTATTCCGCAGTCTGAACTCTTTGCTCTCCTTAAGCTAACCTGTCCCTGCAGTCTAACTTATATACATACGGAAGTACTATTAGCGTGCACATATGTATATATGAAATGATATTATAGTTATCATGAAGTCAAACTTAAATTGATTAGCGGATGACATGACATATGCCTATCAACAAAGGAGCATCAAATTCGCTTTATTCCGTAACAAATTAGCTCGGGATGTCTGTATTTGAAATGCAAACATGGTGCCGCCAGTTAGCAGAATGACTTGTCCAGGGATTAATGGCACCGAAACAAGTCTTGCCCTGGTCACCCACTGATGACCGGATTTTTTAAAGGCTGTTAATGCCTAAAACTTTCTTCTAAATTTCCAATTTTATGAATATGATTTGTTCCTTTCACAAGTTAATTTTGCTATAATGATTTAGAACTATGCAGTTTTTCAGTGAATTGTACGGAGTAGGACTTTGCTCTTAGAATATCGGATTTGATAGTGTTCAAACGGTACATGGAAGCTGGGGGGGGGGGGCAAACCCTATCCCCCCCCCCCCTAAAATCCGCTACTGCATGGGCTTACAGATTTAGGTTTGTTAAGTTTCTGTATATATTAACTAGAATATTGAGATAAACCAACCACAGTATAATTTTGATACATAAAGTGAGGACTTGCGACGTGTCAAAAAACCGGGTTTACTAGTAGTTGATAACTTTTATCCTACGAAGACAAAGAATATAATCATTTCTCGGTAAATAATTCCCAGATACCACCTACAATCAGAGTTTTGCGATGCAATGATGAAACGGTCATGGAACAATAGCATCTAGGATTATTGACTTAAATTATAGACTTAAATTGGAAAGCCATGTTACAAATTTAGTTACAAATGGCTCCAAATTGGTGCAAATTCACATAACTTTCCAGACTTACATCAGAAATTATCTCTTCGTTTTTCATTAGACCTAATTTAGGAATGCAGTAATGTGCAGACCTCAACCAGTAGCGAGGCTGGTAAGTTATTGTTAGAGAATGTTAATTCAGTTGGTGGCCGCCAAGTTGCTACCAAAGCTATGAATGGGACAGCAAATATTACATTGTATGTTGAAACAGGATGGAAGTCACGAGACCAATGGTGTGAAAAAGGTATCTTACCACTATAGACAAACTTAATAATAATGAAACATTACAATACATATGCAATTTGGTTCTTTAAAATGTTAATAATCAAATACAAAATAATATACGCAATAAAGACAAGATTGCCAATTTTGGACCCAAAACTGGTGCTTACAGACAGCTTCTTCCCATCTACGGTGACCTTACGGAGCCAGTCTCCTCTGGATATTAGGGAAAACAAATCGAACATATTTAGACATTTAAAGGCACCTGGGGAAATTGGGTTATGTGCAAAAGCAAAATAGTCTTTATCTTTTTGGTAATAGGAGGATATCAGCAATAAACTCAAGATTGCGCATAGGCAGCAACGAACTGAACTTGTATGTACATAGAAGCTGTGTCTGAGATTCCTGACACCGTACATGCGGTGATGCAAATGAAGTCGTCACCGTAACCTTTTTTGCATGCCAAAATAATGGTAGTTATCCAATTAATTTACATGAAACTTACATAAGATAGATGATCTGATTTACAGCTAATACTGCTGCGTGGTTGCAGTGACTGTTCTTTTCATGATAATAAAACTATTTTTCAGTCTGCACATACGCTTTAAGAAATATTGAAACAGTGTGATTATTTCATAGACCATTAGATTGCTAGTACAGCCTCTATCTTGTCTGTACATTCTATAAACTCATTCCATACCAGTCCTTGATTTTTCCGCATATCATTCATGACAAAAGCTTTTGCTCAAGTACCAACATGCCTATAGTCTTGAGTCAGTGGTTCTGACACTGCCTGGCAAGTCATTCTGCAGCTGCAAGGATGACTTGCCAGGCAGTGCCAGAACCACTGACCAAGGCCTGTCACCATAGGATGGAATGAGTTAATGGATGCCCCTGTAATTTGGCAATTAACTGTGTCTCATTATAAACCCTGTGTACTACAGCCTGGATGTATAAGAAAGGTTCATTTAGAAAATTCCTTGTTGCCTATTTGTAAAATAAAAATTGCTAAACGAAAACAAAGGTGTACAAACTCATGATTTGACCCATTTATTGGTGATCTATCGATGTACACATTATTTATTGTTGAACTTTTCTTTTCCTCAATATTACAACTAACGATCATCATCTATTCAATAGTTGTGAAATACAAAAACATATACCAAATGACACCAAGAGGGACAATTTGACATGTTTTATCTTTTCAGTTTAAACATATTGATTTAAAAAACCGATTTTTTTATCTTTTTCGAATATTATTTAAAAGATATATAATCCTTTTTAGCCTTAACGTCTGTATAAATTCCCTAAACCATCTCTTTTTTATCTACATTATATTGATTCCAAAAATGGACATCTCAGGACAACTTGGCATATTCTGACAGTTCTATAACTTTGCTATTAATGCCACCTATGGTTTGTGTAAACTTGCACCAAATGTTATTAAAAATGTAATGATTGTTATTGGTTCAGTGTGAAAAGTGGCTGCAGTCGAATTGTCTACAGGCAACAGAATGTGACTCCAATCCAAGCCTAGTGAAAAATTCTACACAATTCTTTATTAATCAAAACTTCAAGATTGCTGCAACGTCTATGTTAGAGATGTGATATCAGGCAAATAGATGCACATTGCGAGGCATTTAACCCCAAACTAGATAATTACATACCCACCTACCTACCTACCCACCCGTCCACCCACCTACATACATAAATACACTTATAGAAAATTTACCAAACTAGCAGACTTATACCTTATTGGGCACTCTAGCGCACGTCCTTTGCATTGCCGAAATACGGCCATTGCCAAGGCAGGAAATGAACTGATTCACATTTGCCTTGTGGTTTCGTATTCAATTGCCATGCCAGCTCGTAGAGAACAGACTACAAAAAGTTTGATCGTCAAGGTGGCAACACTTTACGTTGGTTCATGCAATCAAACCTTCAAGTTTGGGTCCAGAGTTAGACAGCAAATCTTTTCCCCCTGAGAAGGATTATTGACCAATTAAATTAAGTTTAAGCTTTCCTTGTGCGATTCAACAAGTATAGGTCCAAAATGGGATTTAAAAAATCTTCACTTTGTTTACAACTTATACCATACTAGTAACGAAGCCTAAGCCACCCCAGCCAATTAACTGCAGTGCGCAAAAAAATACCTTTAACATTGACACAGAGGTTTTGGTGTGTATGTCATTGTTGTTCAATTTGCTAATAACAAATTGCGTTGGGCAACTGTTGAAAGGCAAATTACCAACACCCTGAGCATCAGTATCAGTCATAAAGTATGTCTCTGTTTATAAGACCTTTTAAAAACAATTTTTTTGATGTAGCAATTGGTAATGTTATATACACGCTAGACAGGTGGCAGCCAAAAGCAGTAGTAAGCACATTATACCCAAAAGAACATATACAGTCAAGGTAAAGTGCAAATTAGTTCAGTTCAAACTATCTGTTCCAGACAGCAAGTATTCTGAAAGCATGTGTAACGACTATATTGTTTATCTTATTCCGGGTATATTGTGTAAGATCTGTTGGGGAATGAAATGCATAAAAAGGTGGTGCAGCTATGCCGGGTTTATCAATTTCAAGTGCTTGCCAGGTTTGCCATTAAATGGGACCAAACTTTCATTCAGAACACCAGATTCCACACACAGACTCGCAGCCCATATGCGCTCCCCATCCCTGACTTGATGCATCCTTATATATATATATATATATATATATATACATACATACATACATACATACATACATACATATATATATATAATCTGCGCCAACTGTGGAACTAGTGTCTGACAAGGCAGCACATTGCCCTTGCTGTGGCACTACAGAAGTGATTGATGGACCTTGTTGGATATCGCCAGGGATTGTTATAAAGACACTCTGGCCCCTAGTGCCAGAAAAGCTTGCTGTACATGCTTCCAACAAAGCCTGGCAAAGGGGACTTGAAAATCTGGTGAAACTTGAGGGCCCTGGTCAAACTTGCTGGAAACCTACTGTTGACTACAAATCAGTTCAATATTGTGTGAAGGCTGACATACATATTTCCAGCTGCATTTTGTAACTGGAATACAAAAGTTTGCATTTTTCAGGTCAAGGGAGATCACCCAGTTGCCTGGGTGAACAGCAACCATCATGAAAGCCAGGGTTTCCTTCTTGGATGTTGCCTTGTGGAGACTGGACAGGTCTATGACTGGCCTCCGCTGCCTATCTTTTTTCAGAACTGAAAACAGGCATTTGCAAAACCCTGGTGACTAAGACTTCATAACTTTCTCTGTTTCCCCTTTCTGTCAAAGTGACGTGACCAACTCCTCCAGGTTCCCTGCCATTCCTGTGACTTGTTTGAAACAGGGAAAGGATGGGTAATTTTGATATGGGGGCTGACCTAAATCTGAAAAAGTAAGAGCGTTACCTACACTGACCATGTTCAAAATAAACTGTGTGTGGTGTAGTCTCAACATCTGTGTGGATACATTTATAGCCTCCACATTCCCCACCCCACTCCACCCTATTCCTCACATCTGCTTGGGTTCAGACGGTTGAAAGGAAGAAAAAGGCCAGGTGGAGACTTTTTACTGAATCACAGGGTACTAAACTTCTCCAGTGAGTGACGAGATTTTACACCCCATGTTGACACTAGCACCCAATACATTATTGGTGAATCCCAAGGCCTGAAGCAAGCCTGTTAAAGAGTAAATTCTCAGGATACACTGGTCACCAGGTCTGCCATTGCCTGAGTTTGCTCCTCACTACAATTGGAAAAATGGAATTGCCAAGTGCTCCTGCTCATGTCTCCTCTGAGACATAGACTTGGGAGCCAAATCCACAATCACACAGGCGATCCAAGACCCTGGCTCCTGAAATGGTCAACTATGAAGTCAATATTATCAGCTGTGACTGTATCGTCTGGTAACCTTGCTGGATCTGCTGTTTTGGAGCCCTCATGTTTCCTCTTCCTTAGCCAAAAACAAGTGGTGGTGTTCTGTAACATCTCCCAAATGGTATCCACCCCCCACCCCCACCCCCACAGAGGTACCTGGTTTAGGCATAGGATGAAGTCGATGTTCTCTGATGAATTTTTTGGACTCCATGTACAAAAATATAGAATGAGTCTGGCATTTATCTTCTGGGTCAGAGTCCTCCAGATGGCAGTGAAGAAAGGGTCTTGTGTGATTGACTAAACCAATCAATGTTTGCCTCCAGAGATATCTGCTTTCCCAATAAAGGAGGAACCATGACCTTGTCATTAATATCAAGTGCCTCCAGATCAGAAATCAAAGTGACCTGAGGTGGGTAGTGTACACCCAGGACTCCCAATCCATCAGAGACCACTGTTGCAGAAGGCTGAATTACCTCATTACTTGCAGGTTGAATTGATGTAGTGGGAAGCTATGACTTACTGCTGCATGGTTACTGGTAATATTGACAGTACATTTCCGGATTACTGAATGAATCAAATGAGTCGATAAAGGTGAACACAGTGGTACCAAAGAACCCCACGATGATGAACATGGCAGTGAATCCACAATTGTTCATTAACCGATATTGCAGATCATGGTCTGGTAACTGGGTCCTGCAAGGTGATAAAGTAGCTGAAGACTGAGGCATGCATAGACAAAGTTCTTCGGACCTATGAGACCACCAAGCCAAACTCGGAGCCCATGGAACTTGAACCATACTTGGTGGTGACTTGCCTGGTGAAACACTATGCTCCATAACCAATGCCTTGAATGGCAAGGAAGGCCTGGAAGGACCAGGCAATTGTGACTATTAAGTATTTGATCCCAATTGAACAAAACCAGTGTAGGAAAGATCAGCTATATCGACAGCATTGTCACTTGCAAGGACAGGAACGTGATGTTCTTTATAATTATTTATTGTCTGCATCTCATCAACTTCAGTGGTATCAATACAACACAAGACCATAGGCTTGACTGTAGGCCTATCAGTTTTTCTAGTCACACCAACAGCAGCACCAGCTCCAGTCCCTTCATGAATAGGACTTCCCCCATTCCTAATTGCACCTTTTTTTTTGTCACAGACACCAGCACCATGACCACCACCAGAAACCAAAACAGATGAAGACAAAGGGGCTGCATTGTGACCGATAACCTGCTTTTTCCTTTTTGTTTCAGTGCGCCTCAAATCCACCTTGGCCACTTTACCCCAATATTTGGGGCCAAACACGAAATACCCCCACAATGTTTGTCCATTAAGCATCTGACCTCCCCAACTTGCTCCAGGCAGCCACAACAGTACTTGTTATTGTTCCAGCTGGCCATAGCATGGCCTTTGGGGTTCCTCTTGCCAGATATATCACTACATACTATATTGAAGAGAACACAAAAACTGGCGAGGCAACCTCCAAATTAAGTGATGGAAACACAAGAAATAAAACCACTGTCGCAAAAAGTTAAAATGACCATTTTTTTTTATAAAATGGGCACAAAAGCAGGCAAAGAGAGAACATTGGTGTAATTTGTCAATACCCCAGGGCAAGTACTGTGTATGGAGATCAACCACTGGAGGGCATCACATGGACTCCAGTTCAGAGGAAGAGAAGAGGAGAAAGATTGTTTTATGGGCTGACGTTTGTAACAATGTAAACTCAGATAATTTATACCAAATGTAGTGGATAGATAATGCATTATTATACATGTATGTATTCTTATATCTCATTACCAATTCTATTTTTTAAATCAGAAAATGGCAGTGGTACCACTAAATGTTGATGGAAATTAAGTCAAGCTATATGCACACACCATTATAAAAATATGAGCTACTATGTCGATTTGTTGCAATACCTTAAGCAAAATTTCACACATCTGCATGTACCCTTATATTAAATCATTAAAAAGTCAAAAGTCACTGGAAAGTAACCATTTTTAAAACTCAGCAGAGACCTATATAGGGTACATTCTCTCCACATCGTAGGTGAGTCTTGGTAAAGGTTCCGGAGAAGAAATCAAAATTGTACATTACTTTGTATAAGGTCAGATTTGGTTATGTAAAGCGCAAAAAGGGATTCATAGTGGCCGGGTTGTGGCCTAACATTGCTTCATTATGGGCTCTGATATGGCCATGTAGAGGCCCAAGCCTAAAACAGGTATTTAATTTAAATGTGAAAATATGCTTCTTATTCTGTACTACCAGTAATGTTTACTTAAATGCAATTGTTTAATTCATAGTCACATTACCCTGAGTAAAAATCACTTTTGCCAAGTAATACTGATGCGTTGATCATTATGCCTCGGACCACAAGAGAATCTCCCTAAGTCTTCGACATCAAAGAGCCTGAATTTCACTTACGGAAGGCAAAACCATGGAGAACAATAGGAGATAGGAGGTTTGATGCTCTGTCAAAGGTGGGGGGGGGTGATAACTGGTCCAATCTCACTTTGGATATGAACAGGTGGTAGAGAAAAAAGTAATCCTTAGTACAAATATTGCCTTCCGTCTGGGCAATATTAGTGCACCAGGCTGCATAAATTCTATTACTGTCGCCATTATAAGGCTCCCTTTTCTGCATGGGAGGCTGTCTTTGTGCTTCTGTCCGCCTTTCAACTTCTTCTGAGGCCAGTTTCAAGCTGAGGACTTCAGCCGCACCATGATTTTGGGTCTTGCTTCTAATTTCGTTATCTTTTAGTCGCTGGTTCTTTGTCTTGGATTCTAAAATATAAAAATGTTTAGCATGGCTATTTTCCACACATACGATTTACAATTAGCGCATTAAATATTTCTTTCATTTCATTCATAACTTACTCGCCTGCTTATTGATCGGAAAGTTTTTTCCTGAACAAACCTCGGAGGACAATGTGTGTTATTTTCAACTGGGTTATCTCATTTTGAAATGCCTATTTACTGAGTAAAGCCTATCCTCTTCGGAACCATCAGTATCACAATTCCTGTCAGAGAAATGTTAATTCCTGGAAATATCGTCTGTTGGAATTCAGATTCAGATCCTGCCCGTGACCTACTTCCTCAGCTATATAACCAATACAGACGTTTATGACCCCAGATGGCAGCAGTTGATGGTGTTCAGTGCATAAATTTGGCTATTTGCCAATCCAAAACTTCAAAGGGATTTGTTGTTATGCAAATAAGTAACACTATGCAAAAGATCATCCTCAAGTGCTGCCCTCTGGGGTCCTAAAAGGGTCTATACAAGATTCGTCTGGAAGTGCAACACCACTTCCATCTTCACAATATCCAACCGCAACAGTGCCACAATTACTACGAACCTTGGCATTTTCCCATACACCAGTGTGCAAGCTGTCGTCTGCACGTATTCCGTTCATTGCATTTGCAAATGGCAATGGCACTGGTAGTGGCAATATTAATGACACATAACAGCTGCAGACCCCTTATGTATTGGGCATTGCATCTCCATTTGCAATGTAGCAAATACTAAGCTATGCCAAATAGCATTCTTTATGCACGTGGAATTCCAGTATATTCCTACCCGGTCCCCCTTTGGCTTGAAGGGTCAACCCCATGGGCCCTGTGCACATGCTCGGAGTGCATGCATGACTTCCTGGTTCCTCATTGGCCCGGGACTCGCAGCGTGTCAATTTCAAATGAGACCCGTCCCAGTCTCATCTTAGACTCGCGGACACTGCAGACACACAGTGGAACCTTCTTCACAACAGTTTTCTATTTTTGGCAATTTTAAAATTTCGATTTTTTGGCAGTTTTTGGTGGGTATTTAGATACTATTATTTTGCACCGAACAGAAAGGTAAGTGACCCCTTTTTTTTAATCCACAAGTCTGTGATGATCCATGATGGCTGGCAGTATTGGTAGTGACCTTCCTCGTGTTCTGATCCTGGGCCAGAGTTTTATCTGGAGGCTGGAGGATTTTTGTGCAAGGGCTGGCCATTACGATATGCACCTAGGTCAATGCCAAATCACATACGAAGGGCTCAGTGGTGGCACGGTGGATACCATTGTTCAGCGTTCCATTCTACCACAGCAGTCTATCATCAGATTCTTTCGTCAGCACATCATGGTGGTGCAGAGTGGGGGAAACAAACTGTGTAACCCATGCCTGTGGCCCGAAATGGTGGGGCTTAACCTGACTAACATGGTCGACATGCTTTTGGAGGAGTTTGGTGTGCAACGTGTTATTATATGTGAGATTTTCAGGCGCTCTTCCCCCAGGTATATTTCCCCAATCCAGTACAACATGCGCCGTGACCTGGCAAACATGTACATTGGAACTGTTGCTGGATCTACAGAGGGCACTCATTTCTGGCAGCATCGTATCTTGATGCATGTCCCAGCATCAGTTTTTTCACCAGATGGGGTGCATCATGACAAGGCAGGTAATAAGTGTTTCTACCGCAGTGTGCGTGGGGCCATTCAACAAGCTGTAGGTTCACTGGCCCGCTATGGATTTTAACACAGTACTGGTGCAGGTTTTCCTGGAACAGGGCACGATTTCCAACATGGCACCTTCCAAGTCATTCTCATAGTATATATTTCACTTTGGGTTTTGAGGTCGAGAACTGGAAAAGAGTTTCGGAATTTAGGAAGGTCTACACAGTAAACGATATTTTGGGGCGCACCTGTCCCCTTAAGTTGTTTAATTTATGCTCAGCCGTGATGTTGTGATTCTAACCAGCAAATTAAGAGGCAGTAATTTCATGCAAGTTTGATGCTTGGTTTTTTTTAAATGAAACACCAGTTGATTGAAATGTAATTTTTTGATGCCAGTTTCAACACAGATCCGCCAGGAAAAATAAGATGACCAGCACTGTTTATATTGTTATAATCCAGTGGTAACTACTGAGTGTCCTACATGGGATCGTTTGCTGTTCGCCCTGCAGCCTGACTACATACGTTTGTTTTCAGTTTAATAACATGTATCAGAAATGATGTTCTTCAATGTACCTGTTTACATGTAGCCCTCTCTCTCCCTCCCACCATTGTCAATGTGCAGTCCTGCCCTATATGTGATGGAGGATCTCGCCTCACAGGCAGTCTCTCGGCAGTGTGGGTGAAGAAGAGGGCTAATGCTATTTGCTGTCTGCCTGACCACATACATTTACTTTCCAGTTTAGTAATATAAATCATGGCTTTTTGTTCCTTAGCGTATCTGTTTGAAGGCAGCTATCTCTTGCCCTGGTCAGTGTGCAGTCCTGCCCCAATGTGATGGAGGATCTCGCATCACAGGCAGCCTGTTGACAGTGTGGGTGAAGTAGAGGGCTAAAATAAAAGGAAAAAAAAATTTGGCAGTGTGCGGTCTTGCCATCCATTCTGGGTTGGGCAATCTACTGCCCTGGCTTGTACCGTTGGCAGTGTGGGGTGCTTGTCTCTGTAAGCTCATGCCTATGCCAGTGTACAGTCTGGCTGTATGTCATGCGCTGGTGGATTAGCTGCATTGGCTTGTGCTGTTGGCAGTGTGGGGCCTTCTGTGGATCATTTTATAAATGTCTGTTTTCACACCCTTGCCAGTGTACAGTCTCGCCTTCCTTCATGTGTTGGTGGATTAGCCACACTGGCTTGCTCTGTTGGCAGCATAGGGTGTTTGGTTGAAGTGTCGTAATTTTTTTTATTTAAATCTTTGTCAATAACATTACCTTTGTCTGCTCCTCACAAACTTCAGTGATTTTGTATCGCAGATCTATTGCTTTGTGTCGAATTTTGTTAAACATTGTAAACTGGCCCGAACTTATTGTTTCATTTAGGGAACGCAGCCATTTTATGAGGTTTCAGGGAAGTCTGGTTTGCGTTTTTTTTCAAAACATTTAAGCTCATGTCTGTTGGTTATTCTGTTTGCCAGGATGCCTGCACGTCGATCCCAGAGAAAAACCTGTCCCTTCAGCCAAGGCTAGGGACATCCCAGAAAGACCTGCAGCGAAGTGCCCGAGGAGAGAACAGCCAGCTGCAGAGCAATCTGCTGCTGTCAACTTTCTGCAGCCGTCCACACCTCCTGCCCCAGCCACGATGGATGTGGCCCAGTTCCACCAACTGGCCACCATCATTTCTACAAGTATGACTGAAGGCTTCAAGGCCATCCTTGAAGCACAGAAAGCCAGTGCTGCAGGTAACGCACCCGCCATGCATAGTTCTGGTGCTTATGATGCTGTAAGGTCGTCAGATGTGCACCGGAAGGAGGCTAACACAAACTCCGACAATGAGCAGGAGGAGGTCCCTGCTTCCCACCTGTTCACCTTTCCCTTGGCTAAAGTTGTCCCTACCCAACATTCAGTTGTGAAACCCCTTTTAGTGCACATGGCCCCCAAAAATTAGGCAGAAAATTTGGAATGGCGAGTACATAGAATTTAGTTCTCTTCTTGACTGCAAGCAGACCCTGAGGCTCAGTACAGAGTCCAGACCTGGCCAGGACGTGCCTTCACTTGTATGAAAGGAAGAGAAGGGCAAATGGCTTTCCATGGATGAATGGACTGAAGCATTCAATATCTATTCGTCAGTGTGGATCGAAAAATTTCCCGATCAGGCTCCTGATCTCATAGTTTATCAGGATTTAGTAAGGAAAATCTATAATACCAATGGTCACTGGTGCTTTTATGATGAGGATTTCTGACTTTTCGGCTTGACTGGCCTCTTTGATTGTATTGTTTGGACAGTGGACCTTTCTTTCGGCTTGTCCTTGACTTGTGTTTTCAGTTTCTTACAGGTTTCACCAAGAAGCAACAACCAACGACTCCCTTGGTATTTCCCGGCCAACCCCTCCAACAATGCAGGACCAACCTCAAACAGGATATTACCATAGACTGTGAGTGTGACCCACTCAGAACTTCACTAATCCCCAATACCCAACATGGGGTTTTAATAAGCTTCACAACAGTACGTGCATACTAAGTGACTTTCACGCTTCAGAACAGTTATTCGATTATGCACATAGACACTCATATATACCACCACACAGTGACATGGAAGTGGATAGATGAACATTTTTCCTCACGTATGGACAGTTCACCAGGTTAATATATGGACAATTCGCATGTCTGCTTCTGTAAATAATTTTCTGCTTCAATCAAGAATATTGTCACTCAGTGCTCATCCACATCAGGCCGAACCCACTTTGTATTCTCGTATGTAGTATTGTTTAGTCATTATACAGCTGAATTAATTTTGAATTTGAGGGTTACTCAGACCAGTGTTTAGGTGGGGGCAAGCCTGCAGCTTAGTGGCACTTTGGACCCTGCCACTTGACAAGTTTGGTCATTTTCAGTCAGTTTTTGCTTCAGCACTCTGTAAATCCTGTAAATAAATCGGCTGGGGGCATTTGGTGTACAGATGTAAAGATTCGCCTCCGGCCCAGAAACCAACGAAAATTCCTGAATTATGTGGGTTTGTTCAAACTTGGCAACAGAGCTAAACACTTGCTCTGGTAACACTTTACTTATGATTGGAAAGTGTGAGTTTGGCAAGAGAGGAATGAAAGGTGCATAAATACTTAGCTATGCCAAATAGCGTTCTTTATGCAAGTGGAAATTCCAGTATGTTCCTACCTGGTCCCCCTCTGGCTTAATGGGTCAACCCCATGGGGCCCAGTGCACATGCTCGGACCGCATGCGTGACTTTCCGGTTCCTCATTGGCCCGGGACTCGTAGCGTGTCGATTTCAAATGAGAGTCGTCCCAGTCTCATCTCCGACTCTCGGCCACTGCAGACGCACAATTGAACCTTCTGCACAAAGGTTTTCCATTTTTGTCAATTTTAAAATCTAGATTTCGCTCCCTCCCTCCCTCCCCATTTAATGTAATCCCAACGCAGGGCACTTTGGACCTTGCCAACTTAGTCCATGAGCCAGACTGAAAATTGGTACCATCTGAGGGCACCAAACGAAACCTTTATACCTGTGTTGGTACACCTTAGGGTATAACAAAAATGCATGATGGACTTTCCAGAAGCCCAGCTGGAGCCCGTTATTACAATTTAAAAATTTTATACCCAAACGGCCCAAAAATGCAGTATATGGTGCATCCTGTTTTGTTATAGTTGGCCACCACATTATAATTATACTTGAAATATACATATTATGTTTGTATCCAGTTAACAGCTGGCACAATGAACTTCATGCGGCCTATAAATACTAAATGAATCCACAGGGGTAAGAAAAAAGCCATTATTATACCCACATTGATTGGATTTTTTTAAGGGGGGGGGGGGTTGCTGCGCTCAGCTTGTAGATCAAGTATTACATTTCTGTAATCTCAATACCTCATATAAATACATGGTCCAAATCTCTTGAAAAATTGTGCAAGCATGCCTCTGGGTCATCCTTTGATCCCTGGATTTTTTTGTCCTTGACCCTATTTTCAAGGTCACATCCTTGTGGAGGATATAACTGGTAGGCCTGCGGAGATTGTTACTCCATTGTAAGGCACATATACATTCTGGTGAAATTTCACATGGTTTGCAGGTATAATCACACTTTGCTTTATTTTACTATTTGGAGGTGATTATGTACTACATCACGATGACTAAATTTTGGTGACCTTGACATTACTCTGAAGGTCACACACTTGTGGGTAGTTACATTTAGGATTTTTGTTATATAGAATTATGTAAAAGGAGACAAAATCCGTTTTAAGCACAGTTATCCACGGCATTTATTTCTGTTACCAGTCCTCTATTATGTATGGTGACCTATATATATATATATATATATATATATATATATATATATATATATATATATATATATATATATATATATATATATATATATATATATATATATATATATATATATATATATAACCATTTTTTGCGTTTCAGACGCGACCGGTTTCAGCATTTTAATGCATTGTCAAGCTCCAAAACGCACAGATGTTGATATAATTTTCAGTCCAGCATAATTTTGACGTTATCTGTTGTTATAATGAAATCTATTAGCATAGAAGCATATAATGACGTTCATTTATTACGTTACTGATTTAGACCTATTACATGACGTCATTGCCATATAAATTAATAATAAACGTGTCATAATGAAAATAGGTCTAATTTGTCCCAGATTACTTTAAATAATTAGTAAATTACACCCTTCAGTCTAGGCTTGTATTTACGTTGGAATATGAATTCATTTTGCTCTCTTACTATGTCAGAATCATTTTACATCTGATATATGGGACATACAAAGAAGTTAGGCACAAGATTAGAACAACTATCAATATGTTCACTGAGCTGGATTTGCCGTGTCTCAGGCACCCGTGTTTGCTGTCTATGTACAGTCATGCGCCTGCGTAGTTCGTTGCCTATAGATCCTATATACATGTTTACCTCATTGCATCCTCTACAGACAATCGCATAAATCAAATGTTTATCCAAACAGTCCATTTCTATTCTAATTTGAAAGTTTGGTAGCTTTCCTGTTGTGTCCAGCGAAATTGTGTCAGTAACTATCTTGTTTATACAATTCTTACAACGAGGCAGACCACATTTTTTGTCCCGCCTTGACTGTCCCTTGATTCAAAGTTTGCTCTCGTAAGAATTTGTTTTAAATTACGAGGCTGTCTTTGGCTTGAAATAAAATTCAGATTTTTAAATATTTCTCCAAGTGAGGGATCCATTTCCAAGATTTTAATGGTTTCACGTATTTGTGGTATTATCACTGGATTGTTAGGATGGTAACTTGTGATCATGACCAGATTTTTGTCGTCCCCCTTTGTGATTTTTGTGGTCCTTTCTTTATGATTCTTGTGTTACACTTTAAGCTCGCTGAATACCCATTGAAATGAGTGAATCTGGGTCGTCCCTGGCTTTTAGAAAATTCCCCAGTTCATCCAGACGCGTTGCTTTTCTATTTGTATTTTCTACAATTGTACAGATCCTCCTTGCTTCATTATATGGGATATTTGTCTTAGGGTGCCGTGGGTGACATGAATTGAATGGCACATACTGATGAGTATCTGTATTCTTGTAGTGCATATGCAATGAAATTATTCCATCATTTTGAAGAACTTTAAAGTCTAAAAATTTAAATTCACATTGACTATATTTCATTTCATATTGAATACTTGGTTCAAGCTGATTCAAAAGTTGGTGAAAATCGTGTAAATCTGACAGCGACTTTGTCCACATTATAAAACGGTCATCTGGAAAACGTTTCCAGTTCCTTTTAAAAAACACGGCGAAGGATTCGGATGCATGTCTAAGTTTTTCGTATAATAAAACTTCTAGATATCCAAGACTAAGTGTTGCATAAGTTGGTGTACTTTTAGTTCCCATCGCACACCATTTTTTCTGTATGTATTGTTCTCCATCAAATGTGAACATATTATTTTCTAATATTAGTGAAGGACTTTCCACAATAAGTTCTCTTGTGAAACGTTGATTTTGTGTGTCAGGATATTTGTTCAGCCAGTATTCAATCGCTCGCTTTCCTAACTCATGAGGTATGTTACTATATGAATAACACATCAAATCTGACTAAATACCGATCCTTGACTTGCTCTCGTGATATTTTACTGATGAAGTCGATATTGTACGGTTTTAAAATTTTATTTATGAGATCACTAAGCATACAGGTCTTACGGCGATTGGTCGAAATTTTAAATCTGCAGGTCAAAAAATATGTACATATATACCATCTTGTTCATTTATAGCTTTCTTGATAATATCAGACTTATGAACTTTCGGTAAGCCGTATAAATTACTTGTTCTTTTGCCCCCCCCCCCCCCTCAAAAAAGACAAAACAAAACAAAAAATACAAATAAGAAATAAAAAAACAAACAAACAAACAAACAAACAAACAAAAACAAAAAAGTAACACATAGGACCAGTAACACAACAAAAACGCTACAGCGCCATGCATCGTTATGTACAAATGACACATGTGATTCGGTTCTAGCGGGTATTGAAATGAAAATCATTGTCATTATTGAAATGGAACGATATGCACAGGTCTCAACAATTTCACCTGATGTAGGTTGCTGCTGGAACCCGATTCAGCCCGTCACATGCAGTTCAGTCTGTGTAAACAGCAGGTGAACCGGAGTGTCTCTTGCATGAAATCATGTACCCACAGAGACCGAGTGGCGAGCTTGTTTTGCCACTTTATAATTATTAATTACGTCAATAATTGATTTTGTGTGCTGTCTTGTTTTGCTCCACTGACCCACCTGCATTCACCCATTGCAAAACGTACGCGCGGTCCTTGGCCTCAATAAACAGGCTGTAAGTTCGGTAACATGGATCTGTCAGAGGTTGCCTCTAACTTTTCATCACATGGGTAAGTTATTGAATTTCTGTGAAGAAGGATAAAAGTACACTGTGATCTATAAATCCGGTTCCAAACGTATAAGCAATGTGCAGTATTTGTGGTGGTGACTAAATCGGTCGGATGTCACTTGTGGTGTCCTTATGCTGATAATTAATATGTCAAGTGTGTATTAACGTGTCATGGCTCAGTACCACAAATATACCAACCAGGGATGGGAATTTTTAGCTAATCAGCGGATTTTCAGAATTTTTTTTTGTTTAAATATAGCACCTTTTTAGGTAGACACTTTTATTTCAGTGTTTTCCGGTTGATTTCAGCGTTTTGAGCTAAACAAAATACACACATTCTCATCACTGACCAGCGACCAGGGCCAGGGTCGACCACTTTGCATGTTAAGCGCATGAACAACCATTGAGGGGAAACCAAATTCAACAAAGATCTCATTAAGACACGCATGTAATATTGTGAAAGCGTTCCTCACAAAGCATGTCATCACAGTAATTTTACACTGCTAACAATACATACCAATCAAACGGAAATAGCAAGTTTGTGTCGCGATTCAAAAAGATGGTTAACGAAAAAGAAAATATACGTCCACCTCTCACATTTTAATACACATTTTCCAACAAACGTCCATGGGATCTGAAAGAATCATAAAAAAAAATTCAAATCTCCCTCCCGCCTTGTTTGGTGATGTATTTAAAACCCGTGTTTAAGCGGAAATACGTTTTTAATTGTAACATTCTAAATTTAAGAATTAAAAACAACGTTCTTTGTCCATCTGAATGAATGTGTTATGATTTGTGTGTGTGTATCTCATACAACGTCGTCAGCCTGAACTATCAGCGGTTCAGAGTTGCTAAAATATCACTACACAGATGCCATCGAACGCAAAGCCTATAATTTGTTTACTGTTTTAAATTCTAAACAAAGGAACAATTGACGTGAACACAAGCAGGTTGTTTTGAAACACTGGTTTCCGGAGTACTTCATTCTTTCATGAAGCCTCCTTGGCGAAAGAATACACAAGAACTTCAGGTCAGCAAGTACATACTAAATTGCAGAATGGTATTGTCATCTTGACAGCATATTTAAGATAACGGCAGATCATTAAGCTGGAAAGATCTGGCTGGTGTTCCAAGGTTTAGTGGGCCCAGGCCTTTTGTTGACCCTGCCAGTAACTGTGGACTTGTATGGTTGTGTGCATTGTCTATAAACTCTTATGTGAAAGTGCAGGAGACAGATGTTAATATGTGGAACTTAATGAACCCAATCCGGAAAAGTAAACACACACAGTACGTACATGTTAAAATTGTATGACGTGCTGATACAACTGACCAGATAAAAGAATACCCAAAATGCTTTTAGAGTGCTAATTTTGTCCAACTTTTCCTGACCTGTATTATATGATATCATATCATATCATATATTGCATTGCATGTATCGTGTCGTACTATCATATCTTATCATATCTGCGCATTACATTACGCTTACGTGTCGTGTACATTTGGGTTTGCTGTTCTTTTTTTTTGGGGGGGGGGTACTTGGACATATCCAAAATTGAAACATGTAAGATATATATATATATATATATATATATATATATATATATATATATATATATATATATATATATATATATATATATATATATATATATATATATATATATATATATATATATGTATATATATATCAGTTGCGAATGCCTGAAAAGCCTGCTTGTCTTCCGCGACTTTTTTCCACAAACCCCACACACGCAGTAATGTGTCAAAACAGGATGACTCCTACAAATTGCATCTTGCAAAATGGGACGAAAGAAGGTCACCATTCAATCGAGAGATGATATTGTACTGACTTCGTGCGATTCATATATTTGTTGACAAATTCATCAATGCTTCATTTCCTACAATTTTTTAACTCTTAATCCTTAGAAGACTTAGCTAGTAGCCTTTCTTTTGCGCTGGGAAGAAATCGTTCTCTGGTGCCATATCACTATGATGGGTGCTTTGTATTAACATATATTGTAAAGGTACCAATTGGGAAAAAATGATAAATAAATAAATAAATACGCTGTACAAAAAGTCAAGGCCCCCATCATACTTGTATGAGGGACTTGTCTTTTTGTACAACATAAACAAACTAAATAAATGAACAGAAAAGAGATAGAAAAGAAAAAGAAACCTGTGACTATAGATCACGTGGGCACACATTTGACTATTTTTGCGATTGGAAATGTTTTTTTAATACACTAAATGTCACAGTTTTAAATTAATAAAGTACCGATTTTTGTTTTTTTTAAGTGTTGACAATTGACCTTTTGTAATGAAGTTGCGTCTATGGTGCCTGGAGTCGTGACCCGATAAAAATGAGTATCATAAATATCATTTATCCTTTGGACTAAAGAACATTTAGGGTCTACGTATTCAATTGTTATTGTCTCGCGACTCCAGGCACAACAGATGCAACTGTATTATAAAAAGGACGGTTGGTGACTAGAAAAGAAGATTTGCTTCAAATTAAATCTGTGTGTGCCTTCAAAAGTTATAAATATAGATTTAAATGCTACAACTTTTGTCCTTTGGTACTTCACATTCCATAAAGCTAATGACTTGATGAAAATGTCAAAGCCCAAATGACCTTGACATTTGACCGTAAGAGGTCACATGTAAAATAAAAAAAATCTGCAGCGCTACAATGGTTATAATCTGAACCCAACATGATCAAAATTGGATAAAAATTGACCGAGTTATGGCTAGATGAAAATATTAAAGGTCCAATAAAGGTCCAATTGACCTTGACGTTTAGCCTTTAGAGGTCACATATGAATAAAAAAAAAGTGCAGTGTTGTAATACCTACAATTTGGATTCAATATGGTTAAAATGGATGAAAATTTACAGTTATGGCTGGGTGAAAAGTTCAAAGGTCCAAATGGCCTTGACCTTTGACCTTTAGAGGTCACATGTAAATTACAAAAATGTGCAGTGTTACAAACATATTAACTGAAGTTGGATCGGTTACCTGTACCTTAAATAGTTTTGGAGATGTTCAAGATTTAAATTTTCAAATGGCCTTAATTTGCATAATTTTCAAAACAAATGAACCTCTTTGCAAAAACTCAAGACTTCATGTATGAAAAAATAATCATGCCGAGTTTTGAGTTTCTATGTATAATACTTTTCAAATGAAATGTCGGGCAAATTTGCCTGAAAAGAAAGAAAGAAAGAAAGAAAGAAAGAAAGAAAGAAAGAAAGAAAGAAAGAAAGAAAGAAAGAAAGAAAGAAAGAAGGAAGGAAGGAAAGAAAGAAAGAAAGAAAGAAAGAAAGAAAGAAAGAAAGAAAGAAAGAAAGAAAGAAAGAAAGAAAGACAATATGTCTGTGTTGGCAGACATAATAAATTAATTTCTCAATAACAATAAAGATAAACGAATGGGAAAAGATAATATTTATCGCAGATTGGATCGCTATTTGGTAGTCACATTTGAAATATATGAAGTGATTTTATTTGACATCACTGAATAACTACCAACCCATATTTTTTTTCTTCTTTTCTTTTCTTTTTTATAGTGGGTGCAGACGACTTTGTTGGTATAACCACTGCATGTTGCAGCAGTGATCTTTATTTCAGTTGCCCCTCTTGTCATCTTTGTACCGACGTGAATTACCGAACGTGTGGCGCTGGCAGACAATTTATGGGAATGAAGTATGACTGGCATCTTCTTGTATCTCATTGTTTTGTCACTCGGTGACCTACTGAAAATCAAGCTGTACCTAGTTCCGGATTGTGCTGGTCAGTCTAAAGCTACCATCATATTTCTGACGTCAAAGATAAAAAAAAATATATATATATATATATATATATATATATATAAAAATAAAAATAAAAAAAACGTCGTGGGTTTTCTCATAAAAATTGAATGTTCCTTATCTCCACATTACCTATACCTGATGAGTATTTGATATTGTGAAATGGTCCCTGTCAGTCATACACTTATATATGTAGTAATAGACCAGTTTGTTACTTTATAACAACAATTGTGTTTTTGAAGCGCCTAATTGTCGCCAGCAGAGAATCATGAGTCAGAAAACCGTGATACGGGTGGAAACAGAGACGGAAAAGAAACCTGTGTCTCTTTCTCCAGCTATAGTTAGCAGCTCTGGTAGTCAGGGTAAGTTAGAAGTCACTTACTTGTGCAAAATTTGAAAGTTCAAATATCCTGCAACAATTCCGTATCACGATACTAAAATCTCGTAGTCAATTTCTGTGCTCTGCGTGTCCGTTCCCGTACTTGCCGATCTCTTTCTTATAAATATATAAACTTTGAAGAATTTGTATCATCAAAATACAGAAACATTGATGAATTTTATTTTCATTTTAACAAAATACATACAACAGGACATTTTAAAAAGGCTACATGAGCCTGAAAAACAAACGAACAAACAAATAAAGTGGGTTCTTAAGCGTATTGCTATCAGAGCATGTTACGGAGCCTGAACTACCCCCAGGTGTATCTCTGATGGCAGCTCCTTTAAGAAAACCACACGATAATATAATTACCGCACAAACAATACGCGATTAAGCACCTCTTTGCCGTTTATGTAAGTATTTTACGTTAACTCTTTCATCGCCAACTGCGACTAAAGCCGAAGTACTTAAGACACACTTCCCTGAGTTATCAAATGGATATTATACCAATATTCTTTGTAATAAGACCTTTCATTTAAGTACCAGCATGCCTAGAGTCCCATAGACCATAATGGTCCAGGTCGACAGCTTCCCTCGGCGCGCTTTGAGCGCATTGCGCTCAAAGCGCGCCGAAGAAAGCTGTTGACTGGGTCCAAAATCTGACACTGAAAGAGTTAACAGACCAATACACGCATTCATTTTTCGCTAAGTTGTTAATTTAACCAAAACTAGATTGATCGCGTGCTGTCTTTCTGCATTACTGACAAGAATGTGTACAAGGGTATGCAGCATTATATGTGAATATCTTCCTGTGCCATGATACAATCTTAATATCAAGTATACTTTTACAGTAGAAGTGATACCCATGGATATGCACGTACGTATCTATTGATGAAAGTAGTCTGCTTTGTACAACTTTGTTTGTAATCTCACTTTTTTCTGCCTTCAACACTGCAAACAAATGCGTTCATGAAGGCTTGGAACCTTAAGAACAATTTGTCTTCGGATGAGTTAAAGTCAGTGTAAATTCCAATAAAATCTAAAATGTCAGCTGCATGTGCCACAAAAATGTCATTCACTTCATCTGGTTTGTTACTTAATTAACATAATTTCAAATCTTTCATGTAGATATTTATCGTCACAAAAGTTGCCTGCCCCTTCATCTCCAATTTTATATATATATACAATATATATTTGTATATGTATATATATATATATATATATATATATATATATATATATATATATATATATATATATATATATATATATATATATATATATATATATATATATATATATTGCCACTTATAAAGGATGCATGCATATTTTATCTAGATCGTACAAACTAGGCTGTTACGACTGGATTCGCACTTCTCAGACAGACTTTTTCCAGACTGTACACTTGACACAAACTTACTAATTGGAATTTTACAGTTACTTTAATTGAGCGGAACTTTATGTGTAAAGTCCATTTTATTAAGGGTGCATGTACAGTTAAAACCATCGGAAAACCTTTAATTAACTATTGTACAAGGGGGATTGGATCTAAGCTCAAATTGAAATTTCACCAGGTTTTTTCATTTTTTTTTAAATATGCAGTTTTACTATTCCTTCTTAAATTTTTTCAACTATTCTATCTTTGTAGTTAAATATAATATATATATATTTATATATGTATATGTATGTATATATATATATATATATATATATATATATATATATATATATATATATATATATATATATATATATATATATATATATATATATATATATTGCCACTTATAAATGATGCATGCATATTTGTATAACATGTTTTTTTTCCTTCCTGTATTTGAGTTATTCTGCTGTGGCAGTTTGGTGTTAGTTACCTAATTCCAGGAAAAATTGTAATTTTTGTGCTTGAGAGATGGGAGGGGATAAATCTCAGTCCATTGGAAAATTGCAGTTTTGGAATGGTTTTATTTGTATATGATCCCTAAAGTAATGTTTGTTTGTCGGGGCTATTCATGCGATTAGATCATAGCACAGTTATAAAGAAGTTTAATATTTCATTTTAACCTAGGCGAACTACCGGAAAATATCCCTGTTAACTTCACTCCATAAGGAAACCACTTGCCTATGAGAAACATCTTTTCTCACTTTTGTTTCAATTAACCTTCCAAATTTTGCATTCCACACTAAAACCACTCCTCCATTTTCAGTCCCGCGGTTGATATAAACATCCCATATTTTGTATGCTTTCATTCAGGGTGGTTAGTTGATCTTCGTTAAGCTCGGTTTTGAGACACAGGTTGCATCAGTGGAACACAAAATTTACACCAGTGTATTTGATATCCGAATGCATAAATACAAAATAAAATTCACCAATAAGATCAGATAATCGTGATGAAAAAAGCGCAAGGCACCTTTTTTCATTCAAATTGCCACTGGCAAGTTTGCATTCAAAAAGAGAAGTCGCCATTTAAGTCCAGCCCCGAGTCAGGCTGATTGAGGTCAGAGGTCATTCAACCTTTCCCCATTCAACTTGTTAAGTTACTCTGTTAATTAGAATCAGACTTTTCATTTTTTATCAATTTTCTGGACACGTTTTATGTATATATTGAAACTGTATAGTCTATAGATGATGACAAACAATAATAGCAGCCTTTCTAGTTCATGTCACGTGTTTATATATATATATATATATATATATATATATATATATATATATATATATATATATATATATATATATATATATATATATATATATATATATATATATATATATATAAAAATATATATATATATATAGTTTTAAATGTAATCGTCCTTCTTTCTTTCTTTCTTCACGATAGTATATATCTTTAATTGACCCAAAAATATTATTTTACTATTCTGATCCTATATTTTCATGAACAGGTCAAAATAGTAATATTATCGAAAATAATGTCACCACACCCACGTCAGAGCTGTCCGATGGCCGTGTTTCGTCATGGCGGAGACTATGCACATGGCTGTACCCAACGGGATTTACGGATGAACTGAAGTGTATACTGTCGCTGGCCTGGCCCCTGGTAAGTACTATGGTTTTCAGTGCGATATTTTTTAAAGTTTGAAACACTGATGTTTTTTATAATCATATTTAAGTGTTGAACTGGCATAAAACTTTTGTCGACGTGCGGTAGTTTGGTTATTTTTTATAATTTTGTCATGATTATGCCACACGAAAATGTAACGAAACTGCTTACATAACCTGGAAGCTCAATGATTTCGACCTCAAAATCTTTTTCTGTCATTATGATGAGATGAAAAGTCGTTGTGACGAGACGAAAAAAAGGGCGGAAAATCTCATCATGACGAGATAAAAGGTGACATCAGATCGACATCAAAGAGCTCAAGTACGTTCTACTCCCGACGTGCCTAACACTGGAAACACATACACATATAGATATTACCTCACACAAACTGGAATCAAAGGGACACACACCTAACATTTGGACTTCAATTGTAGCGTTCACTCGTACCAAATGCAGCTGTGTCAAGCCTAATTCACGTTTATTGCATAAGTTTTCGTTTCCGCTGGGCCTGCTAAGGTTAACTTTCAAACGCAATGCGTATGTCCACATAATTTAGATACAGATGTCAGTAAAATGTGATTACCTTTTTTGAAGATGGACAGGGCCCTGAAGCCCTGCAGGAGGGGACATGGACAGGGAACGGCGTAACCAATAAGGAATTGGCTTCATTTAAGAAGATGTTTGCTTGATGATGATGGGCAGGGTGCGGCGTAACCGCACAGATACCCTGTATCTGGTCTTTTACGGTGTTGGTACATTATTTTTCTCAAAACTAAGCAGAATATTAATCAGCATACACTTTAATTTTGACAGATTCACTTTTCTTGTGGTAAACGTCATTATGTACATTTAAACGTAACAATGGAGCCGTCATAACTGCTGAATTACAGTAGCGACTGAAAGTAATGTAACCTCTGCCCGCGAGCAGCCCGCGAGCAATTTACGAGCACGGCCAGCAATTGCCCCCGAGCAACCCTCGGGTTAATTGCAGATTCAGTCCGTGTGTTAATGCGGGTGCGCGAGAGGTCGGGTGCGGGTGCGGGCATGAGTTGCCCCCGAGCACTGATGCGTGTCCGTTTGGCCCGTGAGCCCAGCTGCGCCAAGATGAAGTTGACAACATCTATATAGCTGCATGACATTATACAGTTTATACGTACATGTGCATGTACAGTTATATATTTCTCCCATTTGGGAGATATAATAAGTATGATCAGGATCGTTACTCGCTTTTTCATTTCATTGAGGCCAACATTTGCTTCTCTGTTAAACTCAGAAAAATAAGAGCAGCAGATGTCTCACACACACACACACACACACACACACACACACACTCACACACACACACACACAAACATACACATTACTGTTATGTAATCCAAGTATACAGCTCTGAATTTTCCAACTGATTACATTATTTAGTTGCTATTTAATGTGTTGACACGTCTTATTTTATAAATGACACACGAGTGTTAACACTTTATACATTTATTTTACAAGACTATATATACAGGAGCAGTGTTGACCACAGTCAATGAAAGGCATAGAGAAGTAACATTGCAAAATCTTGACGAGCATGTGCTGTGCCTTTTTTCCTTGTTTTTATGGGGGTTCTCTTTTTTTTCTTCATTTTTCGTTTTTGTTTTATTTTTGGGGGGTTGGGGGTTTGGGGGGGTGTTTGTTTTTTTTTTTTCTCATTTTTTTTTGTTCAGTTGTAACGGCCGGGGCCTATACACAATAAACTTATCGTATCGTATCACACACACACACTTGTAGCGTGTCACTGGTGGGGATACATCGTTTTTCACCTCATAAGACATAACTAGGGACATCATCAAGTGGGGACACACACTACAACTGGGGACACGCACTTTTAACTGGGGACTTCCCGTTCTTTACTGTCCAACCAAAGACACAAACCAATGTTCTTTTCCGCACAACAGGGGCAATCCTCTTTATCTAAGTGGGGCCATTTTAACACGATGTTTAAATAACAGATATGTGAGACTTCTTTCATATGCAGAATAGTAGAGAAGTTGGGACGTCCTCGGTTGAAAAATGGCCCCAGTTAGTTTGGAAAGAACAGAAATGTGTCCCCAATCGTAGGGTGTTACAAACCCACACTGTCACACACACACACACACACACACACACACACACACATATGTATATCCCCATGAGGTATATTTTAGTTTAGTTTAAACGTATTTTTTATACTATATTGCCCAATAGTAGAAAACATTGTCTAATCTAGGGGTTCTCCAGACACGGAGACGCACAATAATATGTACAAAACTCACAGGACAATACAAATCATGATAATATGACTATGAGATGACCGTGCATGATATAAATTTGACTGCAAATACTATAGACTTAGAATTGTGATACAACAATTGAACGATATGTGTACACAGATGCATTCAAACAAGCTTACGCACATGTTTACACACCCATATGCAATGACCATAGGTGGTAACTGAAAGGGAGATACTGGCCCGACCGTAATCTCCCCCTCCCGGCGTTCCACGGCATGAGCCGCCGGGGGTCAGGCGACACATGATGCACGAATGCATACCACGGGGTACGGCCGAAGCACTATGGCGGCATACACACACTGCCACCGTGCAGCCACCATTGCACCCAGCAGCTCGGGTGTTCCTTCCCTGCCTGGCAAATGTCAACCACTGTGGTCCTATGGGAGCGCAAGGCATTTCTCCAACATTAAATTACAAATAGAGATATACAAATATTGATTTCACAAGTATGGAAAAAATGAGACTGACCGACCAAACTTTGGCAATAACTACAAACTTAACAGGATGAAGTTCTTCATAAATGTATGCAGTATTATTGGAATATGCTGCATAGAAAGATTTAAAGACCTGTTTCTCAGAGCATAATCTTAATACCAATGTCAGCAAAAGTCTCATGTTCTTGTTTTGTTGGCTTGCCTGCTTAGCATGCCTTAGTAGACCCAAGCAAGCCAGATAGAAAGATGGCACGAGAGACTAAGCAGGCACGGAACTAGCCCCTTTCTAATTTTCTGATGTATGTGAAAGACTGTTAACTATAATTTCATCCCCGATTTATTATTTACTATTCCTGTGGAACTTAAGGGTAACTTATAGATCTATCTTGTTGTGACTTTAGTTAAGGATCGCATTGAAAAAAATCCACGAAGCAACAAAAATGAAAGACTGATGGGTGGGTAGAGTAAATTCATGTACATTGATTTTAGATGTTAAAAAGCCAAATATTTAATGCTGTCACGGTGTCAAGATAATTGCTTTGCAGTAAACCCCCCGTAAGTGGGCACTTTGCTTTGGTCCCGTTTTCTATTGACTATACTATAAACCTATCTATCTCCTTAAAGTAAGCATTTCTCCAATCTTAACTTGCCTCAGTTCTATGTAACAAGCCATAACCATAAATTTGCGAAAAGGCTCTTAATTTCAATTTCCAGATGGTGAAAAAAGAGCCGCCTCTATCCTCACCGTGAAAATATACCAAATTGTACCATCACCGCCATGCAGTGAAGATAGACCAAACCCTATCCTCACCGTACGGTGAAAGTAGACAAAAATCTATCCTCACCGTACGGTGAAAATAGACAAAACTCCTTCCAAACGCTATTCTCACCGCACGGTGAAAATAGACCAAACGCTATTCTCAATGTACTGTGAAAATAGCATCATTCTTTCTTTTTTTTTATTTCGTTTGATTTAAACATTTTTGTTCATCCTGGGTAGCCCCACAGTACAAAAAGTTAACTAATACTATGGGTTCTCCAGACAGGGAGCGACAAAAAGAATATGTACAACGTGCAAGGGACATACATCACTAAATTACAAAAACGTATGTTACACTGATGAATGTATCAACACAGATTGTTGGATAATCAATCAGTAAATGACTTGAGAACAAAATAATGACATAGTGTCGACTAATGACCAGAAAAATGAAAGAAAATAGTTAAATTACATCAACACCTGTCCAATTTGCATTTGATTACACCCCGCCCCCCCCCCCCGCCCCGGGGTTGGGTGGGTAGGCTGAATTAGGAACTGGAAGGATCAGAATAAAAATTGTCTAGTTTCAGCGATATAGTACTGAACTGTTATGAAAATTGTTTGATGCATCCGATGTTGCCTCCTATTCCAAGCAGACCAAGCTCTATGTTACCCAGGGGGAAGAATATATAACTTGGGAGGCAACATCGGATAGTTCTTTGTCACGCTAGCTATAAAAAAAGTACTGAAGTTTGAAAAATGCAAGGATAACAATGAGCGGGGAAAGAATTTGTTTAATGTTAATTTCAAGTCTGTTAAGTTTAAGGTTATAAAATTTTAGGTAAACTAGAATAAACCTATTGCATTTTAGATCCACTACTTGCATGTAAATGGAATTCTGCCGCTTCAGATCTTTGATTACATTAGGACACCGTTTCTATCTACATGTACAAGCAGGTCGGCGCCGAGACTGTGTTGCTGCTGTAGCTTTATCTTCACGGATCGGTGCCCAAGGTGTGCTAAATGCATGAAACCTTGATAAGGCACTTTCGGCTCTTTCAAGTTTGTACAATCACTGCCTGCTTGGTTTAGTTTAAACATATTTATTTCAACTGGATCGCCCTGTAGTACATCGAGATGTCACTAATCGAGGGGTTCTCCAGAACATGGAGTGACACACAAAATGTATATTACAAAACACACAGGACAAAACAAGAATAAAGTTACCCAATTAACAGAGAAGCTGTACACATACTTCAGATTTGTACCCTGCATACAAAAATCACAGCAGTAGTAGTCATCAAAATGCAAAACAGAGCAAAATAGTTCACTGTAGGTAGAATGTACACATTTACGTCCCTGTTCACAATAATACGGACTAGCGGTAGAAAATTTCATGAAGGACATTTGGGAAGTAAGAATTATGTAAATCAGCGACTAACTCAATTGAAAATTACTGCTTATGCATAACAGAACTAAGATATGAAGCGTCTTGTATCTACGATGTATCTGTGGAAAGCATCACAAATTTGTATGTTGAAGGGAATGGACAATTGGTCGCTACCAAAGAGAAGAATATGAGCTAGTCTGTCACTCGCTGTGTGTATAATCAGATTTGGGTGGACGCCGGTAGCAATAATAGGGATGATGGAGTTAAGAAGTCTAATTCTATAAGTTGAATACTTTGGACAAAAGAACAGGTAATGTTGCAGATCTTCAGTGGGGTAGGAACAAGAACATGTTGGTTGCCTGTGAAGCGACTCTGGTTTTTTTGTTTTTTTGTTTTTTGTTTTTTTTTTTTTTTGTTTGTTTGTTTTTTTGTTTTTTTTTTATGATCTGATGTTTGTGTACAGATAAATTTCCCTGGAGGTAGAAACCTGTTTCACAGATAACCTGCTTGGAACACCGAGCGCCTTGGACTGGTGACTGGGTCCAATAGCCAGATGAAAATGGCATGAGTCAGCTAAGGAGGCAAACTCAATCACTGTCTGCTATAGAAATATCCCAACTAATATTTGGCAAAAATAATGGCCCAAAAGTAAAAGCGTCATTTTTTGAGGAAAAACGAAGCAAGCCCTTGCTTGTACTTCCTGACACATTAATGACGGGCTTTAACATTTACACTGTAATGCAGGTACTTCGCCGGCTGAATGACTTCGCAGGCAGGCAACCTTGAATGTGACTCGTTCTGGTCGAGCATCACTGTGGAATTGCCCATCCCTTGCTATAAACAAGGAGGCCACACTTCCTTGCCATAAAGAAACCAACATCTTGAGATATACAATGTAGTTTCAAATAAATGCTGTTTTCTGTTTGCATCTATTGTTGCCTCTGTAGATAGACTGTGGCTCCACCAGAGTGTTTTTCCCCGTTACAGTAGAGCATGGAAGTATTAAATTAACGGCAATACCCCCATGGGTCCTCCATGAGCAGAGCGCCAACCATTCTTGCTCAACAGCGATGCCGCCCTGCCCCGTAACTCGGGGATACTACGGGTGCGCATGATCGTTCCAGTTTAGTTGGGAGGAAGGGGGTCAATTTGGAGCAACTTCGCGGTAGGGAAATTTACAATTAAGGGGTGTTTTTTTTCCAAGTAATCTCGGCGTAATTGTCTGATAGGGTCTCAAATTAAAAACATCTGCGAAATTGTTTTTGATCAGTTGATTTGTCCACAACTTTCAGGAACATTTTCCGGTGTCAGAATATGTCGGATATCTGAGTGTCGTTATAATAAGGCTTCAATGCAATAAGTAATGATATACCTTTATAAAACTGCCTTGTGTCCAATTTTTTAATGAAGATCCTCCCAATTAGTATCTTTTACAATCAGGTGGTGATGAATTTTTAAAAACAATTAAATTAATGTCTGAATTGCCATGCATTTACCATCCATGGTCAATCATGAAGACGATCAAAGCTACTAAAGTACAAAGGACAAAGGTAATTTGGCTCCTTTGTGTATCTGTTTCATGCCGCGGTTATGTGACGTCGTGCATCTTGTGACAAACGTAAACTGTTGCGATCTTCCTTGCGATGTACATGAAAATGTAAATGTTATTGTACTTGTAGTAATATACTTTTTTTTTACTTGTCATGTTGAAATTGAAATAAGTAAGTCAATATTTTCATGAGCTAAAAATTTATATTTGAATAAGTATTATAAGTAAGTAATAAACAAAAACCCATTTCCTTGAAGTCAAGCCCAATCTATATGGGTGACGGAAAATCTCCATGTGATGGAGGTGTTAAAAATAATATGTTAATAAACACTAGGATTATATTGATTTTGTCAAAACAAGTGTATTTTATGTCACTTTGCATGTGGACCTTGAAAACAAAGGAACGTAATAAGTACAGAAGCAACAAGTTTTGCCAACTTCAGTGTTCTCTCTCCTTCCCATTCTGGGCTCCTTGGCGTGACATAGTATCCATCTTGCTGTGTTAACCGACTGCTCCTAGGGCGCTCCACGCTCAAAAAAGAAAACGAAAAAAGAAAAAAAAGGAAAAGTGGTCTGTTCATGGAAACAAAGTTTGTGCGCAGTTAATATAAATTTTTCTTGACACTTGAGATGATACAATATGTCTGGTGGTTACAACCCCCACCCCCCAGCCCCACCCCGCCCCCATTAAATAAAGAAATATGAATGTATGAATGAATCAACCAGGAAGTCCAGTGCAGTACACTACTTGATTGCCGTCTAATTGAGCTAATTTCCTTATCTCGAGTACTTCATGACTGCCATACGCACTGCTATTTTGCGATACCCGCTTCAAGGTTATTGCCGAGATGCAACCTGCTCCCAATGCTCCATGCGTGCCCACAGCCCCTGGATAATGAAATTCTGCTGACCACACTGACCAGCTGCCAATAACAATGGAGTCTGGGGCTAATTTCTGTTACAAATTGCGGGCCAATACGCAAAGAAAGCATAATATTACGAAATGCATGACTATATAATATATGTTTAGCATAATGGCAAATTTGGGTTTTCCCTCGTCACCTGACTTCACTCTAAATTCGAAACTGCCATGAGTGGAAAAGTACATTATACTTTCGACAGGGGTTGCCGTGGAATGAATTTAACATGTGTTTCTATATACCGGTCTGGACATGTGATGGTTCATGTCATCAGTGATTCAATTGGAATTTGAACAATTTTGGATGCAGGACCATCAAATCTGCTTCATTGATACTGAAAAGGTACTATTTTACATAAGTGGGTTTTGTTTTTGTTTTTTTGTTTTTTGTTTTGTTTTTTTTTTTGTTTTTTGTTTTTTGTTTTTTGTTTTTTTTTTTTTTTTTTTTTTTTTTGTTTTTTTTTTGTTTGTTTGTTTGTTTTTTCGGGTTTTTTTTGGGGGGGGGGTTTGGGGTTTTTTTTGTTTTTTTTTTTGTTTTTGTTTGTTTTTTGTTTTTGGTCTTAGTCGTGAGCGCCCTTCTTTTGAAGTGAGTTGCATTTTAAGAACATAGTAATGAGGTCTGGGTGAAAAAAAATTTCGACGGTTCCTCTGAATACCAACAGTGCAAAAACAAAAACTCACATTTATATGAACATGTATGCAGCTTTAGAGACTGGATACATGCAACCATGGGGTCCAAAAAATTCCAGAAATCCACTTCAACTTTAAGACAATGTCTGGGGGGGGGTGTCTCGTTGTCGAATTTACCAGCCAGGAATCACTGGTGCCTTAAGCCAAATGCTAGTGTTTGTTTGATTTGGCTGAAATATTGTAAAAACGGCTATTGCATTGTAATGTAAATTCATAAGAGCATGGTCAAAATCAGCAGCGATTGCAGTCTTATTTCCCGGTTTGGCTTCAAATTTTGAAGGTGTAGATACATCCCAGCTAGCCTAGCTCATCTCTATTGAGTGCGTATCGATGAACTTGTAGATCTAACGTTAGAAGAATCTGGTCTTATTTTATTGACAAGTACAGGGAATGTTTACAGTTTTTCATAGACCCATGGACCTGGTGATAACGGAGCACAATAAGCGGGGAAATCTTGTAGCTAGGAAACGTCTGCATCCTGGTTCCTAAATTGTCCTCAAACTTAGCTCCTTTCCGAAATAAACACACATGAGTCAAATCAATTATTAGCAGTGTATTCTTTCAACAATTAACATGTAAATTACTCCCTTCACATTCAATAGTTACTCTTTCTCGAATGTACTTCAAAATAAAATCAACTTGGGTGTGACATTTACTTACCCAGGAGTTACATGCAGGCCTAGCATATGTGTAGAAATACTAGTTATGTGGCAAACGGAAAAAGACATACTCAAATAAGCCTATATCTACATGTGGGTATCCATAAACGGATACTAGCGACTATCTTTCTTTTTTTTGGGGGGGGTGTGACTTGGTGAGATGTGCTGGGGGGGGGGGGGCATTTCCAGTTAGATAATGAATAACTTTAAAGACTGAAATATAGTATGTATATGAAAGGCTTGTCCTGCTGGTCTTTCCAGTGTGCCCGCGGGTTAGCCAGTACCCGAGAGCACATGGAACTCCCGGGTGAGCGTGAGCGTGAGCATGCGTGCGAGCTGGGGTGCGGGTATATCAGAAAACAACTGCGCGCAACCCGGGGGTGCGAACCCGAGCAAAGTGTGAGCAAAGTGCGCGCAATATGCGAGTGCGCGTAAATTTTGGTTAAGTTACTTTCAGTCGCTACTGTATAAATGTACAGTGCATGTCATATTATAAACGTACAGTGTCATATTAATTCATCCTTCACTTTAAACGGTTACTTTTTCAAAACTTCAAAACTTTGTCCCCCATTGCGGGAAAAGTCATCACGATCTTGTTTTTTTTTAAAACGGTTATTATGCTGTTGATATAAATCTTAGGACAATGTGTGCATTCATATCTATCCTGTCGTTGTGTGTTAATTTGTGTACATTGGAATAAAATTATGACGGAAAAACAACTTAACTAAAAGCATGACAAAATAGTATATTTAACGCATCGGACAAGACGACCAACATAAATCAACACCACGTACAAAATAGGTAAGTGGAAATAATTCAGTCTTGGAATTCAACAGATTCCTAAAATTTGAACTAAAGTGCTTTTCATATGTGAGCGGATAAACCGAGTTGACAAGATTCATAGCGCGTGGTGGGTCTTTGTGCCTATAGCGTACCCTGTGTATAATAAAACAAATCATACTACAGGTTCCAAAGCATGCTAGCCCCCCTCAGAAACAGTGCTATGACTTGGTTTGGTTTATTCTCATGTATGAACAAGTAGTTAATGTATCGGAGTTTTCAGCATCGTTGTGATCTCCACAGGTGATTGGTCAACTCTTCCAGTTTGGGCTTCAGCCAGTTGCTATCGCATTTGCCGGTCGTCTCGGTAAGACAGAGCTTGATGCTGTTGGTTTGGCAACCAGCGTAAGTATTTGTTTTGTTGCTCTTAACGATTACCTGTGACATATCTTAAACGTAGATCTGGTTATATTTGACGGCCAAAATTATACCCCCCCCCCCCAAGAAAAAAGATGAGAAACTGTATAAACATTACACGGACACGTTATATACTTATAGGGTCTGAACAAGTGTGTGAACAATGATAATGCTATTTTGCATTTCGGTTTAAAAAAAAATAATAAATGATAATATTATAAAGGGGGAGAGGGGTTGTGAATTAGTACTCTGTAGTTATGTGAAAATGAAGACCGCTGGGGTAACTAATTTAATGGAATGCTTAATGAATGTGGAAGTTCCATTACAATTGTATTATGATTTGAGATACTTGTTATAATTGGACCTGTGTATGTTTTGTGTGTTTTGTATATATTGAATGTGTGCCTTGTATGCCTGGAAAGCCTCCAAATTAGTTATATTTATAGCTGTATGGCAATCTAAGTTAATTAAAATTATTCAAAAGAAAATACTAAATATTGATAATTTTTACTGGCCCTTTAAGGCCATGATGTAGGTAATGGGGAAAACTAATGATGCGGTGCAGCTTTCACTATATGGATATGTATATAAAATGTTGTTTACATGCAATAGGTCACTGATTACTGTGTTTCAGATGATCAACATTCTTGGTCAGGTGACCGTTATGGGGATGGCAACGGCCGCCGAGACGTTGTTCACGCAGGTAACGCATCCTGGTGTAGTACTCAATTTTAACAATTTGCCGAGAAAAGTGGTCAACTGTGGTTGAAAATTTTAAAGACCATCTGCTTTAGGCAATTTAGTCATTTTATTGTGTTGTATTGAAGCCTGAAAACTATATCTTGTCTGTTATACCAAGTTATAATGCAAGTTGATGTAAGCTTAATTACTTTTTAACCCCGGTGATTAGGTCCATACTTCTGTAAACAATTACTGGTTAACACGAAGGTGTGTGCAATTTTTTAAGTTAGCCTCTTCAATTTTTTACGACGTGTACTATGAATGTAAAGCTGGGTTCCTGTCGTTATTAGATCACGTGACTCAGGGGCTGAAAAGTGAAAAATGTGTGAACTCTTTTGTGTGTTGAACTTTTGATTGATCCCTATGGAACTTGGTGAAATGATCACAGGCAAGGCGTAGTTCTTAGTGGGCAGTCTTCCAAAATGGGGCACCATCACGGCCGGTATGCCTCAAGGGTCTGCACTAGGCCCTCTACTATTTCTAATTTACATCAATGATGATCCAGTCCATGCTGCTACGGTCTTGGATATTTACCTCACTTCCCTAGATGAATGGTCCAAGGAGTGGATTGTCTCCTTTAATGCACTGTAGACCGACACTATGCTTATTTCCCGACAGAAAAACACCCCTGATCATCCTCCTCTCATTTTTCAAGGCCACCAGCTGGACAATCTTCCTGAGCATAAACGCTTAGGGCGCTTAGGGCTTACGTGAAGATCAGACCTTAAATGGAGTTCTCACAATAAACAAATTGCACTCAAGACATCCAAACAGTTAAACATCATGAGATCTATCCAGTGCCGTCTTGATCGTGAAACCTTGGAAATAATTTACAAATCTTTCATCCGTCCTATTATGGAATATGGTGGCGCGGTGTGGAATGGTCAAACAGTGTGGAAGATATGGAGCTTTTAAAATTTTAATTGCCCCTAATGTGTATAATTTTAAAACATCATGACTATCCCAAACGATATGCACGCTGTCACTGGTAGAATTGTGCGACCAATACCAAACGCACCACAAATGTGTATCGTGTAGAAGTTTGGCGTTGCATAATATGGATGACCTTGCCCTACAGTCCCAGGATGGGGAGAACACATTCCTGGAAGTGAATTTTTGTGATGGTCATACGATTACAGGTCACATTAGTATTAGGAACATGGGCCTCTTGTTTGTATTCCGAAACTGGCTACCCACGTATGAGCACCCACATGCGGGTGCCTGGGTAGCCAATATCTAACTGCTGTCCAACTTACGGTGAGCTTCCGTTGAGCAAGGTTTCATATACAAAATGGCGTTTAATTACTGTCTAAGAAAAGCAATATCCTTGTGAATTGTAGGGTTTTTAAATTAAATTTATTTGTAATTATTGGTGACTTCAGCTTGTCATTGACATCATTTGTGACGCAAATAAAATTTGCACCCAACGATGTAAAGCATCATGAATTTTGACTATCCTGTGACTTTTTCGGAGCAAGAGCTAGTCTTTTATTTCAACTGCCGATGTATTTTCCAGTGCTATGGTGGCGAAAACAAGAGAGAAATGGGAATCGCTCTTCAAAGAGGTAACTCACTGATCTACCCTATTTGATTTTAAAATATTATCAAAACAAACTTGTGACTAAGACCACACAGGTGTGTAGTTCGTGCTGCAAAAATATTAATAAGATTGTAGTTCGTGCGGCAAAAATATTAATAAGATATCACAGATTGGCTGCTATAAATACGCCCAACACAACTGCCAATCAGGCTGCCCGAAATTGAATAGTGCATTCAGACAAAACTTTTCACTGATTTGGTGATATAATGGTGGTAACCATCGGTAAAATTGAAATAATTTAATATTCGGGCGGAGCATATTGCAATATGTTAGCAGTAAAATCTTGATATTCAGCGAGGCAGTTGCTATTTTTCTTTCTGGGCTCCAAACGTGGTCCACATGAACTCGGTTAGGTTCACACACCGATTATGCCGTGCTGACTCCAAAGAAAGTCGATTTATTATACCCCTGGTTATTTATGGATATCACGTAAATCTGGGATGGATGTATGGCATTAAGCAAAAATAAGAAAACAGCTTTGAAATGTTCAAAAACTGAAATGTTAAGTAAAGGTTATACGTGAATCTATGGGAAAGTAAGTACATGTCCCGTACCTGCTACTCTTACCTGGGCATAATGTATTAGTTATGTGTTGTAGTTTCGTGCTTCAAATGGTAATCAGATAGCTGAGATGAAGTTTTTGCCTGGCAAGTTGGATGTAAAATGCTATATTTGACAAAATGTTAACGTTATCGATAGCGATAGTTATTGATAATTGTGACACCTAGCATTAAAACATATTTGGTTATGATGATGATGATGATGATGATGATGATGATGATGATGATAATGGTGATGATGATGATGATGATGATGATGATGATATCCTATAATTGACAGCCTTGTTAATCCAGCTACTGTCATTGGCTCCTGTGTGTTCCGTCTTCATCAATATGGAAACCATTCTTGTTGTTCTCGGTCAGGATGCTCAAGTCTCTAAGTAAGTTTTTTTTTCTTTGATTTATTAGCACATGGAATTATCGTATGCACTGGTAATGATATGGTAAATTGGAGTTCCATTGCTCCTAAGTAGCCATTGTCTATTCATTCAACATGTGCCACATGCAATTTTGTTTTTAAAAGGATAGCCAAAAACGTCCCCTTTTATTTTAGATTGGTTTAACCTGCATGTTATATTTGTTATCAATTTTAATCTCTGCAAAATATGTTGACTTTAAATGGATAACATTAATGCAAATTAAGATAACCCAGAAAAAAAAACAATTGCAAGCAGAATAAATGCAAGATATTTTCACATTGTACATATTGTTGCTTAGTCTTCAAAACTTATGTATATAAGTTATTGTTTATATTTCATTGTTTCTCCTCCCAAATTACTCAACATCAATTAAATTGCACTCAGTAAACTTAAATTGCAACAATAAATTACCCCCCTTAGTAGGCGAAAAAAAGCCTGGAGGAGCCCCCTGAAAATAATTACGTCTTTACGCTGGTAATTCCTTGTTGTTTCTATGGCATATCGTAGTTTGTGCACATATAACTCACACTGACTCGGTGTGGGTAGATTTGAATACTTGAACTAGCTTTCTAATGCCAACGATGTAATACTAGTATGGGAAGGTTGTTTTATTAGCAAAACAAAATCGCTCGTATTTGAGAAAGGACTACCCGCATGTGAATGTACAAGATATGTCGGCAATGGGAGATAATAATATCCTCAAGGTGACCGTATGGCGGATGCACTATACCATGGAGCAGATCCCGTCGATGTAAGGTTTCGCCTGTCCAGTGTACATCGAACCGTATATGTACCACTACTTTGGAAATGAGTAATCATCTAACACTGATAGTATCTGTATATATATGCTGTGTGATACCAATGGCTCAGAAAAATGTGTAGAATATAGAGATATTTTGAATGAAATTTCTAGAAAAATCTACCATTAAACGTTGATTGGCGGAGATTTTTATACGGACTTAGCCGAGATACGTCAGTGAACGAAAGTGATTGCTATCTACTGTCACACAGCAACAGCAACGTCAGTCAAACATTTGAAATTAAATGTTATAAAGGTATGCCAACAATTGATCACGTTATGGTGACAGTAATGTATCTGGAGGCGTGGCTATCTATTAGAGTTTGAGTGAAGGTGATAATCTATCTGACCATTTTAAATACCTGTTATACTTAAAATAAATATACCCGTTGTATACACCAATTATACAGTCAGCGGCTAGTCGGCAGCAAAATGTTTTGTCGTATGCCACACATTTGAAAACGATCAACTTTCCCTTGATGATAATTTGAATCACATTGAAATTGCATGGGACACAAACCTGTGTGAGGATTTTTTCTGTGATAAGCATGATTTAGACATGAAATTATTTCATGGGGCAACAATTAATTCTTGCCTCGATGCAGTGTGCAATAGTGGAGTCATATCCCAGTGACATTTTGTTTAATCGTCATTTTGGAAATACAATAGTTCTCCAAGAACCGGGGTTTTAGTATATATTAGGAATAGCACAAGAGCCAAATATCATTATGCTTTGCGCTTTGTAAGGAATAAGAATGAAACGTCATGTAAACAAATTAGCAGACGCTTTGTCTAATAACAAGCAAGGGAGTTTTGGGAACACGGTGAAAAAATCAGAAATACGGCCTATAAAAAACCAGTAGTAGTAGATGAGAAGTAAAATCTTGTAAAATAGCAAACATTTTTTGCTTACAAATACATGTCACTTTACAGTTCAGTGTCATTGACCATGAGAATTAACAATGAAATATTTGAGTGCATTTGGGTTACATTATTGTGAAGAGAATGAATGTTATAATTGTTATGGCATTACTGTGGATAAGGTAAAAATTGCTGTGAAATTTCTAAAGCTTGGTAAACACGATGATGAACAAGAACATGTTGTTGGAGGGCAGATGCTCTTTTCACTTATTCATCAGTATTTTTATCCTCTGGGTTTACGCATAGCTACTGGCAGGACAGTGTGTTAAACATTGTTTTGAATCCAATTCCGAAAAAAAAAAGAAAAAAAATCCACTGGTGATTCAGCAATTTGTAAAAGCTTTGATCGCAGCAGCATCCTTGGTAAACTATTTGATCGGGTAATTTTGAATGATAGATGCTTTAAGTGCTCCAATTTACAATTTGGCTTTAACGCAAATAGTTCTACAACCCAATATAACCTTCTTCTCGCAGAGTGCATCAGTTAGTACAACAGAAATGGTACCAACGCACAGGTTGATTTATAAGCAGCAGTCGAGGCTTTTGGCCGAGTGCAGTATGTTAAATTATTAGCGCTCTTGGTGAAGAAACGTATGTTTCCTATTACCACTAGGTTATTGCCAACCATGTATCAATATCTAAAAGTGTCTGTTTTGTGGGAAGGGTCTACCTCAGTCCCTTTTGGTTGCAGTAATGGGGTGCAACAAGACGGAATTCTGTCACCAACTTAATTCGGCGTTTATATTGATAAATTGCGCCATCGCTTGAAGAAACAACGATTAGGATACCACATTGGCATTATTTTCATGGGCGCCCTTGGCTATGCCGATGATGTAGTACTGCCTAAGCCTATGCTCTCCTCAATGACGAAAATATTAGGTTAGTTTAAACAGTCATATTTATTTTCAACAGGATCGCCCTATAGTACATCGAAATATCACTAATGGGGGGGGGGGACTCCCCAGAATATGGAGTGATACATAAAATGTATATTACAAAGCACACAGGACAAAACAAAAACAAAAACAAAGTTACCAAATTATCAAAGAAGCTGTACACATGATTCAGATATGTACCTCATTTCAAAAATCAAGATAGTTAAAGTCACCAAAAATACCAAACAAAGCAAGATGGTTCACTACAGGTAGATGCATACATGTGCGTCCCTGTTCACAGTCATATTGTCTAGCGGTAGGAAAATTCTTAAAAGACATTTAAGAATAAGTTTATGTAAATCAGCGGCTAACCGATTGCAACTAACTGCTTATGCGTGAAAGAACTACAGTATGAAGCGTCTTGTGTCTACGATGTATTTGTGGAAGGCATCACAAATTTGTATGTTGAAAGGAATGGACAATTCGTCGCTAGCAAGGAGAAGAATATGAGCGAGTCTGTTACTCGCTATGTGTATAATCACATTCGGGGGGACGGCAGGAGCAATAATAGGGATGATGGAGTTGAAAAGCTGTATTCTGTAAGTTGAATACTTTGAACAAAAGAACAAAAAGTGTTGCCGATCTTCAGTGGGGTAGAGACACGAACCTGTAGGTTGTCGGATGATGTTGACATTAAAGAGGCCAAAGTTAAGTCTCGAGAATCCCAGACGTAGCTGGGTATGATAATTTTTAGCAAATCTGGTCCTTGGGAATAGTAAACAGGAACATTATCAACTGCTAATAGAGTTGCTTACAGTTTTGATTCCAATATTTGGAGGGAAATTGAATCTGTTATATCGGGATTGTTTCGCAGCTTAATAGTTTCAGTCAGTCAGTCAGGAAGGAAGAAAGGATTTGTCTAAGCGATTACTGTCACAATTAATGGGACGTATGGAGCTAGTGTAGCGAAGGTTTCGAACATTGAGAATTGGAAGAATTAGTTGAGAGAGATAAGAAGGCGTTAAGTTGTGATTTATTTTTTGTAAAGAAGAAGTAAACTTAAGTACTTCCATCTGCTGGCGAGAGTTGATCAACCAAGTTCACGTACGAGATTCACATGCGATGTGTGCCTTAATGCACCTAAGCATATTTTGGCAGCTTCCAACTGTACGGATTCAATAAGATCATAAAGGCCGTGACCGCAGTTGTCTAAGAGCGTACAACCATATTCAAGAATTGGTCTAACCATAGTTAAATAGAGTTTAATCAGAGCTTTGCGGGAAAGTTTATATTTGAATCTACGCAGGAGGGCAATTGACTGGTTAGCTTTGGTGGTAATGCGAGTAATGTGAGCACGTCGGGATAAAGTTTTACTGACAGTAATACCAAGATGTGTGTGTGTGTGTGTGTGTGTGTGTGTGTGTGTGTGTGTGTGTGTGTGTGTGTGTGTGTGTGAGCTTTGCGGGAAAGTTTATATTTGAATCGACGCAGGAGGGCAATTGACTGGTTAGCTTTGGTGGTAATGCGAGTAATGTGAGCACGTCGGGATAAAGTTTTACTGACAGTAATACCAAGATATATATGTGTGTGTGTGTGTGTGTGTGTGTGTGTGTGTGTGTGTGTGTGTGTTTGTGTGTGTGTGTGTGTGTGTGTGTGTGTGTGTGAGATAACACGCAATAACTTTCCCCAGTTCAAACAGACTAGTATCATGAGCAAAATGTCTGACATCACATGTAATATTGTCAACTAGGTCTTTAACATTGAGCAAAAAGAGAAGCCGGCCCAAAATGGAACTCTATAGGCACAGCAGCTTCAATAGGTAGCCAGAATGAAGACTGGCCGTGAAAGATCACTCGTTGCAAACGATTTGAGAGATAACTATCAAGCCATGCTGCAAGATTGTCAGAGATGATGAGTTGACGATGTTAGAAAAGGAGGCCAGGAGGCCAGGATGCCAAGCCTTATCAAATGCCTTGGATACGTTTAGAAACACCATTCTGACTTCTTAGGGTTGTTCTAGCCGGTTGCAGATATTGTGAAGGATTGAAATACTTGCTCTGGTTTTTTCCTCTGAATATAATGTCATTTTTGATCCTAACATAGGTACGCGTATGAAGTTTGACAAGAATCCCTCTGCGTCAATATATGTTCATCTCAAACCAATCGTTCATGGTGACCAGTTTAAACATCTAGGAAAATACTATTGGTCTCAGTTCAAGACCCGACTGTATGAAAAATGCCAATAGAGGCGTTCATCCGTGAACTTTGCGAGGCCAGAGATGATACATTAAGAACTAACTTCTCATGTGCGGAATTGAATAATATTTTTGAACATATTTTTACATTTAAAAAGACGTCAGGTGTGGACCTCCAAATGTCCAGTCATCTTGACTGGTGAAGTGTGTATATATTTAGTTTTATATATATATATATATATATATATATATATATATATATATATATATATATATATATATATATATATATATATATATATATATATATATATATATACTGAGCGTTCTTTTACACTATTTTTCCTAATTTTTGTGTGCGAAATAAGGATACATAAAGCAACGAAATGTGTTTGCATATAAGACACAAGTGACAAGGCATGGGCAAGACATATTCAGTACTTATGCGGCCCATATCTAGTTCCAATGCAAATCTTGCATTCGACCCTTAGATATTCTAGGTCCACTCTTTATATAATACAAGTCATACCACCGCCCTGGACGTGAATTGTCCTGCTGAAAATATGTCACAGATTTCATGTGGAGATGTCTACGAATAGCAGAAAATGTGAATATGCATTTTGTATAAGTACATACTTATTTTTTTTTCTGTTAACCTATTTTGACAGGCTAGTTGCAAGGTATCTCATACTGTTCATCCCCGGTCTTTTGGTGAGCCAATTACCGTTCTTAGCATCATCTCGCGAATTGAATCTGATACCTGTAGATATTCTTTCCAACCTTCTTTGTTACTTGTACCATCTACCATTTAATAAAATTGTACTTAAAGCTGAATTAATTTAATACATGAGATCTAATAAAAAAAAGTTCTTTGTGAAAAATTCTTTGCATTTTGATAGGAAACATCAAGAGATTGATGTTTGTTCATTTTGGTGTCAGAATAAACGGATTTGAAGCAACGTGTCCAGATAGTGCAGTTGCTTGATTATCTGAAAATCGTGTGATATTCGTTGTTACTGACTATCGGCCATATTTTTGTATTTCAGTTTTTGTTTCTCTATTATATTCTACGTCGGTATATGGAATGCAAGGTAGGACCTTAATATCACAACTGGAACACCGTCTTGGAGTATGTAAAGATGGTTTCTAATGGGTCCATTCGTGTAAAAAAGAAAAAAAGAAAAAAACAAAGGCGTGTCACAATGAGGCAGCTAGCCCATTCATCTTTATGAATTATGGTTAAAACGTGAAATTTAAGTGTTTGCTTTTAGCTGATTCTCTTTGTTTTAATCACACTCACGTCATGGTTTTTTATTTAAACTATCCCGACATCACTGTCTTTATTCAACGTACACGCGCATCGATTTCATTCAACATATATCCACACTATTGTCTGGTTGTACATTTCAGTGTAAATTTAGAATGTTCAAAATTGTATCATGTGAACCATTGAGGTCAAAAGATTGTAATAAATCTTACAAACCCCCTATCTGTTGCAATTGAGGTCACTAATAATTACTTTTACACCGAAGCTTTAACCCCCTTTCTTTCAATACAAGAAACCACAATGCATCCGATAAGAATAAACTCTCTTGAAGTTTCATGTTGCATATGACAGGTTAACACCATTGTTATTCTCTTCCACTGATTTCAGAATATCGTGTTACCGCAGCTGCTGATCGGTGGGACATGTTTCGGCCTCAATGTTTTCCTCCAGTGGCTTTTTGTCTATGAACTCCAGCTTGGCTTCGAGTATGTTTCCATTCATGTGTAAATAACCTGTCACAATAGCGTCATTTTATAACAGTCATAATAGGCTCTTTGCTTTGTGCGTCTTCATCACGGCAAAATGATAATTCCAAATCTGCAAGTGATAGAAACGTTATTTTAGTTGCATAGAAAGAACCAAAGTGTTGAAAGGGCAATTGTACGATCATTGATTTCAAGAGTTCTCCAATCATCACTTTATGCCCATGAATGAAGAGGAAATCAAACTCATATTTTCACACATATTTCAGTTCCTTTTGGTTACTTTTGTTCTCATGAATATTTGAAAAGAATGTACTTCTCAGTATGGGCGTTTTTATCCAAGTAGTCAACATAATTTTTCACATTTGGGTTTATCTTCTATGCCTCTGCAAATATGTCCTAGCACTTTTGTTCCAGCACATCACATGTCTTTCACCAATCGTTGCTAATTTGGCTGATCACATTTTGGAAGTATTCGTTGCCATTTCTGGAGAACATATTCCTTGCGATTGTTAACTTCAGTGATGAAAGTATTTTCAAAGATTTGGTGAAGGAAGTTGAATATTGCCCTAATTTAACAGAAAGATGTGGAGTAGTTATAGTTTGAATATGGTACATCTTTTTGATGCATATTTTTCTTTAAATGTGATTTCACTTTACCATGACACGAGAGAATATAACAGATAAAGTCTGTAAATTTTAAAAAGATTATGACATCATGCATGACAGCGCTGTCGGTATGCTCTGTGAGAAGGCCAGACCAGCCTGGAAGTGAAAACAAGCACTGTAACGAAAGGGTCTATGCGAAGAAGAAGTTGCAAAACTTGCAAAACGGCAAACATTAATACTCGTGACATTTTTGCGAACCTGATCCGATGTTGAGTCCTTTTGAAGCCTACAAAACCAAACTTTTTAAAAGTGTGACGCAAATGCCATGCTAAGTGTACCCAAATGTTATCCATATTTGTTCAAAGTAACAAGCAAAGAAAACTAAAATATTTAATTTGATCAGCAAAATAATGTATTTTGCTGTTGATTTATTCAAATGAAGTAAATGGGGCAGGGCTTAACCTCATTAAATTGGACGGGTTGCAGGAGTGAAGCGCGAAATGTTTGGAAGGTGGTTTTTTCCACATGCAATTAGTTTTGTAAACTCGTTCGCATTTATTTAGTAACTGTGGTTGTCAAGCGGCTACTTAACGTTTGTCTCTAATAATTCATTCCCCCGACCTTTTACTCAGGCACAAAGTATCCTTGCAGACGGCTAAAGTCACGTACGTCCACCTTTGTGTATTAACACCAGCTGGTATGCGCGGACGCTATCATGTTCACCTCCCAAGCGTTTCGCTGTCCAAGCAATATAAAGAAAATGTTGAGCACACTTTTCAAAATTTCAGAAACTTCTTTACATTCATTGAATAGATGTATATACTATTACTCGAACTTGTCGCTTAGTTTCAATATTTGTGTGTTATTTCAGAGGGTCTGCTCTGTCACAGGACCTGACTTTTTTCCTTCTCTTTCTTCTGACCTTCCTGTACATGTACTGCATGGGTATACATAAGGAGGACTGGGACGGTAGGTTCCTCTCGTATATACGTCTTATTCAGGGAGAAATTAACGACATATGACAGCTCACGAGTAAGCCTCCCATACTTCCCAGCAAAACAGAAGTATCCTCATGAAAAGGTTCTGTAAGGTCTATATCTTCTGGAAGGTAATAATAATAATAATTCCTTACCGCCCCCCTCCCCTCCCCCCCGCCCCGCTACGAGGAAAATAAATGTACTTCGAAATACACTCTACAACATTATCAAATAATAAATTCACACACAACAGAAGTAAATTATAGGAACATAACTGCGCAAAGAAACACAGGCGGTGGTACTGTAAAACATGATCTACATAACCATAAATTCAGTAGATATGCACACTCGGAATCCTCGAACATGCCTTTGTGCCTCTGCAGGTCAGGTCCTGGTCAAAACCTAAGAAGCTGCCACAAGCAGATACAAGTAGCAGTGACATTCAACATAAATTATGGATTGTTGTTTATCGAAAAATAAATGCATGAACAACAGAAGAAAATTATAAGAGCGTAAATACATGTACAAAAAAAGGTGGCAGTGTACAACAAAACCAGCATGACCGTATTTAGCTCAAAATGTATACTTGTCCTCTGATCTAACATTAGTGTCTCCACTGGCTGGGACCCAGTTCTGACCGGCGGAGACCAAGATCCGGGTCCAAGTTGGGACTCCAATATTTTGCAATGTCAGCGGTGTGGCTGGTTTGGTTTGCTATGTCAAATAACATAAAGGTGTCATTCTCATTTCACACAAAAGTGTTTCTATTTCTCTCTTTTTTTTTTTTTTTTTTTGTTGAAAAGTGGATAATCTTTTAAAGCAAATGAAATTACTATGCAAAAGTAAAAAAACATCTCACTCTGTCAGAAGTTTTCGTGTTTTCAAAATGTAAGCATTTAAAGCTGAGAAGATCGTAGCTCGTTCAAAAATCCAAAGTTATGACATTTGCATGGCTCTCTTAACAAACTATGCCAAGGGCATGATATATGACAACTGTATTTACTTATTAAAGCTATGGCAATTGCTTTGCCAAAGGCTTGAAAGTATGAGCAAAACTAGTAGAATTGGGTCACACTACAGTTTGTTTGCAAGGCCTTGAAAGGAAATGCAGAATTCGTACGGAATATCCAATTTTCACTCGACTTTGTTTCATTTTATACATCCAAAGCTTATGTTATATGTCAATTATTCTGAGGAGTTTTGCAACTTAGATTTCCAAGATAATAGATTTTGTCATTTTGGAGGTTTCCTTGGCCACAAAATGATACACATTTACCAATGTGTCATCCTTTGTCATCTTGACTGGTTACGACTGTCGCAACCTGAGTGGCCTGGAGAAATGTGAATGTTGCCTCGTTTGTACTATGCACGATGTGTGTCAGAACATCTATCCACTAAGCTTTCCAACTGAAGACACTCAAGACCGTAAAATGAGGCACGAGCTGCTGGAGTTTTGTAGGAAGATTAGTGACAACAGCGTGACGAAACGCATAACAACCACAAACGAATCAATATTTTTGTTCGTACTTTGTAAAACTTGGCTCTTTTATATAAGATTTGGATTTTGCCATGTCGCAAATATGAAATAAAAACGTACATACAGTGGTCCCCCTCTTGTAAGGCCCTATAACCAGGGGCCACTCATGTTAAAATGCCTTCATTCTTGTGCAGAAGGTAAAGTATTTCTTTTGTATTTTTCCCCTCAAGAGGGGCCACCCCTCTTATAAGGCCACTTTTTGGCTGCATTTGGGGTGGCCTTTTGAGAGGGGGACCACTGCAAGTATATAATGTTTTTGTATGTCATATGTCCTTGATACGGCATGTTACAGTTGCACTGATCTGTTGCTTGATATCACTGTGAGTTGTGACGTTGAGTATTGGCAAAATGGCTGCTAAAAATGTAACTATCAGCATGCATTTTGAAAAGCCATCTTGTACGTTTAAACTAATATAGGCTATTATGGAGGATATGCACACTGCCGGCATTAAAAATACATGACGTTGGCCAATGACCAATTTTATAGATATAAGAATCAAGGTATATTTGTCACCATGCAGTCTTGCCAGTGACTTGAGAGCCTTGTATACATTTTATACTATCTCCAGAAGGAAGAACCAAATTTCAAATTAGACTTTTCCCATATTGTCTGGGGTTGCCAGCTCACGGCTTTTTTAAAAAAACATTTCTCGAAAATCACAGAAAAAACATTCCATCACGCTAACTTCAAAGCTGACATTAATCGACTGAATTGCAAAGCAGCAGTCCTTACCAGCTAAGGAACTGCCTCAGTAGAATATGCATCACAGCTACAACTAGATAGCTTTATCCGCCCCAGGCATATTGATGTTTCAAAACATATTATATATCGTGCAGGTTGGAGCTGGGACAGTCTGCGTGGCTGGAGTTGTTATATGCGGCTGGCAATGCCGGGATACCTGATGACAGGCTTTAGCTGGTGGACATTTGAGCTGACAATATTCTTGGCAGGTAGTATCCCCAAGGAGGACTAGACGGGTCAAAAAAATCTATCAGTTTCGTCACCACGTTTTTGTATTGATGCATGCATAAAGACTAGAATCAGAGTCGAAGTTCTCTTGACTCTGGTGCAAGTCCTTTGCAATGATAAAATTTCATTTAAAATGAGCAAAGTCAATAATATTCTGGAAGTTTGACTCCCATGGTATGAGTTTCAGTATAATTTGACTTTCCAGGTTGTTGTAGCTTGCAATTTCTCGCCTTCAGTCTGTTATCCGTCATATGCTGTGCATACACAATTAACATCTTAAATTAGACTTAGTTGGCATATACTTATGTTGGGTCTTTACCAAGAACATTCGATAGGTCACACCTTAGTCCATTTCGATTTTTTTTTTATCATGTGGGAAATCCTAAAATATCTCCACCACGACCTTCAGCCACTCACCTCGAGTCCACACTGCAGAGGGACACTTCTGTGACCTTAATTTGCTAGATAGATGTTGTGATTTTCTTCATAATTAATTTGTGTGATTGTTTTAAATCATTGTCCACATTTTTACCAAAACCACTTCTCCGATGAGCTCCAAATGTTATAGGAATGTTGCTTGACGTGACTTTGACTGAAGCTATTCACCATGCAACTCAGCTTTCATTTCTGGATCCACATTAACTATTGACATTTTCAAGAGTGTGACAATTAATAGTTTCACATTTAGCATGGTGGTGTAGGGATATCAGTGTTTATGTATTCCTCAAGAAACTTCCAATTGATTTGGTAACACTCTGATGAGTCTCTCCAAGGTCTGTTCAATGGGTCAGGATTCAGGTTTTTTTTTTTTAATTTATGGTAAGAGATAGCTAGAAGTAAACTTTGAATCTTGAAATGATACGGATCTAAGGGTCCCCACTTCTTAATTTGTTCACACGGTTGATCATCACCTTAACTCCGAAGGCTGCAAGATTGTTGGAGTCAATTTATTTTTGTTTAACAGAAAAACTGATTGAGCTGGAACTTTGATATTGCACACAATCATGGTCCCGATAAGTGACAGGTTGAAGGTGCAAATATGCGACATTGACCAGAAGCCCAAGGCCATGAGGCCACATTAATAAATGTTTCTCGCCTTATAATTAGAGATTTGTCTGACCCGGAAACTTTGATTTTACACATAGTTATAGTCCTCTATGAGAAGTAGGTCGAGTGCAATTGCGTGACTTTGACGTAATTTTCAAAGTCACAGGGCAACTTCGCTGAATTTTCTTTCAGGATAATCACTGAAGAATTTTTAAGCTGGAACTTTAACATTGTTCTTGCTAATAATTAGCTATAAAAGCTAAGTTAATGTTATATGCAAATCACCTTGACCTTATTTTCAAGGTCACGAGGCAAAGCTACATTTCCTATTGAGGGAAGAACATACATCTCAGACTGACCTTGATTGTAGTTATTGAAAGCCAAATTGGTCAATGCTACTTTAAGCACACACACACACACGTACAGAACTATCATTTATGGTAGAAATTATCAGTCTTTGCATTAAAAGTCAACTGATGACGGGTTTGTCACAATTCTCTTGTTTGATAATGCATACTAATTATAAAAATGTTACGCTTGGAATATTATCAAATTAGTGCCAACCTTTTTGGTCAACAAGAGTGCATGCAACTAGTTTTGGAGAGTCAATCAACCATGTGATTGAGAGCAGGGACATATATCTCTATGTCTTTATACATCCCTGGTGGAAACTTAAATGTCCATCTTATTCATTGAAGAACAATTAAAGGAGAAAGACCTTCAACACTACATGAGCATTTGTATGGTGTCGTGCTACGATTATTGTTCATTCACAGGACTGTTGGGAACTACTGAGCTAGCGGCACAAACAGTCATGGCCCAGCTGGACATTTTCCAAAATGCTGTAAGTCAAGTCCTCTTTTCCTTTCCTCAACACCTTATTGAATCTTTGTTTTTAAACATTCAAGAGTGGTTAAAACTAGACGGAAGTGAAAGTAAGATATTTGTATAATTTTTTAGGAACCTTGAAAATTGCGTGTCTCACTTGTTTTCTCCTTGCAATCAGGGACTTTAACCTTTTTCTAGTTCAAATAAGACAGCCTCAACATCTTCCCGTGCATTAGACGATATCTTGCACCCAACCCTCGTCAAGGTTAGCCAATGAACCGAACATGTTTTCACAATAGAATTTACGAATATATTAAGCACTAAGGAACGCTTCATTCGTAAAAATAATGATACCGAGGCTGTGAGGCCGAGGCATTGTTTCTATGAATGACGCTGTTACGAGGTGATTAAGCGACTTAAAATCCATGCGTGAAGTCAATCTCGTTATTCTTAGAAAATAATGATGCGTTCCAACAATAGCTTGACGTAATAGATGGATTTTAACTCCAATTCAGACACAAATGTTTTCTGTTGACGAGAAAAATAACTAAAATTGTGCAGGCAGACAACAGTTAGCACCCAGGCGGCTTTGGAGGGGAAAAATGTTAATACAAATCCGCATTACTTGTTTTTGATAGTGATAGTAACTGTTGTTACAGTGGTTCTCAGTAGTGGTTGTCCCTATTTCCAAACATTCTGAGAAGATGCAGTTACGTGTAAAAATTGTGTTTTACATTATCAGTGGAAAAAGTATTATCTTCATGTCGTTGTGACGTAAATAAAACATTTTCTTTGTCTATGCAGTGGAGACCCATTTTCATGCATTTGTAGAAAACACTTGAACGACTTTTGTCGTCATCAGTAATGCATGTGGATGCTATCCAATCAGTCACTCAGCATTCAAAACAGAAAACAGACCGAACAAAATATAGACACAGCTTCAATGCAAAGCATTGACTGAAGGGTCGGCCCTAGTGAGCATGTAATTAGGCTGCCATTTGCTCATATTAGGTCATGGTGACACCAAAATCTAATCAGTTTATCTTGCCAGGTAATATGAGCATATTGCCGAATTTGAGCAAGTAAATGAAGGCATTTTGCAGTAACGAGAATATGCACATCCGGACAAACAGACTACCCAAAAACATAAAGGACCCCCACCCCCATGGGGGGACCCTTAAAAAAATATATATATGAACCTTGTGTCATCAACATGTCCATACTTGAAGTCTTTTGGTTCACAGAATTTTATCAGTGAAATATGGATGGAAATTTTTGTCAATCTCAATGGTAACAAAGATCTGCCCTCCATGGAAGTTTTGTCTGTTTGTATGTACTTATGTGTTTATAGGTTGGTTATGGCATAGGGGCAGTGGTGGCAATGCGAGTGGGCCACGGACTGGGAGCAGGGCTACCTTTACATGCCAAAACGTCTGCGTACGTTGCGGCGACATGTTCATGTAAGTAGTCTGTGTAATCGAGCTAGGGTATACTCCAAGTACATATAATATATCGTGAGGAAGGGGTTGGGCAGGTGCGCTACATGCAAAATATTATGGTTGTTTGTTTTGATATGGAAAGGTCACTGGATTCATTGAGTGTGTGCCAGGCCACTGAGTTGGCCTGCTTTGCCATTGAGCTCTTTGAACAATTGAGTGGTCTGATTTGGTGACCTACATACAGGCACAGTAGTAAACAAAGGGAAAGTTCTGATGTTGTTTACAAAGATCACAGAGAAGTATGATGTGTGATTAATTAGAAATTCTGGTGAGAGTTCTCAGCATGGGTATATAAAGCAGCTCCCTTCATGACTGAGGGAGGAGAATTCTGAGACCTGACACAAGCTGTGTGTCTTCAAGGCAGTGGGACTGTGAGCTATTGCTATTGCCAAGGAGATACTCATTTAGACATTGTATATGTGGAGAGTGGACAGTGCCTTTGAGTGGACTGGAATATTTGGTGTTTAATTGTACCACATCAGAACCAAACTGTACCTCTGCGGGATTTGGACCAACACCATGTTCTGTGTACCACATTGGAGGAAAACTGTGCCTCTGTGGGATTTGTACCAGACCATTTGGCACCTACCATAGGACTTGGAACTGTGGGACAGTACCTGGGGATAACCCCCCACCAGGGATTAGGATTTATCTGCAGTCTGTTAATTATTGGAGTATCAGCATAGCTAAGCGTCTAATTTCATTTACCTACGGTGTACTGATTCTTGATTATTAATGCATTGTTATTGTTCAAGTTATTTCATCGTTGTCATTCTTTGTTGAGTTCCGCTACGATCTAGAATATTCTGATGGTGGGCATTGTAACAAAATGATATGCCATAACATTTGTCTTGATACCAGACATAAGATCATAAAGACAGGTAAATATTGTCATTTTCAATTCTAACCTGTCTTTCCCACATGGACTTTTAATTTGTCCACAGCACGCTCTTTAGCTTTAGGAGCCATTAGGGGAAGGTAACTTCAGTATATTTTCTAGTCATTTTTAATTGTTGCATCAAATAGACATGACAGCAGCTCCTCCCCTAAAGGTTAGCTACGTGTGCACATGACATCAACTGGTTACAGTTGGACAATAACATTATATGTGTAAGGATTTTATTACCTAAAAACTACGGATGAACGAGTGAAATCGAGAGTGTGGATGATTCAAGATGGATTACATTTAACACCGCTGTCTGGAAAACACAGGGGATATTTCGCAAACTGTGCAGGGTTTGCATGGCAAGGTTTAAAATACAGAATACTTTTTTTTTCTATTTTCAGTGATAAGTTCCTCTGTGTATTGTATTCTATTCCTAACGACAAGAAATGTCATACCACACATCTTCACTGATGTACCGTAAGTGTTAATTTCTTTCACAAGTAATATTACTGTAATTCAAGTAGAACCTGGGCACCTCATTGGTGACATTTTTATTTTCGTAATTCCCGATTGCAAAATAATACTGACCGCTATCTGCCACATGATAGCAGCACACGCCATCACAAACAAGGGTTGTGCGCAACATTTAGACAGACAGTGGCAGACGACACAGCGCAGCTGGGATGAAACTGGAACGTGTAGCAAGATTTGGTCCGATTCATTCTATGATCTTCAGGACATGGAGCAACTTACATAATATTGCACCTCGGATAGGAATCGAGTCAAGTGACTGGATGAAGCTACAGGTGACAAATCTCGCAACAGGCCCGCGAGTAAACAAATGTGATGCCCATGTCTTGACGAACAAACAATGTACAAATACATGATGCAGTGTCACTCCATTCAGACTGAATCTGTCTGCCAAGACGGGTTCTCCGTGTTGCAATGTATAAGTTATTCTGGCATAATAAAACAGGTGATGTCCGTACGCAGGGCTGACACGAAGATTTTTGCTTTAATGGAGAAATACAAATTGTTCAATATGTCTAATGCACTTGTTTAACAAACTGCTCAGCAATTACTATTAAAGCTGCAAGCAAAATAATGACCATTCTTCCTTTTTTTTTTTTTTATTTATTTATTTAATCACTTCTTACAATTTCTGAGATCTCCAACCTCGCCACTTATACAAACCGGCTGAATTTGTTGCAGAATAAAACCTGTTTTACCCACCGGACATCAAAAGCAGATTTTGAAAATGTGAGCCGAGCTAACATTATCTTCTTGGCAAAGAATTCACGTTTCGAGTGACATATGTGCTTTTTTTTTTTTTTTTTACAGAGAAGTAATATCCCTTGTCTCCCAACTAGTTCCAATGATCTCGCTCTACACATTCTTCGATGGCTTTTCGGTACGTATATGACAAGTTCATATCTAGATCTGACTTACAGTAAGCAATATGCTTATGAGCATATGAACAGCACGTTCATTTGCCTTCGAGGGTGATATTACACAACCAGCAACGTTAGAATAGTGAGGGCTGTGTGCAGTGCAACACGTCAGCCTCGATCATTGTGCTGTCACAGTGTCAGAGACAAGGATCATCGGTCGGTGCGAACAGGCTTAGTACATCATTTCGGTTCTCGTAATATTTTGTAAAACTATGCAAACTCGAAACAATGTAACGGTATATGCGATTACAGAGATGGTTAAAAATGCATAAAAGTTATTGCGAAAGTATAACGTGTAACATATCTAACCGTGGAATTCGAATCAGATATTCCAACACAGATAAAATACAATTTGGATGCTATTTAATCAATGAATTTTAAATCGTACAATTACAACTAAAGTGCACATAGCTAGGCTCAAGATATACTGATTTTGATAACGTTACGCGTTGTATTTTGTCACTAAAGCAACTGTGTAAGGGCATGTGTCGCGGGGCGGGAAAGCAGTTCCATGCCGCCGTTGTCGTTTTGGCTTGCTTCATCGGGCTGGGCATCCCGCTCGCTGTGTGCCTCACTTTCTTCACACCACTGAGGATCATGGGTAAGGCTTCGTCTCTTCTATAAGCAGATACTTCCGTGCAGCTTCGGAAGTGAAGAAATGTATGAAATGATGTTTATGACTATAATACAGCTGCTGGCCTAGTGAAAATGATGATGATAACATCAACGACTGGGACGGATTTAGCATTTTTGGGAGATTTGAAACCATGATCGTTGATATTGCAAGGTCGCAAAGCGACCGAATGGGAGTGAGACAAGTATGTTGATTGGGGCTGGTCCCCCTGCCACGATAGGAACTTTTTGCAAAAGGTAGGGAAAAAGGCACTGTCTGGTGCATTCTCATGGTCAAATTTATCTGGAGGTCGCCACGCGACCGAGAAAGGGGGGGGGGGAGATATTGTCATTCGTTTATTTATCGGTTCATGCAGTGTTTATTATTAATTAGTATAGAAATCAATTAAGATTGCAATGACAATTCATATTGTCTACTTCACCAAAACTCGTCAGCTGAATTCATTTCATACCGATAAGGATGTACCTTTGGTGGGCCTTTTAGGGTTTTTTTTGGGGGGGGGGGGGGTATTTTTCTCTTTTAATTTTTGTTTTTGTGTGTTTGTTTGTTTTGTTTTGGGGTTTTGTTCTGTTATTTTGTATTTCGTTTTGTCTTTTGTTTTTGTTTTTTTTTTTGGTTTTTTTTTTTTTTTTTTTTTTGGTTTTTTTTTTTTTTTTTGTTTTTTTTTTTTTTGTTTTTTGGGGGTTTTTTTTGTTGTTTTGTTTTTTGTGTCTTTTTGGGGTTTCTTAATTTTTTGTTCGTTTTTTGTTTTGTTTTTTGTTTTGTTTTGTTTTGCTTTTTTTTTCCTTTTGTTTATTTTTGTATTTTTCGGGGGGGTGGAGGGTTTTTTTTCGAATAGTCATTATTCAGCAATTTCGGGATATATTACGATATTTTTCTTCTGCGAAACTTCTTGCTCAATGCTTCAAAGTTTCACAGGAACACTTCTGGGGACCGCTGGACCTTAATTTATTCACTTGGTGGCCCTGCATTTTTTAAAAATTATTTTTAGGAAGTTGTCTGTGTTTTCGCTTTTTTTGACTTGTTCCAAACTTTATTCTGGATTCTCTTCAAACTTCATGTGAATATAACTGAGCTCATTCTCCACTCAGTTTTTTTACGTCATGGTGCTTCAATTTCCATTTTTTAACGAATTATTTTCGAAATAACCATAGAACCCTAATCAGAAAGTACCTTCTGGGTTTCTTTTTGGTGTTCATTTTTGGCAAGCTGACATACTGGCTTATATATGTTGGTAATAATTCATTCTGTTTTTTTTCATTTGACAAATATTGGCTCCAGAACTGCGTGAGTAAAGACTTTGATATTGCAGAAAGTGATGGTGGCCTTGAGGAGAGGCGACTATTACTGATACTATTCTGAAGATCACAGGACCACTACAGTCTGTGCTTCAAAGTTCATCTAAGCACATGTATATCACAATTCTCTTGTTTTCATCAATTGGTGTAATAGGCGACGACGCTTCAGCTATTTGTGTTTCTGTCATAGATTTTTGTGTATCTTTGTAATTTTCGACTTTTTCTACCTGATCACACGCTAGATTCTCTTCACACGGGGTTGTAGCTTCTCCCAATCTTCATTAAAGATGTTTGCAATGTGGCACTGCCGGTATTTTCTGATTTTTAAGACATGTTCGAACTGAGGTAATGATTGATAAGAGTAGGATGCTTGATACACGAACAGTAGTCTGAACATACATGTTTATGCAGTTCTCTTCATAAGCATTACAGATTTACTTGAGACTTTGCAGATATGTACCATGGGTGGATATAATATTTATTATAATATTCATGAATCTTCTCTTCTTAGAGTTTTTGTCCAATTGCTTCCTAAAACTCAGGAGCAGTCAGGAAGAATGTGTAGCTTTAAGTTGTTCAGCAGCAGGTGCTGCATTTTTTCAGTAATTTTTATTATCATTTTTTTTGTGTGCGATTGTAATTATTGACCTCTGTTCCAAAAGTATTTTCCAGATTTTCTGCAAACATTTTGGGAATAATACCAGCTGTTGCTTTTCTAATTTTGAATGATTTTTAATTTTCGCCACGTTCAATAAATGCACATAAGCATTGAGTATCGCACATTTACATGTCAGTGGGTTAGGCAATGCTAATGTACACATGTTTGCACAGACTAAAACTTTTAGTTTTGACTTCATGTCATTTAACTTAAGGAACTTATGTATCAGAATCCATGGGTGTGTCACGTGACAAAACATGATCACGAGGTCAAATATCTGGGTCTAAGGTATAACGATATATTTTTACTTTCAACTTTCTTGCCTGAGGTTTCGTCAGACACAGTCAACAAAGAAAAATATATCTTTTAGAAACTTGTGTATCAGATACATGGTATCTGATACACAAGTTTCTAAACTTAAATGACGAAACCTCAGGCAAGAAAGTGACAGGACTAAAATGGATGCCATGAAATAAAGTTAGGTCACTAAATCAAATAGCTGGATCATAGTGACATATTCCTATATTATTCATCTGTGGAATATAACTTCCCTGTACTTTGAATTTGTTTCGTAAAAAGTAAGAAGAAACACATAAACCAGGACTAACATTTTATGTTTATGCAGCAAAGCTAGGTCACAGATAAACTATAGCCATTTACTATATGCTTTTGGCTGGTAAGATTTTTGTCCTTTGACTTTTTTTAATGAAGCATTATACACATCTACATCAGGTCTAAAATGTGTGTCTTGGTAAAACTAGGTCAGTAGGTCAAGTGTCTAAACAGAATTGTTTTTTTTAAATACATTGGCGAAAACTTCTATATATTTTATAAAAATGTACGATGAAAAAATATATATAGACATTATTAGCAGAAATATACTTTGAAAAAGCTTTTGGCAAACTAGAATGGTCTCATATAATTAGATGTTTAGAATATTTTAAATTTGCGCCAACAAGACCTATGCAACAGAAACTTTGACCATCTCAAGAGGTGTAAGACAAGGGTGTCCAATTTCGCCATATTTATTTATTATATGTTTAGTGCCACTGGCAAGTGCTTTGCGTGCAAATAATGACGTTATAAAGGTATAGAAATTAACTTGGAAACACACAATTATGCCAGTATGCTGACGACCCATCACAACTCCTCCACTTCGATGAGCAATCTTTACGTGAAGTATTTCTTATGTTTAACAAATTTCAGTCAATATCATGCTTAAAAACAAACTTCGAAAAAAAATATATTAAAATTATGATCGGCACAAGATGTACAAAGAACGCTAGCCCCAGAATTAAAGAAACATTTTATCATTTGATTTGGGAATGTCCAGTAACCCAAAGATTAAAAATAGACATACGAAACTGATTTATGACACTCTACTGCAAGACTTTGCATCATTACCACTGTCGCCAATGGAAAATGGATATAAACACTGATGTTTTAAAAAAGAGAAATGGCGTAAAAAGTTTTGTGCAACCTAAAAAAATTACAACTTTCTCCAAACTAAGAGCTTTATTGTATAGACTTGTTCACAGATGCATGAAAACAAATACTATTGTGCTTAAATTCGAAGATAATTTTGGACGTTTGGAGCCTGGCCAAAGGGTATATAATGTGTGATGGGTTTATTTAAAGAGCACTTCTAAGATAAGTAAACTGGCATGTTTGTGTCTTTTGATGTCCATTAATGACCATAACCATGACGATGACGATAATAATGATAACACTAACAAATCGTGAAATATATAAAATACGATGCGATGTAGACGATCAAGTGCGCAGTATCAGAAAAAAATAATCTGATTGGACTTAAATAAATCCAAAAATTTTGCGAGGGAAATTATAGACCCTGGGCTTGCTTGTCTATTAATAATCTTCTGAATTCAGTCAATCAATTAAAACAGCTTGCTAGGTAAAATAAGACTTAACAGCGTTTTACGCGGCGGGCTGACACACGCCAAGAACAGTTGTGAGCACGGGCATGTCATGCTGACAGGGCTTTCAGCTTGCATGTTCCTCAGAACGTCTCAATCCTCTTCACGACATATCAAAGTTAAAATGTTGAAGCAGACGCTATTTGACATGCGAGTGCCTCTGCGTATTTAGAGCGGGAAATAGAGAGATAGCAGCTGATGAAAGATATATATTTTTTTTCTTTTGGACACAGGGATGTGGTGGGGGTACAGCGCAGGGTTAATAGCTGCTGGTCTTGTCTTCTTACCTGCTTTTGTGTTCTGGGTGGACTGGCAGGCACTAGCTACCGAGGTGAGTGCATTTTGTATTAAAGGAGTTACTCCTCACGTTTCGCACACCATGTTGAAAATTATCCGATGTTTCAAGAGCACCATAAAAAGGCATTCCATGGGCCACTGCTGGAGACAAATTCTCCTTATGGTCCTTATCACCTACCTGCAGAGGATGTTCGTCGTAGATGTCATAGGTCCTAACTGGGCAGGAAAATTCATAAGATGCGCAAAACCCAGTTTCAGGGACCAGTAACCTGATATGACTACCTGAATTATGCTTACAAAGTGTTACTCGTATTTTGTAGAGTACAGTGGAATCTTTCTATCAAGGCCACCCAAGGGACGGAAAGATTGTTGTCTTAGAACGGCAGTGATCTTAATAAGGATAAATTTTGAGTCAGGATAAACAAAAGTGGGATTGTAAATTTGTGGTCCTAATATAGAAACGGTCTCATGACGGAAATGGTCTTAATAGGAGAACTACTGCAGTTATAGATAAAAGATATGTGCGATGTTATGCGAAAATTCATTGATTCTTAATTCTAGAAGGCGTACAAACATTTTCTTCTCAATGCCTCTAATTTAATCATTTTGTTAGACTGATTGCATTGAAATGTCACTTTGGTTTCAGTATTGTTCATTGGTGATTCCCCGCTCATAGTTTCGTACTCAAAATGTAATATCACTGCGGTCATTCGAATTCTAAGCCTACATTCAATTGAGCTAAAATAGGCTGTGTACTTTGTTGTATAATCATTTTTGTTAACTGGGATATGTTTATATTTTGCAAGGCCAAAGAGCGCTTGGTGGGTTCCAGTGGCATCTTCCATGAAGACATCATTGTTGAATTCAACGCCGATGAGAACACTCGTAAGTGTGGAGGAAAGACATAACAAATCTAGTTGTACCAACTGAAAAGTTCTGCAAAGAAACTTAAATTTGTTACATACCAAAATGCTGCCAAACATAAGCACATGACGTTACAGATCTGTCAGGTGAAGATTTCTCCCTCTGAGGGATACGCCAATTAGATACCCGCGCGTGTCCTTAGCCTCGGAGCAATCCTTCCGTCAGAATATTTTGTCCCAAAATTGCAGGACAAATTAAGTGTGACTGGGCAACACTCAATTTAGAGTAACCCACAAACTCTGCCTCTGCGGCACGTCAATATTACATGATAGCATTTTGATTTTAACCGCGATTTTGGCGCCCCCCCCCCCAAAAAAAAAGAACAAAAAAAAACAAAAATGAGGGAAGGGCTTCTCCGCATTATTTTTTTTTATCCCGGGAAGCTCATTCCTTTCCCTCACTTGGAGCCCGATTTTTCCAAAGGTTTTGTGTGGGTTTGAGGCACGCAGCATGAATGAATGAATGAATGAATGATGAATAAACCTTTATTGGCTGCACCTCAGATACAAAGGATGAGGGTTACCGAAGGCCGCCCGAGTACTCCGTTGCCCTCAGTAAAGCTGCGGGCCCCTTTGGTTTTTGGTGCAACAAGGTCCCCAGTGAGGTCCGTTGGTACTCTGGTTCCCTTGTATACACGGTACAGAACGCAAAACGAGCAAGATAACTATAAAGTAAACCACTAAGGCTATGATATGTTAGCATGTTTGCATCTTTTCCCTGGCCACAAACATACTTTTGGCATGCCGCCTTATTTCGCATTGCCGCCCTGATACCACTCTCCTTTTGCCATGGGCCGTTGCTGCCTGCAGCCACGTGACAGGCTGTTAAGTATGATTGACGGGTGGCATTGTTCCGTTTGGCGACCGAAAACCAAAAGAATGACACATGGACGTTCGGATGTCCACATGCCTGTGTGGTTTTTGGTGTTTTTCTCATATTTCTATTTTACTTAAAAGCTTGAAATTTTGACAACTAATAGAGAGGACATTCATCTTGTAAAAACCGTTATAATCTCAAAAGCGGCCATGCAAAGGTTTTTGGTGTCTTACCTGTCCTTAAGTTTCGGATAACTGGGCTAAAGATCTGGCTAATGGACTCTCTGGGAACAGACTTTGACTCAATAGGCTTCATTAATAATAATAATAATAATAATAATAATAATAATAATAATAATAATAATAATAATAATAATAATGATAATGATGATGATGATGATAATTATAATAATAATAATAATTATTATTATTATTATTGTTATTATCATCATCATCCTCATCATCATCATCATCATCATTATTATGCCCCCTTCAAAGAGAGCAGAGTATATAGCTTTACTAATGTCGGTCAGTAGAGAGAGTTTGGTTTCCGCACCATAACTCAGAGGTTTTCTATATAGGACCTTGATAATGCCGAGGTATATACTCCGAAATAAGTGCTAGGTGCAGTATGAAGGTGGTTGACCTTGACCGTATTTCCAAGGTCATGGAGTTACTGTGGTAAGTTTCGGTTTCCACACAATAACTAGAACAGTTTTTATAATAGGACCTGTATATTGTACAGGGTTATAGTCCTAATCCAGGGCTAGGTCAAGTTTGAAGATAAATGACCTTGACCTAAATCCAAAGGTCAGAAGAGCACTTTAGTGAACTTGGTTTTTGCATTGTAACTCAGAGTTTAAGTTATGACTTCAATATTGCACATGATAATAGTCCTAAATTAGGGCTTGGTCAGCTTAGAAGATGGATGACTGACCAAATTCCCAAGGTTACCACATAGATTCCCATTAATAGTGAACCTGGTTTTTGCATAGTAAGTCAAGATTCTTTTCACCTAGGGCTTTCATTTTGCACAGGAATAAAGCTTTCTATAAGAGCGAGATCAACTTTTGAAATGGGTGACCTTGAGTCAAGGTCACATCGCCAATTTACTGAATTTGCTTTCTCCTTTATAACTGCAGAATTTTTTGAGCCACAGCTTTTATTTTGTTGATGTTAATGGTCTTCTATTAGGGCCAGATCAGCTCCAAAGAAGGTTGACCTTGACCTAATTTTTAAGGTCACAAGGCCACTATAGTGAATTTGGTTTCTACATCCACTTCCCAAGGTCATTAGTGCCCCATTTAGTACTATCAACATTGTAATGAGGGCGAACATAATGACGGTGAGGAGGGGCATTTATGTTTTACAAACATATTATTATTATTATTATTATTATTATTATTATTATTATTATTATTATTATTATTATTATTATTATTATTATCATTATTATTATCATTACTACTACTATTATTATTATTATTATTATTATTATTATTATTATTATTATTAGTATTAGTATTAGTATTATTATCATTATTATTATTATTATTATTTTTATTATTATTATTATTATAAATTGAATCTGCCAGAGCTCTATTACACTTTGACAGTTTGCGTACATTTATAATAAGGTATTATTTGGGGTATTTCTATTTCATACCTGACTTATTAAACGTACAATATTATTGTGATGAAAACTACCCCCGCTATTGTCAGTTGTTATGCCAATACTAAAATAGAGTGAACTAAATCCCCAATTGCACCGTCAGATTATGTATTGCCTGATGTGAGTTGATATGTTTGTATATAATTGCGTTTATTTTGATCTACATGTTATCGCCATCCTATAAGTTACTGTGATAAGCCCCCCCCTCCCCCCTAGCGACAACTAATATACTTTAACGGAAGTCTCCTTAACCACCATTTTGTTTTATACACTTGTATAGGTTGGCTGACAACAGCACACGTTTGGCCAAATTAACTTGTTCTGCACAGAAATCAATAGACAGTGGATAAAGTTTTCAAATGCTCGTCGCGATAGGCCCTGCAGCATATAAAAGATCATCAAGTATGCATAATAGTAATCCTGTGACACTCCGCTCATTTGCCGCAGGCTTCTATCATATCGGATACAGATTGCCTAGAAATAAAAAGACGAAAAAACTTTCCCTCTGACCCAATCCCCGCCTCTAAGGCTCAGGCATTTTAGAGCAAAACGTTGATTTTACAGTGGCATATATTTGTGTGTATTGAGGCATTTACAGTATTCTTCAGTAGTATGCACGATCTGGCAAAACGAAAATTTTTTAGCTGTCGATAGGCGCATCTAGTGAGGTCTGTGGTGTGGTCAAAGGAATATCCTGATTCTGTCGGCGTGATGACACTTATTTTAATGTGGTCTGTCCTTGTTCTTGAAAACTTCTAACTTGTTGTCTCAGTAATGTGTCATTTTCAATAGAAATATTATGAAAAACTAAGTCATTCGATGTGATTGTATTTTAGCTCTCCTCGGGCACGACAAAGAGGTAGACGAAAAGCCAGACAAAAGTCCCAAAGATAAAGCTTGTAAGCGTGCAAACACTCTCGGGAAGGAATCCATCAAGGTACTCATCATTAAGCGGCTTGCGGTGCTTCTCTTGCTGCTGGCAATCTTTGGAATGGCCGTATTTATTTCCCTAGAAATGGACATGCTTGTGCCGGACAGAGGTGAAAATTGGAGACACAATAGAACAAGTATTGACTCATAACTGTACAGACTATACAAAGACAGGTGTACATATACACCATTTTTATATTCATGACCGACAAAAGAAACGTAAACGTCGAATGAGGTTGTAACTTTCATGTCAGTGTGCGATGTCCTTCCACTATTTTTCCTCTGCGTCACCTTTTAAACCACACTTCAAAATGTATGTATTCGACAAAAGGATATTATTTGTGCGACCCAGAGTGTTTTTATCGTGAAAAATAGGATAAACTCTTCATATGACACACAGGAATTGACAACCAGCCTGCACAGGCGGGCGATTTCCAAGCAGTTTATACCAACATCTTTTAAATCCAAACGCATTTTATTGTTATACTCTTAATGATTTGCCATACAGACAAATCAATTCGACTCAGAACGCGACCAACAAATGGCTCGTAGAAGCCTAAAGAGAGATTTTTTTTTTTATTTGTGTTTAAAAGACCTGGCAATTCCACATTTATGGTCTAATTGCATAGCCATAAAACACTAATAAAAATCAGCGCGCAAAGAAATTACCCATTGATTTCCTATTGACAAATGTCAGCATTATATTTGTTTTCTGATCATACCACATTGGAAGGATACACTTGAAAGTATAAAAATTGGCTTAAAAACGTATACTGTTTTCGTACGCTCATTTCCTTTCGGATACCACGTATACCCACCTCCTATAGTTAGCATTTCGTTATTATAATAGTTTTCCCGAATTTTCAGATACATCTTGATACGACCACGTGTGTGCGCATCCGCCTTTATATCCCTGCAATTTTTTTTAATTTGGTTTTCTTGATTTCATTTATTAAATTTTTATCTTTAGCGATCTCCTATTGACATGTCAATCGCCATTTTCACTGTTTCATTGTGTCCAACAAGGAAAATGAAATGAAATGAAATGAAATGAAATGGGCCTATCTCCTGTTTTGCCAAGGTCGTACAACATCAAACACACGTTATAGTATCCATATTTTATAGCATGACAAGAAAACACATTAATTATTGCATCAACGCTTACTGACAATAATGTGTTGTTTTGTTTTGTTTTTTGTTTTTTGTTTTTTTTTTTTTTTTTTTTTTTTTTTTTTTTTTTTTTGTTTTTTTTTTGTTTTTTGTTTTGTTTTGTTTGTTTGTTTAACAACTCCAAAAATCAATGGGTGGATCATGAATTCATGAAGTAAAATGCGCAATGTTGACGTTTTTTTTTCTGTTCTTTCAGTCCTATTGTATTGTACACTTGCAAGTATGAGACCAAGCAACATTTCAATACTTTGTAACGCTTTGTTCTTGGATCTTCAGGGTGGTTTTATGCCATCTGTTTGTCGTGGTCTGAGTCGAATATATTTACTATTTAATTCATTTAAAGTGTTGAGATACAGGTGCCTAAACCTAATTTGGATCTGGATTGCACAAGTTGGAATTCTTCCGATTCGAATTACAATACAAATTTTTGCAGACAGTGCACATTTCTGCAGGCGCTGATTTCACTACTACTAGAATTACAATGCTGTAATCGAAAGTAGACATGGTTTTCAACCCAAAACAAATTACCATATGCCAGTAACGTTATAACAGGTCCCTGTATGTGATGATAAAAATGATGACCCAATATGTGCAAATTCTGAGCGAGTTTTTTGGGGGGGTTTTTTGTTTCCGATGAATGTATGCTCAGATACTAGGTCACCAGTACACCCTCTTAACTTTCATACTTCTTTGATCAATACATTGCAACAGCGTAAACGTTAATATATAATATTGGGCCTTATGTTAAATATTACTGCTTCTAATATTATTTCAAGTTAAGATACATTACACGGTGTGTGTTCGGTTTGGGCTTAAAAGTATTTGTGCGTGTATTCGGTCTCGAGTAAAAGTATTTATGTATGCATTCGGTCTCGAGTAAAAATATATATGTGTGTATTCGGTCTCGAGTAAAAAGTATTTGCGTATTGGGTCTCGAGTAAAATGTATTTTTTTGTATTCGGTCTCAAGTAAAAAGTGTCAATGTCTTTCACTTCTTTCCCATAAACTGTGTATTTTTGTATATATTTGGAGCGGTGTATTTAACTGTTGGCTTATTGTTTGAATTCATCACATGTCAGTGCGATAGTTTATTTATTTTCGTACGTTTTTGGGGGGTATTTATATGTATTGTGGTTAGAACATTTAATCTTTCATAACACGTCATTTTGACAGGTACATATATATATATATATACATATATATATATATATATATATATATATATATATATATATATATATATATATATATATATATATATATATATATATATATATATATATATATATATATATATAATAGAGACGGGTCCTGTTGCCTGCTATGCAATATATTTGTAGCTTTAATGCCTTTCAGTAAGATCTGTATGTGCATTGTTATATGTCAATAGTGGTGGTGCATCTAGTTCACCACGTGTTTGCTATAAATTTAAATAAAAATTATAATAAATGTGCTTGTTGGCTGCAATTTTTTTTACACCGGGACTTATGACTATACTGAATGTGTACACAGCGTTTGAACTTTTCCTTCTTGATTGCATATATTAATTGACGTAAAGACAATCCAACATAATGTAGGATTGATAAAATATAACAATGTGTTTTTTGGGTTTTTTTTGTTTTTTTGTTTTTTGTTTTTGTCCTGTACACCGATTCAATCGCGGACACGACGTTTTATCTGACACATACGTATAAAGTACCACACATGAAGACCTGTGGTGCTAACTCAATTAGTTCTTGTTTTGACAATGATATAAACAGATTTGTGCTCAATGCTGTTAACCACGTAAATTTACATTCTCATCAGTAAAAAGAAATCACTATTTAGCGAAATGGGCGAGAAATTGAGGTACATTTTGAGCCCCAAGCCCGCAATGAAACTGTAACCCCCTTTTAATATAACTTGCTTCATGTGTTGGGGTTTACTGTTGCTTGCTTTGTTACAACTGTGCATGAAATAAACGTTTTGTAATTTGTGATATGTAAACGCACTTCGCATGTTATATTTTTATGAATAAATTGTATCTTGCAAAACATCAAATTTTTTTGTGACTATATGGGGAGAATGTCACTGACATTCGCACCAAAATGAGTTTTGATTTCACGTTAACTCTTTCAGTGCCACATTTTGGACTGAGTCAACAGCTTTCCTCGGCACCCAAAGCGCGTCGAGGAAAACTGTTGACCTGAAGTTGTATGATATATGTAACTGCAGGCATGCTAGTACTTGAATGAAAGGTTTATTTGCAAGGAACGTGATTATTATTATTATTATTATTATTATTATTATTATTATTATTATTATTATTATTATTATTATTATTATTATTATTATTATTATTTAATGAAAGGTTTATTTGCAAGGAACGTGATTATTATTATTATTATTATTATTATTATTATTATTATTATTATTATTATTATTATTATTATTATTATTTAATGAAAGGTTTATTTGCAAGGAACGTGAATCTAGCACCCTTATTATTATTATTATTATTATTATTATTATTATTATTATTATTATTATTATTATTATTATTATTATTATTATTATTATTATTATTATTATTATTATTATTATTATTATTATTCAGAGCAGTTCGTTTTAAGTAATCCGACGTAAGTCGCAGTTAGCACCGAAAATATTGAATTTAAGAACGGTTTGAGAGCTGCTTCACCCTCTTCATAAGATTACACAGATCACACTCCTCTTATTCAGTAACCGCATGCTCCGCACAAACAGAACTTCTCAACTTTTGCAAATGATCTTTCCTGAGCTCGATTGACAATGGTAGAATATATTTATTTTGAAATATGGTCCCTTTATTTTTGTTTGAATTTATATCAACCGCACATTTATCAACAAAGTGTATTTGGATCGCAAAGCAAGTATATGTGTATTGTCTTCTTAAGAACGCATCGACAAACACAAACATCACTTGTGATTTGGCATCATTTTATTGCACTGCTACAGGTTATAAAAGAACGCTACCTAGCTGGTCTTTCTGTGGGTCTTTGAGTAAAAATGAACCGTCCCTGAGCACTCTTCGTGAGCGTCGGGAGTACGTCTCACCCCACATTACATGAACTACATGTGGGCTTTCTACCACTGTGCAAATACTTTTCCAAAGTAGACTGAGTTAAATCTCCAATCATTACCGGCTGGTCAGGAGATCACTCCTACATTGAAGCACCATTCAAAGTGCCCGTTTATCTTCATCCTGAATTAAATTTTATCCCTTTTAAGACCCCCCCCCCTTTTATTTAAGCCTTTAAGTTGTCTGAATAGGAAGATTGAGAGTAGGAAGTAATACGCACACACATTGATTATGTATGTGAAAGATTCTACCCTTTGTGTGACATTAAATGCTTTTAATATTAATGTGAACTCGGATATAAATGATGATATTAACTTATGGTTTTTAATCCAAATAAACAAAATACCTGTACTTAATAAAAAATGTACCTCTAGAACATGTTGATACTTTTAATTTCTGTTGCATTTTAATTGATAAAGAACTTAACTGGAATCATCTTGTCGACTTAATATCCAGTACAATTTCAAGATCTCTTGGTATTTTGAATTAACTCAAACATATTCTTCCACTATGTGCAAAAATAAAAATTTATAATTCTTTAATATTATATTTTAACAATTTAATTTTGGTGCGGGGCTATGAATGTAACAAAATTCAAAAATTACTAAAGAAAGTTATTAGGAGTATGTCGTCTAAAAAAATAATACCCACACTGATCCATTATAATAAAAAATGTCAAATCGCTTAATATTAAGGATATTTTTACTGTCCCCAAACTCAAATTCTGTCGTAAATATATTAATATGAAACGCCCAGATAACCTTCAATGTCTACTTTTTCAAGTAAACCAAGATATGATACGAGACAAGATGGCAACATTTACACACCTAGATACAATCACAGCTACGCTACAAATTGTTTACGATTTTATTTACCTGAAACCATAAATAAATCTCCGGTAAAATTACATGAAAAAATATATACTCACAGTTATAACGGACTAGCCAGGCATACAAAAAAATATGTTATTGAAAAGTATGGACAAACCCGTATAATCGTGAACTGTTACGTCTGTACACGAAACAGATAACAGCTTACCGAGTTTTGTATTGTACATCATTTCATTGAAGGTTAATATGTGACTTGACATTTGTTTTCTCTGCATGTGTACTGCTATGCTTAAGCATTTCCAATCTATGGTCGCCAAAATAAAAATAAATGTATCACTCACTGAGGGGGGCTCCCATGGTAGCGACAATTTTTCTGTCTTAATGGGAGTCAACTTCTCTGTTTGCTCAAGTATGTTTTGTTTTCAGTTATCTCTCAAGTTTTTTGTAATTGTTCGGTCAAGTAAAGTTATCCCGAATCCTGTTGCATGTGTTGTGCACATGCGCGCAAACTCATCTAAGCTTTCTGTTTCAGAAGCAAGTGACTAATCAGACTCAGCCTCAGACTCAGATTCAGAATTAATTTATTTGACAAAAAGAACACAGTGTACATGGAATTCTCAAGGTAAATATAAAATAATAATTAAGAGCTATATGTGGAAATCTAGAGAATGTCAGGAGACAGTCCACTAAGGCAGAGAAGACTACAGCTATCATGGATGCCGCCTGATCATGAGAGAGGATACGCATTATTGTCCAGGTTAGAACAAAGGAACTGCCTCAGGCTGCTTACACATTGAGACATCATGGAGTACACCGGAAAAATAAAAGAAAATATAGAATAGGTGAAATTATCTCCATGCTAACACCACTCAAGTATTAGGTTTACAAATAAAACAACCACTCAAGAATCATGTTCACAAATACAACAATTCAAGATTGTACAATCTAATTTATACTGCGAAATATAAGCCTACCAATTTTTTACAAAATCTGAGAGGCTTTATAAGTATGCGTACTAATTATGTTTAAAATACGTACGTTTGCTTCATTAACAAATTTGATAACATAATTTCTAATACAATTTTCAGTAAATTTCCGATTATCTCGATTTGGATATTGGCGATTTCGGTTTCTTGTATCATACTGGTGAATTTTGGATGCTTGACTGAGTTCAGTAGTTTGGAAATAAATAGGAAGAGATTTTTTTTTGTGTTTGCAAAAGAATTGCAAAACACGGCGTTTAAATATATCTTCTATTTTAAGTATTTTAAATTTCTTGAAAAAGGGATTGGTGTGACAGCTGTATTTGCTATTGGAAATGATGCGTATAGCCTGCTTGTTTAACCTGAAAAGATGAGAATGTTGGAATCGCTATGCAAGAATAGAAAAAAAGAAATTACATAAGATAAGAAATTTGTATATTATTTTGAAAATCGATTTGGGTATTTTTTTAAGTTTATTAAGGATTCCCGCTGTTCTTGTTATTTATTAGAAATTTTACCAGTGTGAACTTTCCAGGTCATATTTTCATCTAGGGTAACACCGAGGAAATCAAATGAACAAACCTTTTCTATTACGGTATTGTTGATTACAACATTAGGTATTTTGTTTGCCAGTTTCGTTTGGGGTGTATGAAAATTCATGTATTTAGTTTTGTCTACATTTAATGAGAGTTTGTTAACGCATAACTAGTCGTGGAATTTTTCTTAATTCATTATTTAGTGCTATAGACCTTTTTACCGCAGATTATTCAAATTATTTCCAAGCTAACCACACCATCCATTCTAGTAAAACACAAAAGGCTCTTTGCAACTGCAAATTACAATGTCTTAAAGTTACTATGTTCACAAAAGTTTCATTTTCTCTCTTCAAACCGCCTACTAGCTCAAATATAAAAGACAGTTCCACTCTTATAATTTGCAAAAGAAAAAAAATTTATACCAACTTCCTGCCAGAAAACATCAGTGTTAGTTAAATATATATGTCGCTATACTAGTATTAGTTCATGCATAATTTTGTGTATAATGTTATATTTAACCTACAATTGTATATTCACGTGAGCGCCGTTGTATTGATTTTTTTTTCTTTTTTATTTTGTGAATATGTGTAGACCTGGTGTGAATGCTCCACTACAGAGAATAGTATTGGCACTTTACCAAGATAAAATAAAATGTGAAATTGGAAAATCATAAATAATAAAAAGACAATGACATTAATTATATATATAAATATATATATACATATATATATACATACATACATACATACATACATACATACATACATACATACATACATACACATATGTGTGTGTGTGTGTGTATCAAAAAGATTTATTATAGTACATGAATTATGCCTATTCAAACTTACAGGCGTAAAGAGTGTTCAGTGTATATGTTGAATATACACAGACGGACAAAAAAAACCAGCTGGACATAAGGTAATTTTTCTATTAAGGCACTCAAGAAAGTTGAATAAATACAAATGAAACATGGAGAAAAAACGCAAAAAGAAAAGGAAACAGATAAATATCCAAAAAAAAAAATTCGTGTGGATTCGAACCCAAGAGTAGAATAGTTTCGTCCGTGCGTATCCTCTGTGCAACGTTAAAATTAAAATATTGACCAAAGAAATGTGGAAGTTAGATACAGTTAAATGCAATAAAAAACGATAATTAAACAAAAAAATAATGAAAACTAATCTCTGAAAGATTAGTGTAGATCTGGCCCAGCAGAATCCTCAATACATCCAGAGATGTGCATACTGTATGCAGGTCTCTGATACATCAAAGCCTTAGCCTTGTCGTTATACCGTAAGGTTGGCGCTGGATAGCTTTTGGCTCTACCCATAACCACAGGACCACGCCTCATACAGGCCAATAACACTAAATGTTCAACACGTATCATGTATGGTCTGCAGCGAGCTGGATAAGCATTAACTCTTATGCCGTCAGATTAATTTAGCATACCCCCTGGATGGATTCACAATAATACAGGACATTCCATGTGGTTTTCTCTTCATAGTAGTTCTGTATTATGGACAGACACAGTTGTATTTCACATTAAAGTAAACAATTAAAAAATATCATAATACAAACAATAGTCGTGCGACGTGCAACAAACTTTTTTGTCAATAAGGAGGGGAGATGAACACCGATAATTCATGTCAAGGTCATTTAACAAAAATAGCTTGATTGAGGGTTGGTGCAAATATGTATACACAGTTTATGTGATCATTTTCTCGTGACACGTATTTTTCCATTATCATTGTGTAAGAAAATCTTTTCCTGCATGGAATTATACTCGTTGAATATCACGCAGATATCTTGAGTGTCAAGATTTTGTACATTGAACGATCCAATGAAGAAATGAAGAATTACTCGTAACAAATGAGTGTCAATCTGGCCCAGCACTCACAGCAGAGTTCTCAACACGCATGTGGAGAGACATTCATATAGTTTGAATAAGTCAGCGTGAAAACTTCTGCAGGCCACAGCGTGAGCTGGTTACAAGCGACCTTTCTGGAGAAAATCTATGAAAGATCCTTTCACTCGTCAATTCATGGCTCCAAATACCTTGTCCAATTCACAAGTACGCATGTCTAAACGGGGGGGGGGGTACTCCCCGGAATTTTTGGTGGGTAGGCTCCACCGAGGGTACAAAACCCGGACCCAACGGGAGCGGAACCAATGTGAAAATGGGGGGTCTTTTGGAGCTTGTATTGAAAAAAAAAAATGAAATTTTACATAAAATTTGGTGTATTTTGGGGCAATTTGGAGACAGGAATTGAAAAACACAGGGGTCTTTGGGTGAGACAAGCGAAAAAGGGCGGTCTTTTAGAGCTACAAGCAGGAAAAAGGGGGGTCTTAGAGAGCGACAAGTACCGAAAATAGGGGGTCTTTTCCGCGGCGCCTACCCGTATAGCAAGGTATAGGAAGTACCCCCCTCCCCCCCCCCCGGGTGTCTAAACACGTGCAGCGTGCCTGCTTGAATATGAATGATGAAATGAAATTGTTTTGACCTTCTTAATTGTGAGGATGAGCTTATCACTTATGTGGCAAAGTTTGTGTCAAATGGTTGAAATGTATAAGGTATGAAGAAGTTTCCACAACACTGCACCCACCACAAGTTAGACAAATGTATATAAGTAGGCCTAAAGGATAGGATTCTGTATAGAAGTAGTGCGCTCCGCCGACTTTGACTTTTGGTTTTGATATTTATGTACGTCTACACATGTCTACGTATGTTCACCACTTGGCCCCCAGAGAGCGTGAATGTGGCAATGAAATCTTTGCACATGTATGTCAAATTTTCATTGAATGGTCACTGTTGTGTTTGTGTGGACATTGTAATGTAATCTCGTATCCATGTGAGATTGTATTTGACTGAAATAATTACTGCGTTTTAAAATTGTCTTGACTGAATGACCGTAGTTTGTTTAGTTAGATTATCTTAGTATTTATATCTTCTATATATATTACTCCTTTCTTCACATGTTTCACTATTGTATGTTTGCTATGTTCTGTTGTGGAATGATGCAATAAAAGTATAAGTATTCGTATTCGTATTCGTATGTGTGTCATGTATCTTTGTGTTCTTGTGTCATGACAACCAGTCCACACAAACACAACAGTGACCATTCAATGAAAATTTGACAGTTGTCAGCTGCAACGCAGATATACAAAGACACGCATTCATTGAATCGTTTTGCCCAACAGGGTAAATGACCAACTCTCCATAACACAAAAATACCATAAAGAGAAAACCGCGGAAGTGACCATGATTATTGTGAAACCATCTGTATAGGGGGTATGCTGAATTAACTTGACGGCATGGGAGTTAATGCTAATCAGCTCGCTGGAGAGGTTAAGTATTGAACATTCAATGTTGTTGGCCTGTATGAGCCGTGGTCCAGTGGTTATGGGTAGAGCCTAAAGCTATCCAGCACCATTCCTACTTCAAGGCCAAGGCCTTGCACTCCTGAGGATTCTGCTGGGCTAAATCGACACTCATACTTTTCTTTAAATTTGAGAGATTAGTTGTCATTGTTTTTTGTTTAATTATCGTTTCTGATTGGTTGTGATTGCATCCAACATTAACGTTTCTTTAGGTCCAATTTTTGTTGTTTTTTTTAACAAACGTAGCATGGAGAATACACCTGCACGAAACTATTCCACTCCTGGGTTCGAATCCCCTCCCCCCCCTTTTTTTTTTTTTTTTTTTTTTTTTTTTTTTGCACATTCGTCTGTCTCATTCTCTTTCAGATTTTTGTTTCAATTTTTCTTTTCATTCATTCATTTAGCCTGAGCGGTTTAACAATAAAATCACCTTATGGTGAGAACGATAAAATAGTAAAAAAATAGTCATAATTCATACACAAAAATAAATCATTTGGTGGTGTATATATATTGTCTTTTTTATTATTATTATTTATTGACTAATTTAACGTTTTATTTACTCTAGGTAACGTACCAATACTATTCTCGGTGGTGTGGGGGAGCATTCACACCAGATCCGCACACATTCGTTATCAAACATCAAGTGAATGTGCACACAGGAATAAAATGGCGCTCACTTAAATGTATACAATTGTAGGTTAAATTTAACATTATTCACCATATTATCCATGAACTAATACAAGTATTGCGACATATGTATCGAACTAAAATTGCTGCTTGCTGACAAGAAGTTAGATTTTTTTTTCCAAATTCCAAGAGTGGAACTGTCTTTTACATTCGTGCAGGTAGGCTGTTTGAAGAGAGACAATGAAGCTTTTATGAACATAAGTTTCAGATTCGTAGTTGCAAAGAGCCCCTTGTGTTATAATAATGAATGGTATGGTTAGCTTGAAAAATAATCATTAACAGCCTTCCGGGTTATGTGTGAAAGAGCGAATATTTACTGAAGTTCAAAATAATCAAAAGAAGGGATATTTTCAATGACGTGGCTGGTATAACTGGTCTTTTCCCTTCGGTAAAACTATAGTTTAACAATTACTTCTATGGACTTTTATGTATTTTAATGTGACTTAAAATATTGTATATGCATTATTACTTTGTGTGTTGTACATATGTGTACATATGTTACTGGGCTCCAAGTAAGAACAACTCTGATGTTTGAGTCACCCAGTCTAAAGATACAATTAACTAATTAATTAATTAAAAACTGACAAATAAATAAACAAATTTTAATAATGTGGAGCCAAATATTTACATTTGGATACTTTTGTAAAACACTCTATATTTCATAGCAGAAATAATTAACCAGGTTAAATTATGAAGCATTCGATTTGGCCTTGCACTGAAGCATGTAATCAGTCTGGTTTTGTTTCTGAAGTAGAATTATACACTTAATCGCAGTCAAACATGGACTATATTAAACATTTATACAGATAGAATGTTACAAACTATTTATTTGTTTACTTTTCTTACACTCTTTCTCTTCATACTATTTTACTGAATAGAGTTACCACGCAGTAATATGAGCATTACTGGTGTATTTTAACCATCGCCATCATACGGAGAACTTTATTGACTACACCGACTTATTTACAATCAAGTTTAGGCGGTAACACAGATGACGTTTCGGCCGCTTTTGTCTTGAATATTCTGGGATATGCATCCGAAAGATATTGAAAAGTGTGCTGAGATGTTTGTCCAACTGTCTCCTTGAAAAAGTGGTTTTTAGTCAGCATCCTCCATGCAACCCATTCAATGGTTGTGAGCAGGCGGGAATTAAAACAAAAAATGCAGTAGTTGAAGTGTATGTAAACTGTAAGTAAGCGTTCCTGAGACCACACCTGTCACACCTAGAATGTTTACAAGAGTGGCCTAAACGTCCTCTGTAGACTGTGGTACCGCCAAAACCTGGCCACGCCTCTCTTAATTCTGATTGGTCGGAATAAATTGCACACCAACAGACAGACAAAATAATATTGACACTTATTGCTTATGTTGACCGGAGTTTGTCCTCCACAAATGGGCTTGGGTGATCATGTTTTACAATCCCTCCAAACATTGTTGTGTCAGGGACGTTCTATAGCACGTCCCTGGTTGTGTTCATCCCAGGAACACCTTGATGCTACGAGTCAAAAATGATGCTTCCCCATTCATAGTATTACATTCACAAAAAGAGACAAATATGTACTTATTTTCACCTGTATACACATTTTTACTTTTTTTCGGGAGGGGGGGTTGCAGGCATTGACCTGAAGTTTTTATTTCAATATTTTGGACACAATTGCCATTAAAACTTTGTTTGAAATACTATTTCTATTGTGTTTCTATCTTTTCCGTCTTGGGTCATTAGAGAAATATTCGAAAATTAAAAATACGAGTGTCAAAGTTATTAAACGTGCGTTCAAATGATCTGTGTGTGCAAAGGGGAAAGTATATTGATTTCTTCAAGCACATCAGTCCAGTTGCCTACGAAGCAGACTTTGTTCTGATTGTTTGCGAATTGTCAGAGGCAGATGGTCGTTTCGCAGGCATCTCGTCCTGGGGCAACTGCAAGCATGACCAGTCAGTCTTTCACAATGTCATGTAAACAGTGCCGCGTATACACACACAAGCAAACTGTTGACTTTGCCCTGTTCACTACCTTACAACACCTGCCTGTCAAACAATGTGCCATTAGATTCTTTTGAATGGTTTGTCAAAGTTGGATCTGCCTCATAGTTGCTTTCTTTCTCACTGTTTAATTCAATATGTATATGTAGCCAGCTTAAAAGGGATAATCTGTTGTCGAGGAACTTGCATCTGGCCGACAAATAGGAGACACTTATATTTAACTGCGATCCTGCTCACTTCCTGTGTTGCCGGGGCAACAGACTGATGCTTCCACCATGATCAGGGCAGATTTGTATTATATACTACATAAACAACCCTTAAAAAACACCCTTTCAACCAAAAGAGAGCCCATTTCTAATCAATTCAGGCATCCTTTATGTTTCAAATATATCTTAATACATTTTCTTAAGATTATTGTGTGTTTGTGTTGTTCATTTTGTTGAGAAAGTACTTTTGACCGTGCTAAATACATGGATCTGCCCTGATGCAGGTGGCTCCCTCTTTTGCTCAATAGGTGTTAGAGTAGGACTGCATTTAGATATGAACACATCCTATTTAAAGATGCTATACCGGTACTTCGACAGAGGTAAGTTAATACTTTCTTGTGCAGATATTTCGACACATGTGAAAGGACAAGTATATGATTTTTGTTAAAGCCATTCATGGAGACCAGACTTTAGTGGAAAGACCACTATACAGGCCTTTCCATTGGAGTGGGCAGCCCGGTGACTCCCTCATGTAGCTTTTGTCGTTACATCTCCCCTTCAGCCAATATGACAGTGTACTACCAGAAGGCATTAAAATTGTTCAAGTGGCAAGAGATACATCTCATGTTTCAACCATGTGTGACTGAGTTTTTCGGTGTGTACACGTACAACAGAACCCAATCACATGACCCTTTACGCTGTTTTCTGCTTCATATTATATGGTTGTTTAAGGTCATTGATGGAGAGGTGGTTACCGTCCGTCCGGGGAGTCCGTTCGAGCGTGTACCATGCCGGAACTGCCGGAACGAGTGGTTCCGGGTGGTTCCGTTCCGCATTTTATTAGGACCCTTAATTTTGACTGCCTTTTGCATTTTGGGCTCTTCGCTGAAACATAATTCATTATTTTATTAATTATTCCTATCAATACCATGTTGAAAACCTTTTTTACTGTGATCTTTAATTTCATGGTTCTAAAGCATAAGCGAAAATAAGAACTGGTCGCCCAGTAAAAACACAAAACCAAAAACAAAACAAAAAAAAACTAAAAAAAAGGGGGGGGGCGACTGTTAAGGGTGGTTTTTACTAAATTGGGTTGGCCAAACGGACTTTTGGTCGCATTTGCCGACCCGCCATTACAACGACTGCAAGCTGAAAGATTTTATCGAGAAAGTGGCCATCGTGCGCCGTTACTTTTCAGCAAAGTCAACTCAAATGCAGCATTTTATTTCAACTTGTCTGGAGGGTTAACTTGGGCCGGGAAAACAGGATAGCAACACAAAGTTCAATAAGGCATAGGCATGGCTGTTCGGTAAAACAACATAGACCATAGCCGCATTTGTTCGGTGATCATTATCGTAATATTTTGCACGGCTCCAGGTGTCCGTTCTCCGAGTTACCATGCAAACGGTTATTAGCCTAAAGTGCTTTTAAAACATGACTTAGTCCTACTATCTTAACTTCAATCTGCCCACTCGGTTGTGTCTGAAACAGTTATCTTCGTTAGTTACAAATTCAAATGTGACACGACACCATGACGCCACGTGGTGAGCACCAAGTTTGAACATTGCGCAATTAATGCATTGGTTGCGGGACAGTCACACAAAAACACATTTGATTTGGATATTATATCAAAGTGAATTCCGGCCACAGCATATATCATATCATTATTGATGCAATATTTGCAAAATACATACTTTTGTTTCATATATTATAACCCTCTTCCCACCCTCACCCCAAAATCGTCCCAACGCCCATTTACAAACCATTGGGTGTGGAATTCACAATTTTCAAAATGGCAGGCAAGTTGATTGGATATTTTGGTGAGGCAGTATCCAAAATATATGGGTGATTAGTGTTGAAGGAAGATTAATTTGTCGAATGAATGTAATGGACAATATATAATGGGACTTTTCCCGAGTTAGCATTACCTGAAAATGTAAATACAACGACATACAGTTACCAATTGTTGGCCCCTCAATAGGGATTTTGTTTCAGACATTGAAGTGGCCCCCAGACTGAGAGTGAGAATTAAGTACAGGTGTAGTAGCAATACGCTGAGTGCCATGCGCCCCACTGCATCAAAGACCGAGCTTAGTGGGGAAGGTTGCCCCGATACTCCCGATAGTGGACACAGGTCCGAATGTACAATTAGTAAAGGTAAACAATATTGTGCTAACATTGTTTTTTTCGCTTGTGTTACATGAGACTTTATGCCAACCTTCTCAGTATATACAGTCAGGGACGTGCTATTTAGTGTGTAAATTGCACATCCCTGATACAGGCAAGCTGCAGATTCCAAACTCTTTTTTATTATACAAACCAACAGTTCATATCTACAAATGCTTTAGAAAGAAACATCATGCACTTTTTAGAAAGGTCAGTTTCAGAGTCAGAAGTCGGCAGGTCATTTAAAAGGTCAAACGTCACATAATTTGGCATTCATCTTGGAATTCGACTACAGTTGCATCACGTGGCCTGCGGACTTTTGGACTACAGTTGCTTCCCGTGGTGATAGAAAAAAAAATAATGATGTATGGTCGCCTTAAATTTTGTGTACTTCAAATGTGTTTTCAGTGTTTGTTTTCTTGATAAAGATATTCCACATCTTGGACATTTCCAATCAGAAATAGAACAGCTATGGGAGCTCTGCCGGCCCCCAATGTACCCACTAGCTCTGATCAAAATCCTTCCACATTACAGTTGGTCATTACAGGGAGTTTGGATCTGTGTTTGAGTGATTTCTGGTAGTTGATCTGAATCTTCCTTTACAAAGACATGCTAAACTTTGGTTCATATTATATTGGATGCTGTTATGTCGCTAACCTATCAATTTAGTTGAAATGGCACTTCTTATTTCTGGACCCCGCATTGACATTTGCTCATCAGTTAAATATCTATAACATTGTTTCATTACCTTTGTAAACACTGCCCACTTCCTACAAATATTAATCTTATTTCGTCCCTGTTCAGCCTGTGCAAACTTGCAACTTAAATTTGTCCACACCTTTAATGGGCTGTTGAACCTCGAGAGTCAAACGTGTATATGTAACATGGTATAGATATTTGTTAGGAGGTATGTGAAGTTGGATGTTGCCTGTGCAAGCTTACAACTTGAGTTTGCTGATACATTCAGGCCGGTGACACTCAACAGATTTGTGGAAGAGCTATGTGCAGTTGAATGTTACGTATGGCAGTGGATTAGGCGAGCCTAATAGTGACACTTTTGCTTGCCTCTATATAGGCCTACTTAATAAAATAAATAAAAGCCTCGAGGGAATGATGGGCGCAGGCATATGCTTGTAAAATAGTTGCATACTTCTAGGCCCATGTTAAGTCTATATAATTAGGTCCTATGTGACTCCGTACTAATACTATAACAGCCAGATACTTCATACCTTCTATTAAGGTCTACCTTATAACCTGCGTAATATTTGAGATAGCTATATGAAGTATATGTTTTAGGCCTACCATATAAGCGTAACTATCTTCAATTAGGCCTAAGCCTGCTTATCCTCTTTATACATATGACAATTTAGGCCTAAGAAAATCTTAAGAATTACGTCTCCGTTTGGCTCCAAAATTTTAATTGTCCTGTCTGGTTTTTGTTTTTTTTTTTTGTTTTTGGTTTTTTTTTTTTTTTGTTGTTGTTTTATTTGCTCCAGACAATAAAGCTTGCATGTCAAAAAATTACTTGTTCCTGACAATAGGGCTTGTCTTAAGGGCAAGCCTTGAATTGAACTAGGCCATATCTTTGAAAGTGATTTTTAAGTAGGTAAGTAAGATTCTTCAACTTAAATGAGTCAATAAAGTCTATTTAAAACGAAAAAATCCAATGACTATTTCAGTAATAGAAATGTGTCATTTAAATTTGATATTGCCTGAAAGAAATACCGTTAATTATAGAATTTTAGAAACGCGTAATTTAAAAAGTTAAGCACATTGTGAAAATATAGCCAAAATCCGCTATGACCAGCACAATGCAAGTGAAATAGACCTAGACTATAAGAAAATGTGTAAGAAAATGCTATTTTGGTGAACTTCTTTTGTAAGGGGAAGGTTTTTTAGAAGAAAATTTAATTTCAACTAATTTTATGTGTTTAGTGACCTAATTTACTGTCAAAAGAGGACAAGCATATCTCTTCTCTCTCCTTCTTTAATGAATTTTATCTTTTTTGGTTATATAATACATATTTCAGTGCTTTTTTGGTCTAGTGTTCGGGTTTATCTGACATCCTATCCGTCTTTATCTGATTTTATACAAAAACTCGGACATCTTGCATTGTTTTGTTTTCAGTCTGAATGCATAAACTACAAGGGACCCATTTCAAAATATTAACTCAGAAAATTACATCAATATTTGTTGTATGTCATTGTGCAATAATACAAAAAAAAAAAAAAAAAAAAAAAACTGGCTACCCGGCCGGTATAAACATTAATTGAAAGCCTTAGGTGTCCGAGTTTATCCATAATGCCCTTAGATGGAAGTCTCATTCCAACTTTAATTTGTAGGTTTGTGACATGACCGCGTCCAATGAAACATGAACCAAAGTTGTAGCATTCTAATTTAAGCAAACTAGCTGAACACACAAAATTTAAATCTGGAATAACTTCAAACTATTGGGCCTATAGATAGAGGTGTCATTCCAACTTCAGTTTAATAGGTTTAATTGTGACATAGCCGCATCCAATAAAACGTGAATCAAAGTTGTACCATTCTAATTTATGCAAACTAGGCGAATACACAAAATTTAAATCTGGAATAAATTCAAAAGTATTACAAATAGAGGTGCCATTCCCACTTCAATTGGTAGGTTTGTTACATATCCGCATCCCATGAAACATGAACCAAAAGTTGTAACACTTCAATTTATGCAGATTAGGTTGAGTACACAAAATTTAACTCTTGATTAACTTTAAAACTATTACAGATAGAGGTGCCATTCCAACTTCAATTGATGGGTAAATTTGTGACATAGCCCCATCCAGTGAACCATGAACCAAAGTTAGGCCTATAGCATTTCAATTTATGCAAATTAGGTGAATACACAAAATTTAGATCTTGAATAGCTTCAAAAATATCATAGATTGAGGAGCCTTTCCAACTTCAATTTATATGTTTATGACAAACAAAAAAATAGTGTTTTAGGAGTTAAATAAATACTGAGTGGGCAATCTTTAAAAGTTTTCTAGTTATCAGTATGCATGTATTTATCATATTTCTTTGCTTTGTCTACGAATGTGGTAACAATACTAACATATAGACATTCCATATCAGGTTGTAGGAAAGGGTTATTCACAAAATTATACAGTGTAATAGGCCTATATAGCACGGCTTTGCGTACGTCCAACAGCAGCATTGCAGCAAATCAAAATTGCTACAGAGTTTCTTATCTAAAGAAGTGGGAAAATGCTGCGAGTAAAGAAAATTTTGCTGCAGAGATTTTCAGCTGGACAGCAACGCCCATAGTCTTTCCTGTGGATTCCGGTGCATTCCAATGGATTCCGGTGAATGCCTGTCGACTCCAGTATCTCTCTGTGTATTTCTGTACGATTTCAACTGTTGTGGCGGAAAACAGGAAATCTGTGCTGAAAATTTTCATATGGAAAAAGAGACAGCGAAAGTAGTTTTTCCGGCAGGCTACAGTCACACGGGAAAGGCAGGCAGACCGAAAAGAAAAAAAATGTTAGCCTTGTAACAAAGGCAGAAGGGCCGGTCAGGTGGTGCTTGTTGGGGTTGCACCTGACCTTGACACAAATCTGGAAATGGCGTCCATGAAAACAACATGGTTAACAGGGCACAGCATTGGAGATTGCTCTGGTAATCAATGATGTGAAGATAAGACACTAGATCACTCATAGGTGCGTACATACACAGAGAAGTGTCCAATGTGCCTGACCGGCTTTAGAAAATTTATAAAATTCTCCGCGAGCCAAGCTTGTAACAATGCAGATACCGTTTATCATAGTAGGGAATGTACGATACTGTCAGTTACTCACTGACCACTGTCACTGCCAAATACTGGCTTTCAGTATTTGATGACAAACGAGAATTGTATTTAGAGTACCGTGTTAACTTTTTGTTCACCAAAGTATTGATATATATGATCACTCATTTCTGTGCAATTGTAAGATTGTCATACAAATTTCAAAACTTGCTGCAAATTCGTGCACAATCCTGAAGGCTGGAGAAGAAAAATTTGCTCAGCTGACTTATCAGTCAACATAAGTTGAAAGATAGGGCACGCATTTTCATTTTTTTTTTTTCACAATTGTCATCCCTTCTCACAAAGTTCCACATGATTCTGTGCGTGCAAATATGTACATGTAGGCCGAGATCAATATGATATTGATGTCCATAGTGTATCAACTGTAAGTGTAATACAGTGTAATGTAATTGAATAGCATTTGATAAATATATCTTCAACCAAGTTGACCGTTCTCGATTAAACTGTAGTACCATGGGCATGGCCCCTGCATGGTTTTTATAGGTTCCCGAATCATAGGACTGAGTCAGCAGCTTTCCTTGCAACAGTCCGCACATGTACAGCATACTAGGCATAGCTGATTATCCTGGAAAGCCTTCAATTCTCATGTTTATCTACATTTCCCCGGTTCTGCACAGGGTAGTGTAGCAGCTGGGACAACCCACCGTGCTATACTTTGCCCTCCTCCCTCTCCCCCTTAAAATTTCTGGGTGCCCTGCTGAAACACATAGATTTTTTCATTCGCAGACTCATAAAAATCAGTTGCAATGTCACAACAATTTCTCCAAAATTAGATTACCTTCTTTTTTTAGCTCTGCTGACCAAAAATCGCAGAGCTTATGCGACCGCTCATGTCCGTCTGTCTGTCACAAGAATCAAAATAGTGATGGGCCTACCAATTCTCTTTTTATTTTTGCGGAAGAAATGAAATTTGGATTTTGAGTGGTTGGGCCTATTGGCCTACATATTGGAAACACTATAGTCTGTATTTAAAGAAGCATATTTCAAAGGTTGAGAGGACCGGTTTAAAACCACCAGTTGCCTTTTGTAGGTGACTGCCTGTCTCAAGTCAGGAGTGAAATTTGTTTCTTCACATTGGTATTGGAAGATGAATGTTGATGCTTTGGTAACTCTGGAATCTCTTTGCTGCCGTTGTTGGGTTTGATATTTATGAATATGGGTCATGTTTTTCTACATAAGTGTGGCATACTAGAGACTTATAGGGTGTATAAAAATCTAGGCCAAGTTCGATATTGGTGGCGGCACCTACATTATTATGTAATATAAGGGTCAAAATGTGAAAATCTTGTGAACACTCTAGCATCTTAATTTTTGCCGGATCTTCACCAAATTTGGTGGGATTGTGGGGGAGGTCAAAGTCTAGGTTGGTAATGATACTAGTGGCGCCACCTATAATTTGATGGAAATTATGAGCCAAAATGTGTTTTGAGATATAAAATACCGTATCTCGAAAATTAATTGGATTAGACTTGCCAAATTTATAGGATATAACAATGTCCAAAGCTAGAATCATATATAATGTCAGTGACCTTGATGTATTTTGTGAGGTCACCATACGTGGGAAGTTGAAAGAAGTGATTTTATATTGTCAGGGTGTAGCTTGGATTTCAATGGCAATGTTGGCACAGCACCAGGCAGGCCTATGGGCCTCTTGTTTTACATAATCTGGGTGTCCTTGATCTTCTGTTCCAAGGTCACTGAGGACATAAAGTTAAGCACTCACTCGTTGTCTTGGCACATGCCACAATATTCATCACAGGAGATGCACAAATAAGCTATGATTACATGTGGAGCGAAGTGCCATCTGGTGAACAAATTTTACATTAAGCTTTATATGTTCAGAAGCCGCTTGAGGACTTACAGCTTTGAAATGAACAGGTGCAATATAGCCACGATGCCAGCAGAGCATTAGGCCCATGGGCCTCTTGCTGTCCACATCATCTTTTAACACTGTTTAAACACTTCAAAGTTATGCCATGTATATTTTCTTGCACTTTTATCAACATAAAGTTGTGCTATTACAAAAAAATGGTTTTCACAAAGGTGGTTTTTTTTGTTTTTTGTTTTTTTGTAAACTACTTTAACATGACAATTTTGACCACCCTGGCAAAGTATTTTGTTGTAGACTGTATAAGAACACTGCATTTCTCGTTCAAAATACTGTATTTATATAAATGATGGACTTACAAGTCTTGAATTTAAAGTTGGTCAAGCCAGATTCGAGACTGGGGGTGGGTTGGGGGGGGGGCACCTTGGGATCGAGGGGCAGAGCCCTGGCAGGGGCCCAAGGGGCAGCACCCCTGGAAGCTCTGTCATATATTTAAGCATTTGAGGCCCACAGGTGAGGTCGCCTGGAGTCGAACTGCAATACCATGACCTATTATTTTCTGTTTGTAATATGGCTTAAGCTGACCACTAGAAATAGACCTATATCTAACCATCTCCTGGGTCGATTGCAGATACTTATGTACTGAAGCAAAAGGCCAGTTTGAACACAACTGATTGAAGTATCATTCAAAGAGTAAAAATTCAAAAAGATGAATAAGTTCTACAGAAAGTGAATCTGCACATTCACTTCATACAAATGAACTAAGAGGCCAGATGAATTAACCTGAGTTGATTCAATCAATGCTGCATTAATTATTCCTCAGAGATTCACCATCCAATCAACACATGTACATTACTCTTACCTTAATAAACTGGGGGGGGGGGGGGGGGGGATTGCACAATATTTCCATCCTGAGATTCATTAAATATATATACATGTGTACATAACAGCAAAGATATTTTTCTGTGTATGACAAATGTGTCTTCCTTAAATCTCTTTTGCAAGGAATTTGGGATTGGCAGTAAGATTTTCTGTCCTGTGACGTAACGTTCTTACTTTTCATAAATGTTGCCCCGTGTAACTAATTAGAATTTAATTTATTAAAAGTGTAAACGTGATTAATATTACAATAAATTATGTGGTCTCTGAATTTTACAAAAGGTACATATAACTGATTCAAAACTATTTTATCTGTGTTAAAAATACAGAAAAAAGGAAACCAACCTTGGTTTCAAAAAGCATGGTTGGAAAAGCTCGTTTTTTACCCTTCGGCCTTATGAGGCCGATCGGTATTGTCATACCCGGCGCCGTCCGTCCGTCTGTCCCGTGGTTTTACCACCATAACTTCAGAAATTTTTGAGACAGGACTTTCAAATCGCACATGATAGTACACTCCTATGTGGCCTACTTTGTGTGGAAGCATAGTTGACCTTGACGTAATTCTCAAGGTCACACAGTGGTCACATGTGCTAAGCAACGTTACCGCTCTAACTATTGAAAGCCTGCATCTAGCAATCTAATTCTTACACACAAGAAGCTTCATAGAGTGATCTGGGAGCCTATTGAAAATCAAGGTCATAGCTCTATATTTGAACTACTTTTTGAGGTCAAAGGTCAAGTGCACAATGGTGATATTGGCATAAGTAAGGAAGTATTTAAGGCAGTTACATGAAAGTTTATACACCCATGTATCATAACCAAAAAATGTCATGAATCAAAAGTAGGTCACTAGGTCAAGTATCTGGGTCACAGTGACCTATTCATTGAAATTTCGTTTTCCACTATAACTTCAGAAGCTTTCAAGACAGAGCTTTCAAATTGCATATGATAGTACACCACTGCAAGCACAATTGACCTTGACCTAACTTTCAAGGTCACACAGTGGTCACAAGTTTGCTGAGTGACATTGTGCACCTAACAATCTAAATGTTAAAACAAAAGAAGCAACATAGGGTGATCTAGAAGGCTATTGAAAGTCAAGGTTATACCTGTATATTTGACCTAATGTTTTTGAGGTCAAAGGTCAAGTATACAATAGTAGTATTTGTGTAGGTAACTATACCTGATACTATGGGACACTATTCCTATTTACTTACCGCAAAAGAGATTGAAGGCGGCCGAAGGGTACCGCGTTCTTTGAACAGTATTTTTTTTAAATGCGACCCCTGTGATGTACTGTACTACACACTAACCACAATCAATGTGATGATATCGGACAACTGGTGTCCTTACCCAAATGCCATGTTTCAATCATTTGGTTAAGAAAATTTGCAAATGGCTACTTTATTTTAAATAAGAGCCAGCTGCAGTTCAAACTCTGCTGTGATTAGTCTTATTTCCCAATTTAGCTACAGACTGGATCTGTCCCTGTATATGACCTAGTTGGGGCTCTCATCCAATAGGTCCCACCAGAAATCAGCTGACCAGTATCCACAGCTGGACCTGAAAACTCCATCAGCTTATCACTTTCAGTCTTTGACCAGTGATAACATAAGCTGGAGTGTAATTACCACATGGATTTTTAATGAGATACATGTACATGAAAAGGTTTAATAATTAAGCAGACATTTTACTGTTGAATGTTTTGTTTGGATGATTTGAGAGGGAAAGTGTTTGAAACATTCTTGGGAATAATACAAGGCATTAACTCATTCCATACTATAGTCACAGGTCTTGTTCAATGGTTCTGGCACTGCCTGGCAAGCCATGCTGCAGCTGCCGCAACGGCAGCTGCAGCATGGGTTGCCAGGCAGTGCCAGAACCACTGACTTAAGACTATAGACATGTTGGTACTTGAACAAAAGTGCTTTTCATGAAGAATTTAAATATGCAATTGTCATCTTAAATCTAGGTAAATATACGGAAAAATAAGGAACTGGTGTGGATTGAGTGTACTGCTGTAGAGAACTATACATGTTCTTACTTTATTAGGACCAATGTATAGAACAACAGGTGTTCTCATTTTAAAACGGACCAATATATAGAAGTATAGGTGTACTTAAATGTTATGAAGGATTAATATAGAAGTATGGGTGTTTTTATTTTCTGAAGGACTAACAGATAGAACTACATGGCTTGTTCATTTGTTTGTTTATTTATATTTAACTGTTGTATAGAACCATAGGTGTTTTTATTTCATGATTCAAATCAAGAGCATCTATGTGCACAGAAGACTCGTTTCACATGTGCAGTGCAACTGTGTTTGTGTTGTAGATGGATTGGACCACACAGTCACAATGATGCAGTGCAACATGGATGACCTTTCAGACGTCCTGACGAGGTCATTCCTGGACCTGTGCAAGGACAAACTTCAGTACAGAGCATGGTTCAAGGTCAAGGGAAGCCTGGAGGTCACAGTGGATGGGGAGCATGTCCTTTTGCTTAATATTTGTGAAACGATAATATCAGATTGCCAACGTCATTCATCCAGGGCCAAGGAAGCAAAGGCCCGAAATCCCTGGTCAGATGTAACAGTCAGTGCTGTGTTGCAGGGCGCAGCATCCGAGTTGCATTCCAAGCAGATTAAAGAAGAAACTGTTTCAGGTGTTAAAGACGACGCATATGTTGTACCAGCTGATGCTCACAGGCTTCACCGGGAAACCGCTGCATGTGATACTCAGGATTTGACTGGGTACATAGATCCACAGGCATCCCAGAAACTGGACGTCACCCTCTCTTGTAGTGCTGTGCCACATTTCACACCATTTACAGTACCTGTGAGAAATCATTTTGGTGTTGCAGGTGCACTGACTGGCTCTTGTGATGTGATGCAAACTGAAAGCCAACGGAGTTGTTCATCAGATATGCATCCTTCCTTAGTGATGACAGACTCTGGCAGTGATCTACCTCTAACATGTATACTGCATCAAGACAACCATGAGAACAGTTTGAATGAGCAAAGTTCTGTCTTGCATGCACCAAATGCTTCACAAACTGCATCTTGCCAGTCTTCCAGTGAAACAAACCTAGAGGTTCGTTTAAGGCCCAACAGTGAGATCAAGACCACAGCAAAGACAAAATTAACAGATTCTTTCTCAGATGCATCAAAATTGAACAGAATAAATCTATGTGATATCAAAATTGAAAAGGAGCTTCCCAACTTCAGTCACTGTGAGGACATTGCACAGTTTAGAGATGAAGAGTTTGCCCCAAATAACTTCACTGAGGTAAAGAGTGAAACAGTAGTTGCAGAACAACAGAACACGGCTGATGCCAAAACTGAATGTGTAGAACGTGGGGGTCAGCTTATTCAGATTTCAGTGCCCCGTTCTTGTAAGCAGAAGTCAGTGCAACTTGAACAGAGTGAAGGTGTAACTTTGACACCGGACACAAACACTGGAAAAACTTCTAAGGCATGTGAGAGGTCAAAAACTAACAGCAAAAATTTCATTTGTTCCTTGTGCGGTAAAGTGTTTCAAGAATTTGCCGCATACAAAAGGCACACCCACAATGCTCACAGGAAGTTTAGAAAGCGACACAAAAGGAAAAACTCAGTGGCTACTGATGATGAAAAGAACTCCACCATCGTGACCGTGCAGAACTTTGCTCAGAGTGACAGTGGAAAGATCCCTGATGGAAAAAAGCATAAGTGTCCCAACTGCAGTAAGCAGTTTGTTCAGTTGAAAAGACTCGAGAAACACATGAAGGACTATCATGCAGCCCAAGAGCAAAAGATCGTGAAAGCAGAAAATGAGGACATTGACCCCCAGAATATTGTCAACCAAGGAAATGATGACAAAAAGACATGCAAATGCCCATCCTGTGGTAAGGACTTCAGAGACTTAGAATCCTTGGAAAAACACAAGAAGACTGCACATGGTAAAGCTGGTAAAAAGAGGCACGTATGCGAGAAATGCGGCAAAGTGTTTGAGAAGAGGCGTAACTGCTCGAAGCATATGAGGACACATTCAAACGAAAGACCCTACAAGTGTGAATTCTGTGTGAAGACTTTCAAATATGCTGGAGGTCTCCGGATACACAGGAAACTCCACACTGGTGAAAAACCTTGGAAGTGCGACGTCTGTGGCAAGTGTTTCGTTCGCTCTGGTGGCTTGTCTGCCCACATGCGGGTACATAGCGAGCAAAAGAGGGTCCACATTTGCACAGTCTGCAATAAGGGTTTCACCACCAAGGAAATTCTGAAGCAACACTCTCATATCCACATGGATGATGACCGTTACAAATGTGACATCTGTGGTATTAGTTTCACAAATGTAGCAGCTCACAGGCTGACCCACACTGGAGAAAAAAATTACGTCTGCACTGTCTGTGGCCGTGGTTTTACTCAGTTTGGCAATTTAAAATCACACCTGCGTACACATACAGGTGAGAAGCCATATGCATGCCCCCAATGTGACCTCAAGTTTGCTCGGAAAGGATCTCTGACCTCTCATCTGAAATTACATTCAGGAGAAAAAAATTATGTTTGTAGCATTTGTGGTAAAGCGTTTTCACAGAGCTCAAGCTTAAAATATCACATCAGAGTCCATGAAGGAATTAAACCGCATGTGTGCTCTGTGTGTAACAAGGCCTATGTCGACCCCTGCAATCTGAGGGTTCACATGAGGATTCATACAGGAGAAAAACCATATATTTGTGAATTCTGTGGAAAGGCTTTCAACCAGTCAATCAGTCTTAAAATTCACCGTCGAATTCACACCGGGGAAAAGCCATACACATGTGACCTGTGTGGGGCAAGTTTCAGCCAACTGGCAGGTCTTAAGTCTCATAAACTGACACACCAAGGTGACAGACGGATTGATAAGACTTGATCATCGAACTACATTGGGATGGCAAAAATCAGTTGGTCAGCTGACCTGGAAAGACTCAAGTTTTATCAATTTTTGATGTCATAATACAGTTATGTTGTCCTTGCCCGCGGTCACATTATCCTGTCTAGGGCCAATGATTTTCCGTTTCAAAAAAACAGGAATTCCGCTTCATCAGCAAAAATGTTTCAAATTCCGTTTCACTGCTATATATTTATATATAATTCATGTAAGAAAAAATATTAAATTTCGTTTCAAGGATGAAAAACATGCACAATTCCACTTCGGTTTCAGAAAAAATGGAAAATCATTGGCCATACCTATCCTTAAAAAAGCCAACATGTCCAATGCAGCATTTGGTTTCCATTGGATCACAGAGCAGAGAGTTCGAACAGAGACCAACTCTCTCAGCATAACCAGTAAACAAAAGTATTTATATTCACCCTGGGGTTAAACAGAACTCGCTCGCCTCTGATTTTGAGTTTAGTTTTAGGCAAAACTGGTCAGGTATTTTGGCACATCACGTATTTACTTTCATCAACACTTGCCTTGTCTTTGTATTGTCAAATTCTATCAGGTTTTAACTGCATGTGGAAAGACCTGAACAAACTCAAATTTCTAACTGCATATATCTAATACAATTAAGAGGCCAGTGTTAACCTTTCCTTGTCAGAGTAAGACTGAGTCCTTAGCTTCTCCTGGCTTGGGTTGGATGCCATGCACCCAATCCATGCCAAGGAAAGCTGTTGACCTGGGACATGTCTGTCTAATATCTACAATTCACAACCAAAATGTTTTCTGTTACCATGAAAATTAAGCAAAAACATTAAGGCTGACAACAATTGACATCATGGCACTTTTTGGTAGTTTGAGCAGGAACAGGTCAGCAAGAACTTGATTGGCCCTGAAGACACAACATCAGAAGCAGTGTGGGCTAACAAGCCACCTTCAAAGACTTGGAATAATGTACAGTGATGTAACCGTTTTGTGTCAGACCCGTCCTGTGCAAGGGTGCAGTCACTGCGCCTGAGGAAGAGCCAATATATAATCATGTCCAGGACGTGTACCATCATCATCATCATCATCATCATGCAAGACTTTGTCATCATGATCATTTTCACTAATTTCATTACGTATGTTTATGTGTTCATTTGTTTACAAAGTGCAATATATGTTTACATACGTGTACCTTTAAAGTACAAGTTATCTAACATTTAACATGGCTCTGTGCAAATCAACCTGCTGTTTAACAGGTCCAATACCCTTTGTTAAATGAAGGTTTCTACCCATGGTGCGAGGTATCAGATGGCACCTTGTGTGCAATTGAATGAAGAAGTTGAACCCTCTGAGCTTGAGTCAAGATGAAAAGACAGGTCTGGCGAGCTTGGATTTAGAACCAAGAGCGACGGTAGCATTAAAATGACACCGTAGCTTGTTCTGGTCACTCGTTCCCACAGAGTTTACAAACTGCCACACGGACACTGGGACCAGTTAGCTTTATGAGTGGTTTATAGTAAACCCAAAATGGATCTAAATGTTTCTTCTCACTCAAGTTGGATGCCTGAAAAGCTTGTCAGTCAGCTGAGTTTATCTGATGGGTACTCATCCGTCATTGCCTGTGTGAGGATGGATGTTTATTGCATGTAACCAAAGTGAGCCCAGCCAATGTGGCTTGCTAAAGGGACTCTTCACAATTATTGTGATCCTCATGGTGGAACCTCTAGGGATCTCCACTTGTCTCGCCATTTTTTGCAAGGATTATTGATTATTCTTGAGGTTTGGCGACATGGTATCATGTGGACCAACCCTACTTAACACATTCATTCACCTGATAATCTCTTTTAAACTCTTTCAGTGTCAAATTGTGGACCGAGTCATCAGTTTTTCTCGGCACGCATTGGGTGCAATGCGCCCAATGCATGCCAAGAAAAGCTGTTGACCAGGGATATTTTCTCTGTAACTATAGGCATACTGGTACTTGGATGAAATGTCCTTTTATAAGGAATATGAATCTGGGATCTTTAAGAAAATTCAGAGTAGTTTAACTGAAGTAGATCGACTTTTGTTGTGCTTGGCACCAAAAGAGGAAGTAACTTGACATTGCAGAATGTGCAGGGTATACTATGAGGATCACTATTTTGAAAAATCCCTTTCTCAGTGACTCGCAGGACTGCTCAGATGTGGGGCAAATTCTAGCTAGACTATTTAATACAAAGAGAAACTTAACAAACCTAATTCTGTAAGCCCATGTACCGTTTGAACACTATCAAGTCCGATATTCTAAGAGCAAAGTCCTATTCCGTACCATTCACTGAAAAACTGTATTGTTCTAAATGATAATAGCAAATTAATTTATGAAAGAAACAAATCAAATGCATAAAATTTGAAATTTAGAAGAAAGTTTTAGGCATTATTAGCCTGTAAAAAATCGGGTCATCAGCGGGGAACCAGCGCAAGACTTGTTTCGGTGCCATTAATCCCCGGACAAGTCATTCTGCTAACTGGCGGCACCATGTTTGCATTTCCAATACAAACATCCCGAGCTGATGTATTACGGAATAAAGCGAATATGATGTTCCTTAGTTAATAGGCCTACTTAAAAACGTAGCCCACATGACATAAATATGATAAAACTACACCTAACAATCATGATTAGGCCTTGCAAAATTAAATAATAAAATAAGAAACCATCCCACATCTATGTGATCAGTGATCACCCTCATACCAGTTATTAGCATGGCAGACTTGTCAGTCAACTGAGCTTATCTTATGAACCTCTGTCTGTTGTCATCCCTCATCCATTCTGTCCGTCAACAGTTCACATTTTTGACTTTCTCTCAAAAACTGGTGGCTGGATCGACATGAAACTTGGTGTGGATATACCTTGGCTGTACCAAGTTTGTTCAAATGGTCATGGTCCAATGAATTTTAGATTTTTTTTTATCAACAGGGTTTTCGCTGAAGCTTTATAGCTTAACAGTGCCATAAAGCTTTAAATGCTTCCCATAAAGCTAAAATTTTTTACCCCCCAAAAATGCAAAATTTGCAGCTTTTTAGGCCAAAATGGCACTTCTTAGGAGAAAATTTACTTAACTGAGCACACAAATACAGATCTACGTCAAAGCATCACATAAAATGTAAAGCTTTAATTTTTTTCCTAGAGAAAACCCAGTATTCATTTTTTTGTTCTTCAGAAATCTTAAAAACGCTGAGCCAATTGCTTGGAAATTACGCAGGAACACTTCTGGGGAACACTTGACCTTCGTTTGCTCAACAGGTGGCACTGCAACACGCAAAATGTATGTAAAACTGTGCAGTCTTTTTCACTCATCAATACACTGCAGTCTAATTAGCCCTTTCCCCCTTAAACTGGCTGGTGGTTAAATGTTATCTGCGTAAGCGTTTTCAACAAATTTCAAGAGTAATGGAAAAACAATTTGACTGAGAATTGCAGAGGAAACCTATCAATATTACATGACCTAGGTTAACAGCTTTCCTTGGCATGTGTTGGGCACATGTCCAGCCCATGCCAAGGAAAGCTGTTGACTGTCCAACTTAAGGGGGAAAGGGTTCAAACAGGCTGCATGTCGTCAGACTAGTTAAAAAAAAAAAACACCTTTGGAAAGTTTAAGGTGAAAAAGGGTAATGCAGCAATTATAAACGGACACTCGATCACTTGCTGTTACGTGCAAGTACAATGCAAATACTTTTATACAGCCGCAGCTATGTTGGACGTCAGACTACTCACCTGGCCTGTGGTGTTCTTGGTAAAACCTAGCTATACAGCCTGCAGACATACACAGTCAAGTGACTTGGCCGAAACATATCAAGGAATTGTCATTCAATTCACAAATGAGGTGAACACAAATAAGTGTTTTGATTTTTTATTTCCTTTTGTACCATTCATACAAAATTTACAAAAAATTACACCTCTGGAAAATAAAAAAACAACAACTGGTTTTCAAAATATCATTGACAGCTGTTCTGTTTTGAATGTAGATATTCCCTCCTGGTTTCATGGAGGACCAAACAGAATGGTCCCTAGTTGTCCCGACAGATGACACGCCATCCTTATCTGTTGGGTGCTTTTCTTGTTATTTATACTTCCTGTAATCAACCACTAGTTTTGAGAGACCTCACCCTTATGGTCCTTATGGGTGGTCTTTTAAGCCAGGTTTTTGGTATGTATGGCTACCCGAGTTGGACCAGTTCATACAAGATGTGGCCACGGGCACCCCAACATGCACCAAGGAAAGCTATTGACTATGTTGTATTGTGACCAGGAATAGGTTAAGTACAAGTGCAATATTTACCATAATACATGAGCAGACAAAGCTACTCAAAAACAAAATTCACAATCCCCATCTTACCAGCAGTTTTTAAAGCCATTATGAAAAAATAAATAAAAAACTTGATTACCAAGGAAAAAAGTTGACTCCCCTGAATTCATCTGTTTGGCACATCAGCTGTAAACCCACACTGTACATGTACATGAGAAAATAAGACAGTGCACATGTTTAACCACCAAGCTGTTTATGCACTAAATACCGGGATCAATTATACACTCCATTAATGTGATGAATTATTTCAGAAGCAGGCACTCTTTACATATATACTCCTAGTCCAGTTCTAGTTCTCTGATCTAAATTTACTGCACAAAAGGCATAATGCCATGAAAACAAAAACAAAAAAGAAAATTATCTCTGTCTATCTCTTTGGTCTTTAATGATTATATACATTTAGGTGGCCATCTATTGGGAAAGGGGGTGCTTGAGTTTTTGGGTCAACCAAATTATTTTTAGCTTGCATTTTTAACTTCTCCAAACTCGGTTGTCAGATCCACTTCCAACTTCGTGGAGAATCTATCATGGTTTTTGCTATTGGCAACTTCCGCAAAATCATCATGCAGAATGTGCTGAAACTCATTGCAAATGTACTTTGTGAAAGGTTCAATGAAAGTTGTTCACTGCATGTTAATGCATGCATTCCTAAGTACAGGTACATGCTTTTGGTGGCAACTAGTGCCCCCTGCCTGCCACTGGGGGCAAGCAGGGGGTGTTTTCGGGTTTGCAGCAATCTCTATGTCATGTTATCTTACAAGAAATGATTCATTTCACTTGATCCCAGCAAATACTCCAGCACCCCCCCCCCCCTACAATGGTGGCCTCTTGAAATATGCAAATAATGCTATTTTTATTTTGATAGCCCTACCATATAGTCCTGCTCCTATCACCGTTTGACATTTTCTTCATGACCTCATTCCATACATTGCCAATAGCTTGATGACAGCATGGATCTGTGGTTTTTGGATTGCCTAGCAAGTCATGCTTCTGGAGCTTGGTGGCAGCTGCAGCATGACCTACTACACAATGTAGAAGCCACAGATCCAAGTTACACTGGACATTTTGGCATTCCAAATTTTTGTGTCCTATGGAAATTTTGTTGCTTTAGATATTGCACGAAGTCCCTGTCAATGGGGTCCCCATTTGTGTTGTACAGGCACAAACTGGAAGAGGTCCGGGTGCCCTTCATGGGACAACTTGTCCTTGAAGTCAGACTTGCTCCACTGGAATGGAGGCACATTGTCAAAAGTGGGTCCTGCCTGAGACACAAACTCCAGAGACTTGAACATGGAAGATGTGGTCACCTGCGGATAAGAAAAAAAAATTAAACAAACAGTTACCCCAGGCTTAACTGCACAACTCTCCTGCCAGAAACAAGTTGAAAGGGTCTGGCAAGATGCCAGCAAAACAGGTTTGAAATATATTGCATATACTGAACACAAAGATACTCACTGCTCAAGTCAACAATTTCAATTCAATTGCCAAGAGAAAATTTCACTACTAGATAGTACATGTGTTTTACATGTACAGATATACAGGAAAAACGAAAATAGACAAGAAGACCTGATGGTCTTGTGCTCAGCTGTACTTGCATAATGAAACTCAACAAGCAGAAAGTGAACAAAGAAGTGATCAGTCTGTGAAAATAATTGGGCAAAAGGCAGCCACATTGTTGCCTCCTTGTATGCTTGTACACATGGCTTTGCTGGTTCTATGGCTCCAGTCAAAGCGGACTGCTATTTGTTTTGGAGCCTACAGCACGCTTGAAGAGAATCCAGTTTGTGGTTTGGGAGAAGGAATCGACATGAGAACTGTGACAGTCCAGCCTGTGCTGTTTGACTTTGGACACATAGACTGAAGTGGTCTGGCCAGTGACCTTTAGAGTAATATTAAGGTCATTTTTTTTTTTTTTTAGACCATCATCACTGTTCGCAATGTCAAAGTTATCACTCACACAGTTCTAAAAAGTGAAAAGTGACAGGATCCCAATTTTACCACCAAGTCAGATTAAAGCCGATATGTCAAACTAATTTACCTTTCAATATCCCTCAAGATCAAAATTAAGAACACCAAAAAGAAACCCCACAAGCACTTTCCTGAGGGTGTTAAATAAGTTACCATGAGCCTGGGATCCACCATTATCCCGATACAAGTCGGTCTAGCCTTTCAAGGTAAAAATTCACAACACCTAAAAGAAGCCCCATGGGTTATCATGGTTACATTCCTAGTTGTGTCCTTTAGTAACCACAAGCCTAGGATGGATGTATAAGCTACGATGTCCAATGCACTTCTGTGGTACATGTAATATCATTAGCCTTCTTTTTCAACACATACAATTTTGTGTCCTATACCAAAGTGCTTCATGACTTTCACCATTTAATAAACTTTTTACGAATGGGCTTTCACATATGTGGTGTAAATTTTGTAATTTTATCTCCCTTTATCATCATAATTATGAATTTAATGTGTTTTTTTGATACCTAAAGTGTTAGTTCCAACTAATACCACCACTAGTGCCACCATGACTCCACATCATAGACTTTTGGTCTATAATTTATATATTATATGATTATGTTTCCTACACACAGAAAAAAAAATCTGAAATATATTCCCTTAGTGACCTTATGAAAACAGTTCAAGATAACTTAATGTGCTGCACTATCACATTTGAAAATCTCGTGCACATTTGTGGTACATCAGTTATCATCTGTCTTATTCTTTCTCAAAATATTCAATTTAATGTGTTTTCAACATATATTGGTCCAGTCTTGCATGATTCTGTAGGTGGTGCCACCAAATTTCAATGCATTTTCATCTTTTTGCCTGATCAACATTCCTACCAAGCTTTGTGATAATTCGCAAAAAAAAAAAAAAATCTTTGAAAAAACTGCAGTGTCCAAACTCTCACACATAATACTGCATGTATAAACAAACTGGACCAAGATATTCATATTTTTGGATAAGTCCTAAAACTTATGTGGGGCTAACATAAGTGATCATATAAGCTCAGCTCTGTGGCTTTCTGTCACAGCTATACACAAACAAAATTCCTCAAAAAAAAAAAAAGAGAGAGAAAAATTGCAGCATCCCCTGTTGAACAAATTAAGGTCTGCAGATCCAGAAGTGCCGCTATGCAACTTTGAAGTAATTGGCCAAAAGATCATTAAAAAAAACTAATGATGCTGGAGCCAGACCACTCGAACAAACTTTGTAGAGACCCAAGGTACATTGCCACCAAATTTGAAGTCAATCTGAATGACAGGTTTTAAAGAAGTTGAAAACATGCATTAGTATAAGAATGCCCATTGACTTACTATGACATGGTAATCCATAAGATAGATGCATTTACCGATAAGTACCCGAACTGAAAAAAATGGTTAAAAATCAGGAATCCACAGCTGTATCACCTACTGAACCAGTGTGTTTTACCCTTTCACAAGGTACATATTGACCAAGTTTCAGCTTAATCTGAGTGGTGGTTCTGGAGAAGAAGTCGAAAATGGCAAAAACACACGCAAAAAAATCATACAAAATAGAAAAAATGCAGCACCACCTGGGGAACATATACAGGACTAGGCGTGTTCCTGT